>MU177892.1:928866-1120406 GCA_016695465.1 Suillus americanus
TCACTCAAAGGATCCTCGTGCGAATCCTCGTGGCCAACTTCTTCAGGGTAGCGACCACGGTCTGAGGGTGCACGAGGTGTACGGGGTTGTGAGGGGAGGTCGGAGTACGATGCCAGCAGGCGTTGGAAAGCTGCCTCAGATTGAAGTTCGTCCTCTTCTGGACGTGGTTCTGCTAGCAGGTTCAATATGCGGGGAGGTTTCAGCTGCATGAGATGTTAATATTAAGATAGAATAACAACTATGCAGCATGGCACTCACTGGATAGGTGGGACGGCGCAATATTGGGATAGGCGTGTCTACAGCATCGCCTGGTAGTACATTGGTGCTCAGACTACGACTTGGCGGTGGCGTTGAGGGGCTGGGTCCACCACTGCGTGTGCTAGCGTTGCTCTCGTCATCACCTTCTGGTGGAAGAGTAATTGGGGGTGTTGGATTTCCTGAGCTGCTTGATGGAGAGCTTTCAGACCACATTCTCTCTCGGTCGCTTTCTGATTCTTCGCCATTGCTTCCTCGTCTTCTGGAGGGCACAGTGAACGAAATTGCCAGCGGGCTTTGTATCCTTTTGTCTGAATAGTACGATGACTTGTTGAGTAATGTCGGTCGTCGCAGTCTCAAGAACAGTGGATTCGGCAAAACTTCATCGGCTGATGTGGAAGATGCCGCGCTCGACGTTGATGGGAGTGCAAACTCTTCGGACGAGGTTGGGAAGGACAGACGATGAGATGATTCGGACATGGTTGAGGAAGGAAAGGTTAACGAGCACAGTAGATGAATGACAACGTTGTGGCCCGGCCTTCCAACAATTACCAAATCCACAGGGGCATTCCCATTATGTGACATACTTTGTTGCTTTGACAAGGCAAAAGCCGACTTTGTGGATATGTATCACCCCAGGAGGACAAAATGGCACCCATTTAATGTTCGGCCGACAAGTGGGGGCTGATTCACTCAGAACAACAATGAACTTCAACGAAACATTGCGGTTAATTCTCGTAGCAACCTGTAGCATGAGTTGTCAGCGCGACACTAATGGTTAGCTGTTGCAAGCGTGTGAATCGCAAGATCATCCATTTTCCGTGAGTCATCATATCGTCAGACGGGTGTTTGTTTCGCGCGTTAGTGTAGACAGCACAGGGAAAGACATGGACCACATGCGGTACACCTCATGGAAAGGGCGGGCCACGAATCGATGAACTCGCCAAGAAGGAATGATGACTGAAGAACGTGCTGGTTGTTGATCATCTTTCGTGAGGCAAACTGCATGAATTGAGTCTCAGTGAGATAAACTAATCACAATGTGATTGATGTCATCGACATTAACACGGCGGAAGGAGCTGGCAAGCAGCGTATGTAGCGATCGACAAGAGTCCTAAAAGGACACGATAAGAGAGGGAAGGCAAGACACAGAAGATGATGAAGCCACTTACCAAAAACTGACAAATTGCTAACAATGCTTCCACACAGCCGCTGTAAAAACAATTGAGATGATGTCGAGTATCATGACAAGACGGAATAACGAACCCTCTTTGGTTGGCCCGACTTATATCCAATAGTATAAACGATGCGCGCGAAGGAATATGCAACACATATGGCAGCAGCTAGGGCAGGGTATTTCAGACCCGCCACAATAGTTCTGATGACAACCTCTGTTCTGTGTCACTTTCTCCTCAAATGCAATACAGACTTACGAGACAAATACCACGGGTGCCGATTCAAGCGTGTTTTGGTGTGCACCTAGGAAACGAGTGAATCAAAAGCCATGCAATTACGAATTTAGAGAAAACATACGCTGCATGCAGTTGAAACGGAGGGCTGCAGCGGAATCTTTAACTTCAGCTTGCTCGGCATACGCTGTGAGGGAGAGTATCTAAGAGTCTAGACCGAGCAAGAAGTCACTTGGACGCACGTTGAGGATACTCGATCCCCGCTTTCTTGCGGTATCTTCCAACCATGATGCCCTGCCAGACAAGGACCCACCCTATGGTGATCAATGAGCTCGGAATGTATCCATAGCTATATCAAATGAAGTCATTAAAGAACTTGGTACTAGTTAGTCAGTCGACGCACCCTTCAGGTAAAGACATTATTGCTTGAAATTTGAGTAGAGGTAGCTTGGAGTGCAGTTTATGAAGACTGTCATGCTAAACTGTGGTTTGTATTTATAGTAAGCCACCACAGTACTTCAGGCCTCCAGGAGCACCCAGAATACACGTACTTGTGGTACGCGCGTCGTCCTGTAGGATGCCTACGTGTCCTTTGGCGCGCTCGGCATGATGACATGAATTGATCATTTGTAAGGCCGTCGAGTTAGGCTCACGCGCCGGGAGGACGCGCAAAGTGCATACCGGACCCCGGTCAGTAACCGATCAAGCACTGTTTTAAAGAAACAGTAATGTGATGGCACCAGTGCGCAGCTGCACAGATCGTTTGTACTAGAATACCTGTAAGTACTTGGCAGTCCTGATTCCTCAAGCTAATGTATAATCAAAAATTACTTATGTAATAAACAGACTAACCACGTGCTCGATAATTTTGTGATCTGAGTACTATCTGCGAGGAAAGCAGTCTCAATCCGAGATGTCCAAACGAAGTGCATCCGACAGGGCAACAGACGGCCAAGCATTCGCGAAGGCTTCTGGAAGTGGGGCTAAGCGTGACGAGAATGAAGTAAATGATATCGGTGAGTTCGAGGATGCTTGGGAGGATGAAATCGAATCCGAAGAGGAGGTGGTTGATGGAGAGGCCGGCGATGACGAAGATGGTGCGTGATAGTGCTTTTCTTGTCACTTTTGAGTGGAACTCATAGGTAATGTTGTTTAGGGATGGACGTCGATGAAGTCATGCCCGCCATCGAAGAATCCGAGGAACTGCCTCCTGCTCCAGAGGCATTTATCCCCGGAACGCATGTCCTTGGAAAGGACGAGATACTGGAGCCCGATGACTCAGTGTATATCATGCGTCATTCAATGAATGTAACATGGCCTTGTTTGTCATTCGACGTCCTCCGGGACAGTCTGGGGGACGAGCGGCAGCGTTATCCAGCAACTGCATACCTTGTCGCTGGAACACAAGCAGATCAAGCAAGCAAAAACGAGCTATCAGTCTTCAAAATGAGCTCACTACATCGAACACAAAAAGACGGAGGTAATTTATGACCACACGTTTTCGCTAATCGATTCTCACAAATCGGCATGTGCAGATGATTCAGATTCGGATGAGGATGAGGATGCGCTCGATGAAGATGCTATACTGGAATTCCGCTCAGTACCTCATCACGGTGGTGTAAACCGCGTTCGTGCCCAACCCTTACCTCCATCATCGCCTCTACCTCCAGCATCACAGCCCTACTTTACCGCAACGTGGGCCGACAACGGCAAAGTTCATATATGGGACATAAGGCCGCTGATTGAGTCTCTTGACGTTCCGGGATACTCGTGGGACAAGTCGAGAACTAATAAGCCAGCTTTCACCATTAACTCGCATGGTCGCGCCGAAGGATTTGCAATGGACTGGGCTTCATCAGGAAATGCCAATCCCTCATCGCTACGTCTACTCACTGGAGACGTGCACTCGAAGATATACTTGACGACAACCACGCCATCGGGATTCAACGCCCTTTCTCAGCCGTTCACGTCACATACCTCCAGTGTTGAAGACTTGCAGTGGAGCCCATCCGAACCCACAGTTTTTGCATCATGCTCTGCGGACTGCAGCGTGCAGATTTGGGACGTGCGGAGTAAAGGACGGCGGAGTGTGGCCGGAATCGAGCCAGCGCATGAGAGTGACGTAAATGTCATTAGCTGGAACCGAATTTCTAGCTACCTCCTTCTTAGTGGTGGGGATGAAGGCGGAATCAAGGTTTGGGACTTACGCAATGTCCAAAAGAAAGGGTATGTCTAAGTCAAATTGTATATTACGCCCATGCTTACAGATCGTCAAGGACAACAGCGGTGCCTAGCCCCGTTGCCTCTTTTAAATGGCACACCGCCCCCATAACCTCTATCGAGTGGCACCCGACCGAAGACTCGATATTCGCTGCATCTGGTGCGGACGACCAAGTGACCCTTTGGGATCTTGGGGTCGAACCAGACGATGACGAAATAGGTACACCGATGAATGACGCACCACGAGACGTCCCGCCACAACTCCTCTTTGTCCATCAAGGTCAAAAGGATGTCAAGGAAGTTCACTGGCACCCACAGATTCCAGGCGCAGTTTTGAGCACTGCACTTGATGGATTCAACATCTTCAAAACGATATCAGTGTAATTGTGCGCTGGAGGCCACACAAGCTATTATTGCCACCAAGCTGATGAAAAAGTAGAATCTTGAGCAGTTACATACCTGGAAATTATAATAGATGTTAACAGGAGGAACACATTAACCGAAATATCAACGACTCCTTGTAATTATTAGAATGGATACTGTAAGAGTACTAGTCCCAGAACATCTATGCATCAGTATAGCCCGACACCATTGTTTCCCTTGGGTGCCCGAATCTACGCACAACATGAGCGGAGAGAACGAAGGAGGGATGCGGAAAACTTGCCTTGGCAATATTTTTATGCAGGATATCAGTGAGGACGGCGTAGACATTGCGAATGTCTATAAGGTTCTGGCGAGTAAAGAAAAATTGCTTCTCATCATGTTCTTTCAAGCCCAGCTGAACAATAGCCCCATCAGCGGTTTAAGATTGTATTACGCAAGGGCACGTACTGTGTAATCTTCTATGTGGGGGTACTTGATGAGTTTGGAGCAAATCTTTGCTCTTGCCAGATGATGTTGGCGAGCAGCATCGCGTATGTTATACGCGCTTTCCTGCGAACGGAGAAGTTCGCTAAGAACCTCTGAAAGAGTATCAGACCAATGATGCCAGAGCCGGTCGGTGGTTACTTACCCTCTTGGATTTGAACACCTTAGGTGTCAGACGATTTCAGTTCAGCCGCCACAAATAAGACCTATAAATTTAACTCACCAAAGTTGTCACCACTGTTCGAGGGAAGACGTCAAAAAGCGGCCCACTGGAAGGGAAACGGGCTCACTCTTCAATCCTGAATCTCGTGTCAATACAGATAATAAGAGATATCGAATGGCACGTACTTGGGCATTGTGAGGTTCACCCATAATTTGACTTTGTCCTGTTTGATTATGCATGGTCAAAAAATGCCCAGATGACCAGCCAGATACGTACACAAGAGTCGGATAGCTGTGCACACTCTAATTTGACAGTCTCATGCAGCTTCAAAATGAGTTTGTTGGCGTGCACAAGCTCTGGATATCTTGCGTTGACGGTCTCGTTCAGATGGGCGGGCGCGGCACTTCCGTCTTCATTGCGCTTACGCTTGTTAGATGATGGTCCATTTTTCTCTGTTGATGACGGTGGAGGGTAGATTGTAGTGTCTGTGGATGCAGCTGCTTGAGATATTTGGTAGGGTGAGTCATCGGTATTCGTAGACTCTATCAGGCTCGTAAGTTCACTGTATATAGGTGAGCAAAGGGGTAAAAAAAGCAGGAGAAATAATATCATGCATTATCTACAATGAACATGAGCAACCAGTCAGAGAGCACACAGCAAATAGCTCACCTTGTTTGGGAACACACGGAAGACGATGCCTTCTGCAGCCTCCGCGACCTTCGCACGGAAGTCCTATATATCATGTATTTTGTATTCAACACAATTGCAACTGGCTGTGCTTACCTCGATACTTTTGGCAACCTCTTTACTCATGGACATGGTGGTCAGAATCATGAAAGACGTGCCAAGCGCTGGCACGGAATTGCCTTTCATGACAGTAATATTTGTAAGCAGCTTCAAGTCAATGCTACTTGGTAGTAATTACTCTCGCATCCACCGGATTTTGTACGACGTCTGGACGCCCCAGGTGTGGTAGTACGTCTGTCAAAATACTCAAACGAGATTCGTCCATTTACCCATAAAGAAAGGATATTATATATTCGCACAACCAGTTATCGAAGGACATGGCAAACCAAGTGAGTACTGGGTCTATACCTTAGCAAGTGGCTTTTGACAGCGGATACAGGATGAAGATTCTGTGATTTCAACACTGACAGGATTCTCTTTGAATAGTGTTCTGTCAGGCCTATCCCTCTCTACAGGCGATCTTCCCAACAGCCTTGGTATTTCTGGATTGACTTCCTTGGACGCTAAACAGATTTACAATGACAAGTGGGACGACGACGCCGTCGGTGCAGATCAGGGAGAGGACTTCGAGGATGAAGTGGACAAGGAGTTTGAATCCGAAATGCCGGAAGACTTTGTAAAGATGGAGGTTCAATCCCCTATTGGCATGCGTCCTACGGAGAAGCGCGTCAGGGTAGTGAAGCGGCTGGTGGAGAGGCCAAAGACCGTTTATGAACGCTTTCCAGCCTTCGAGAAGGACAAGGTCCTTGACTTCTCAGAGTTATTCAAAGGGTACACGGTCAAGAAATCAAGGATAACAAAGAGGCCTTTACAGGGTATGAATTGTCCCACAGAATTTTCAAGGATGTTAACCGTTGTATAGCTGAGAGTATCTACCCCCGGAAACGCGATATTTCAAGGGGTTTCCTTGATACCGTAGTCGGTGATACCAAGCGGCAGGTCGAGAACAAACGCGTGGAGGAGGTCATGTCCGCGGGCAGTATCGAACATGACTTGCTGCGCGCTCTCGAGGTGAGTACCAATCGCAGGTGCTCCTTTTAATCCCTCATCACGCGTAGGAACGGGAAAAATCAGATGTGCCTGTCACTCTTCCTTTGCACGACAGAAGTTTTGATTTGGTACTGCTGTCTAATTGGGAGGACGAGATTGTGTACGAGCCGAGCCACACGGCTACGCCATCCACTCTGGAAGACAATAATCTCACCACTCCGGTCAACAAAGCTCTGGAGTCGGGTGCTTGGACGCAAAGCATTATCTGGAGCCGAAATGCTCCTTTCCGCGATTTCATTCAACTAGAACTTAACGAAGAAGACATCGCAGAAGAGCATCCTCAGGGTAGTTCTTCTATCTCACTGCTGTCACAAGTGTTTTTACTAATATGTGGTGGCATTTAATTGTAGAGACTGTCAGACCGAAAAAACGTATTAGAGCGCATGATGCTCAAATCCGCGATAAATTTAATCTGTCTAACGACCACTTTTACGAGGTGTCGAAAGAAGGTGGCCGTCACCGCGTGCGTCAGACGTTTGGGCAACTTGTCGTCGAGCATGCCTATCCCGCTCAGAAGCTCCAACTTCCATTTGTGCGTAAATTGATGTCAGCATTGACTGTATTGATCTTCTTATCTATCCATCTTCTCGATTAGTATAAGACGAGGCTTTCAAAGCAGGAAGCTCGCTCCTTCCACCGGCCCGCCTTGCAGTTTCCAACCAATATTGATATCCGCTTTAGCAAGGTGCGCACGGCGAAGAAGAAAAAGGACAAAGCGGGCCGCAAGGTTGGTAAGGGTGGCAATATCGGCGAGGGGTTACATCGCACGACCGACTTGAGCCTCAAGGACACCAGTAATTTCGTCCTATGGGAGTATTCTGTGAGTCTTCTTTATCTCTTGCCTGATGGAGTCGGATATAGCGAGAAATCCTTTAGGAAGAACACCCGCCAATTGTGCCAAACTTCGGTATGGGCAGCGCGCTGGTGAACTACTATCGTAAGAAAGACGAGAAGGACGACTACATGCCGAAGGTACGGATCAAACGATGAGTCAGGATATTTAATCGAATTGACTCATTCAGCTTGACCTCGGGGTACCGTTTGTCCTCGAGCCGCAAGATGAGTCCCCTTTCATGAAGTTTGGCTATGTCTATCCTGGCCAAACATTCCCGGCACTGTACAACAATCTCGTGCGGGCGCCACTTTTCCGCCATAAACCCTATCCCACAGACTTCCTGGCCGTTAGGTACGGTTCCCGGATTTCACCGATATAAATTTATTAATCGAGTATTAGGAGCACCACGAAAGGCGAGACACGGTACTACTTGCGTGAGATCAAGAACCTGTTCGTGATCGGGCAGACGTACCCTGTTACCGAAGTACCAGGGCCACACTCTCGGAAGATCACCAACACCATCAAGTATCGCTTACAAATAATTGCCTTCAAACTCCTGAAGAAGAGCAGTGAGGAGCGGCTAAAAATATCAAGATTGATGAAGTACTTTCCCGATCAAAATGAACTCCAGATGCGGCAAAGGCTAAAGGAGTTCATGGAATATCACAGACGCGGTCCTCATCAAGGTTTTTGGCGTCTCAAATCTACCGTAACCATCCCCAGTGATGCGGATATGCTCAAGATGGTGGGTCCCGAGCAAGTCGTGCTGATGGAAAGTATGCAAGTCGGGCAACGCCATCTCCAAGACTCGGGCTATACTCAAACCGCCGAAACTGCGGAGGATGACGAAGGCGAGACAAAGCTCTCCGTTGAACAACAACTAGCTCCTTGGATCACGACAAAGAATTTCCTATTCGCCACCCAGGCTAAAGCCATGCTTCGGTTGCATGGTGAAGGTGACCCTACTGGGCGCGGAGAAGCCTTCAGCTTCATCCGCATCTCCATGAAAGATATTTTTGTGAAAGCGGGCGAAGATTATGAACAGAAGCTTGGTAAGTTTGATTATTATTCTCTTCTACCACAAAGCCAACTAAACCATATTTTTTTCATCAGCCGAAGCAGATAACAGACCAAAGTCCGCGCACCGTTATAATGTTGCCGAACAGCAGCAGATTTATAAATCCGAGATCGAGCGGATATGGAAAGCTCAGTTCGATTCATTGAGCAGGAAGGACGAACCACAATTATCGGAGGAAGATGAAGTCCCTGCCCCTGTCGAAGTCAAGAAACTACAACGGCAAGCTTCACTCAGGAATGAGACACCCTTCTCTCCTGCAATGTCACCAGCACCGATTGGTCCTGGCCCTGCATCACCTGCTTTCAGCCGCGGCTCTTCGTTGGAACGGGAGCGGGAGATGAGTTTGGGACCGAATGACAGTCGTAAAGTTCTCCGGATCAAGCGACTGGTTTGTTGTCTACCGCTGTCAAGCTCGGAACTTAATTCATTCCCAAATTCAGGTCGACGAAGAATGGCAGACAGAAATCATCCGCGATCCTGCCGTCATACGTGCTTATGTGCGTGCCAGGCAATTATTGGAGGAAGAGGCCACGCTTGCCGATAATCTCGCACCTACGGGTGACGTGGATAAGGACAAGAGGTACAAGAAACGGTATGTGGTTACATGGCTAGCTGTATAAGTAACATGAAATTGAAACCCGATCTCCTCGTAGGTTGGAAGAACAGATAGCACGGATGAAGAAAAACCAAGAACGGCGTCTGCATCGTAAGAACGCCAAGATTGTCAAGGAAGGTGGTACCCCAATGCAACTCAGCCGGCCGCTCAAACCAGATACAACCGTGAGTTCAGGGCACAATAGACAGCACGAGGTTTAGCACTTACGTTTTGTTCAGAGACGCTGTGGTCATTGTGGTCAGATGGGCCACATGAGTACGTCATTCCATTAATTCACGAGCTGTACCTGGTGACTCTTTTTCTGATAGAAACTAACCGTAAATGTCCTCGTTGGGCAGAGTTCAACAGTGGAACGGCACCTGTACCTGCCACTCCTACATCCATAACAAGTCCGCCACCCAACTCCGCCGGGATGTCTAGTTTAAGTGGGTTTAACAGAGCTAGCGGGACCCTTGGTTTTGGTGCACCGGTTCCTTCTCCATTGGCGACTAGTCCCCCAGTATCTGCAATGGAAGATGCAGATCTGGCGGTACCTGGTACACCGTCAGGTTCCGCTCCAAAGATAAAACTGACGCTCAAGAGATCATAACGTGTTTTAGCGTCGTGCCGATTGTTTTCCTTGTTTAGTTTATTTGCATGCATTCAATCCTAATATGTGTAACGTATGTCTCGCAATAAACTCGTAATAAACTCGTGTACAAGTAAAGAGTGCAAAAAGCAGAAAACAGTGATGATGAGGTCGTAATAACTAATTAATGTCTATCGCCTATGCAGCGGCCATCTCCACATCTACAGAAGGTAGCCGGGTTCGCAAAACCCTCGAGGACTCTATCTGGGGACTGCCGAAGCGTTTCCGATAATCATCGTTAATCTTCACAAGCAGATTACGTATAAGCTCTGCATGTTTCCGCCGGTCTTCCGATGTGACTTCCTTCGTCAGATGATCTAGCTGGATCTTGCCAACTTTCCTGACGAGTTCATCACTCTCTGATGTCTCCGTGATTGATCGCAGACCGGGGATGTTTGTGTGAGTGGACACGGGTGACGAACGTGTCGAGCTAGGGGTCGTCCCACGAGATGTGGCCGGAGACCGTGATGCAGACGTCTGAGGTGAGGGCGGGCGGTACATATCCTTAATGGGTGGGAGTCTGAACGGACCTGCGTCAGGCTTGAGTGACGGTAACTTCAAATGAGAATCTTCGGGAAGCAGTAAGGGGTACAATTTACTGGAAGAAGGCACAGATGATGACGGTGGCGACAGCAATGCATTGATTGATCCGCGGTGTGTGGTGGTAGGGAGGCCAGGTGGTGCCGGTTCCGGTGCATTAGCAGGAGCTGTTTTTAATGGGATCATGGTCCGCATAGCTTTGTGATGGTACTCTGGTGCAGCCATTTGCACAGGTGGAGGAGCCCCACGAGACCCACGAAGCGAGCTAAATTCAGCAAAAGACTCTTGTATCGACGAGTGATGTGGCGGGGTGGCATTGGAGGGGGTGGAGCTAGAAGAATGCGGAGATGTCGGGTCGAGTGGGGGTGTAGGGTGGAAGTGCCCTTGTGGAGTAGACGCTGAGTGATACGCATATGTCGAGGATGGTGTATTGAGACCATAATCGTGAGAAGCGGACGCCGAAGCACGACTCTGATGGGAAGACGTATAATGATCTGAGTAGCCACCAGGGGTGGAAGTATGCATAGGCGGATAAACAGGGGTATATTGAGTCTGCTGCACGGATGGATGCGAAGACCTCCCAAGTGAGGGTGAAGGGTAGGCGGCAGTGGCATATTCGTGCGGCGGGTGCACAGTCTGTGCATATGCAGCATCGTGAATATATGCTGTCCCTGGACCCAGCAGTCCAGGCATTCCGGTGAGCCCAAGCTGACTGAGGCTGTCAGCATCAAAATACGATGTTGGTGAAAACCGTCCGGATAGGTCCTGGGATGTACGATTGTTTGCAGTCACGTCCCGGCCAAGGGTCACAAGAAATTCGTTCACAGCAGCAAGCTCCTCTGGTGTGCGGACGTCGAAAGACACTGAGCGAGGATTAAACTCGTCATAATGTGCACCGTCTTGTGCATATGCAAGACTGTTGAGACGGTCCACCATGTCTATGAATTTGTTCTATCAGATACATATGCGCATTAAATGACAGTATACATACGGTTGTCGTAAGCAGGATTGACTTTCCTCTTCTTCATTTCAGTGAAGAAATCGTCGACATTGTATTCAAGCGACCTCTTGTTGCGATTTGAGGCGCGTGCGTCGGATTTAGCACCGTCCCATGAAGGTACCTGATTATGGAGAAAGAGTTCGTATGACGAATGAGGCACATGACGAGAAGGATGAGGTTCAAGCTCCGGAGACGGAGTGGGCAAGGCACTATAGTGCCCACCTAAGGTCCGACGTTAGCGGACGTAATGCTGGAGATCGTGTGACTAACCGTCTGCTCCTATGCCAGAACGTGTGCGTGCACGAGCGAAAGGGACTTTAGGAGGCAACGCGCCCGGTGCTGCGCCCTGGAGCTTATCAGAAAGCGACCTATTGAGAGCGCCTTTTGATGGAATAGCATCTCCGCGAACACGGGAGGCGTAAGCAGGATCATTTACGGTAATTGCCTTGGAGTGCTTGTGCTGCGCGTGGTGCTCCTCTGTATGGATTTTCTCGTGCTTTTTGAGATCCTGCGGGCGCTTAAATGACTTCTTACATATCTGGCGAGGAGTGAGCATAAACCGAACGGTGAAAAAAAAGCAAAAGTATTTATCGAACCTCACAGACATGCGGCTTCAACGGAGTGTGGACTAGGAGGTATTTTAGATTGATACCGATTCACAATAAGCTAAACGAACGACATACCTCGAAGATGACTTGTGATATGATCACGTTTAGCACAGGAGGTCCCACAATCCTTCCATTTGCACGTGAGACATAGATTATTTGTACTCTTTCGACCGATATGATCGTTGCAGAGATGATTGTAGAGAACTTCAGGATCTGTGAAACTGGTAGAACAGTCGACCCATTGACAATTGTAGGATTCTGAGTTTGATGGAATAGAAGGAGAAGATACTGCAGTGTCTGGTGCTGATGATTGGGAAGGAGCTTTCAAGGATGAAGTTGCAGAATTAGTATTTTGAGGAGAGGCTGGAGGAGGAGAATCTGATGGAGGCTGCATGAGTTGGTTGTAGGAGTCTTGTAATAATAAACGGTCAAGGTTATTCGGAGGGATGAAGTCTGGGACAAGAACGGTCGCGGAGTGTAAGGAGCTCATTTTGATTTTATAAGCCTTCAGAAGTACCTATGTATGCCAAGACAAGGTCGAGTCTTGGCGCAAGAATGCCAGCGTGCCAAGCAATTTACTTCCTTGGCACTAAGACCGATCACCACTGCATCGGAGATCACCGTGTTCGATCTTCTCATTCCAAATTGGGTCACCTTCCGGTTGAATTCGGAATACATACTCTTTGACTTGAACCACTTGGAGGTTGCAATAATCTCGTGAGTGGAGTCCTATCTTCATCTAGAAGTTGTTTTAAAAAACCCTTGACAGACTTTCAGCGTGTTCTAGGGCGTTCCTCCCTTGGCGCTCATAACACCCTTGTCACTCATAGGCAGGTTACTTTCAAAACTATAGCTTCCGAAAAACCTTCCTTCTTCGTCAAACAGATAGCCCTATAAATTACTCCATGGCACAGGTCAGAACGTTTGGCGTTTCGAATGCGTTCTCACACAGCAGTGTGAGAGCCCACAAGCCAGGAAATTGACAAGCCCAAAGTCATCCGAATCCCTTTTCAATCGGAGCGGAACGGGTTAAAACATTGTCAATCATAGACGGTCGACCTCGACGACTGCAAGAATCCTCGAGGATCTCACTTCCATGAAGGGCTTCACATTATTTGCTCGTTATTAATACTATTGTCGATCCAGGATGCACAGTCCCCCATTTTGGCACCTCCTTGGACCCTCTATTCACATTTCACCCAATATCAATACACCAACTTGCAATCATTGTTTGTCACGCATAATTACTATCAGTCGTAAGTGCTTCAGCTCTTCGATCCCGGATACTGCCGAGAGCAACCGTAAATCCAAAATTACTTTCTCATACTACCAACATGTTCCGATATAATTGCCAGCGTTCTGTCGTTTTGGGACGGGAAACTGACAGGATGCCAGGTACAACCGTCGTGGACAAGGCAACGAAGCCGACATGTGAACGGGCTGCTTCAGGCTGCCTCTGAGATATTGGGTGATTGTTGTGTCAATCAGGGATGCTATCTGGTAGGATTCAAACTGTCAATATAATATTTGGGTTATTGTGCACGCCATCAACGATACCCATCATCGTGAATTTGATTAACATCATTCATCGTGTGCGTTGGCTCTGGTTTTTCGCAGAATCATTGGTGATCGAATTCCATGACTGTAGCAAATATTGCTCGACCTGATAAATCATTCAGCCGTGAAAGACTACGGTTACCACAACTCACCATACACGCGGCGGCTGTTCGCAAACTCTCATTCAACATGCCAAGGACACGATTACTAATTGGGAGTGACATGATTTCATTTCGAATTGGAAGTCTGACAGACTCTTGACTTCATTTGCCAAGCCAGAATTATACAGGAGGGCGCCAAGAACATCCGGTGCCAAGGGATTGTTTCTGAAACAATACTGACAACTCAAGGCTGTCCCTTTGGGAGCACAAATAAGATCCATGGACCGCCTTTTCAGCTGAAGCAGGTGCGGCAAGCCTTCTACTGCGCAATGATCTCGGCTTCGTATTTCTAAGCGGCGTCTGATTATCGAGTTACCGGTATATGATGACTCGGACGGGTCCGAAGGATGAGGCCCTAAGTGAGAACAAACTCAAACTTCCATATTCCAGCAAAGTTAACTTGTGGACGGCCTTTCCATAATAGCCAGTACCTTCGCAGTATAACCGCAAAAATCGCGCTGATCCAATGGCCTAGAACAGCGCTGCCCCCATCAAACTAGAGAGGAAGAAGAAGGTCTGCTGCATTGACCATACTACCGATAAAGAACACGCGGTAAAATTGATTCATGACCCCGCGTGCGCAACAAGCATCCCATATGCAAATTCGAGCATTACGACGCATCTTCAGGTAACGATACGGGGAGCAAATTGTATTCATTAAGATAGGCTGTAAGGTGGGCTGTAATGAAGAATTCGAATAAGTGGATACAAGGTGGATACAAAGTTTGGCACCTTGTGCTCCAAACCCTGAGATACAACTACATCCTTTTGAAGAATGACGTTGACCCGAGTGGCCGTATCGCTGAACGGCTATAGTCAACCGGGTTCGTGAGACTGCACGATGTTACACCATGGTCAGGGCAATTAGTCATGGATAACCTCCTAGAAGGGGTACCAGCACGCAATAGACAAATTGCGCCTACTGAGTACTGCGCCTCAAATTCTTGCTTATTTAAATAGTGTTCCGCTCTGGCATCGGGGTTGCTCTTTGCAAAAAGCGGGCACCCCACTTGCATAAATGTCACCAGTGCGGTCCTGTCGAGTAAGCGAGGCCAGAATTATACGCCAGGGGGGTGAACAGCACTCATGACATCGGAAACATAAGAAGTGTGAACAGCCGTCACCCCGCGTCCCAGCCAGGTACACATGTCAGCAATGAATTTCATTGCCATCCACACTGCCAGCGCCTGCCAACAACAAACGATATATTGCACGACCACCCAACGACTATCAGAGAATATTCATTTGACTGGTACGTACGCGCAAATATTTTTGGGTGTCATTCCATTGTCCAAGGATATTACCGAATACACCCTAAACACCTGTACCTAATGAGAAGCAACCGCTTCAGTGGACATAGCTCTAAGAGGTGAGCCTATCTGGAAGACCTACAGCACGATATGGCCGTGACATCACATTTGGCACGAGGTGGGAACAGTAAGTCCATTCACGGCATGGCGGACTAGCGTGAATCAGCTACTATTACTCATCGTGTGTTATACGTGCCAATTTATCGACTGTCATATGCGTGTATTAGGCCGGCCACTGGAGAGTATATTGGATGTACTTACCGAGGTGCATCTAAAAGAGACACAACTCACTTATGTAACTCGGTGGAAATGCGGCATCCGTATGTTAAAACCAATAATTTCTCATCCTATTGGTTATCACCAGCTTGTATGAGCTCTGTGGGTATTAAGTTGCACAATAAAGTTCATAAGTACGACGGAATCAGAACATGTGCTATATGCATACCAAGCGGCTGTTCACGACGACGGCATCTACGTCCGTACCCGAGAACCCCCGATACTGGCTCCCTGTGTAATACGCGAGAGCCCGCCAAGAGGAAATCAAAACCTATCAAAAGTCATTTGAAACAACGTACCTGTAAACTGTTCACACCCATCACTACGCCGCCGCGATCACACGGGTTAACATTAAGGAGGTCTCAACCCACGCAAGAAAACTCACTAACTAGTCGGGTCTCTCGGGGAGCCGCGTTGGTGCCGTTGGGACAGTCGTGCGGCGTACTAAATCGGTGGGCGCATGGTGGGGGACAAGACCCTATCATTGGAGTCAAGTTGGATGGAAGGTTTGATCATCGCGGAGAGAAACGGCGAAGGATTAGATATCTGACAAATAGGGCGGATTAAATTGAGAGTATACAAAGTGGACATGGGGATATGATCATCTCTCCCCCTCACCATCACACAAGTCGGATGGCTATTGTTATCATTTACCTTGGACTCAAAGTCCAGGACTCCACCAGGGCGATGACGCCCTCAGGCGGTTCGTTGTTGGTATTGGCTTGATCCAGTTCCTTATGTATGCAGATCCCAGTGTCCTATGCAAAAACGTTAACTTCAACATGAAGTGACGAAAGGAATATGATTGTTGTCACGTGCAAAACTAGTACATTAAGTTGCTGTAGTTCACTCAAAGTCTCAAACGCCATGTCGCGATACCCAGACTATCTTTCGCCGAACACAACCCCTTCTAAACCGTCCAACTCGCAGAAGGCGAGAACAAGACGCGAGCCATCTGGCGTTTTCTCCTTGTTTCAGGCACCTCAGATTCAGCAGTTCAAAGAGGCATTTCAACTTATCGACCACGACAAGGATGGCTGGGTAACGGAATCCGATTTGAGAGAAATATTCTCAAGCCTTGGTGAGTTTGCACTCATTATTTAGTGTGTCAGGCGCTCAATCTGGTTCTAGGTATTTCACCATCGAAGAATATGCTAGATGGCCTGCTCAGCGCGCGCCCTGGTGGCCCTGGGCATAGCAAGTCGCCTCCTGTGACCCCTTCACGCGACTCGTCAGTTTCATCAGACAGAGGTATCAATTTTACCATGTTCCTCACCATGATGAGCGAGCGACTTTTCGAGTTCGATCCAGAAGCTGAGTTGAGGGAGGCTTTTGAATGTTTCGATGAGGGTGACACGGGTACGGTTAAATCTGATGAGATGCAGAAATGGATGGGAGAAGTAGGAGAAAGAATGGGTCAGCAGGAAGTTCGTCTTGCACCTGCTCTCGCCGTCCGAGTGACTGATTTCGTGCCCAGATTGACAAGTTGCTCCAGAGTTCATTCACTGATCGTCAAGGGAATTTCAATTACCGCGAATGGATTAAAGTGATACGAGTAAATGACGGTGATGAAGCAGAACCAGACATGACATGACATGGCAAGACAAGACAATAACTTGTGCGAACATTTGTACTTTACCCTTTGACTAGCATGCCATCATTACCGCAATTGCATTCCTCGCAGGTCCGCAAGAAAACTCGTGGTATGAAGTTGAAGGCCACGTAGCCCGCAAGACCGTTCATATTGATTGCGTCAGGCCCACTCCCCTTTGAGAGGCTCTGCTGGGAAGCGGTCCTTACTAAAGGCCAATTCCTTGAAAATTTGTTCGACTCGCTCCTCCGATTCAGAGCGGCTGACTTCTTCCAAAGCTAAGCTCCAGTAAATATTTAGATTCGGGAAGATAGAACCAGACCCCACCTTCTCCCCGCCCATTTCCGAGGCTCTGATCATTTCCTTCCGTTCCCGTACGGGCGGGGATGAGAAGCAGTTCAGCACCTTCGTGGTCCAGAAGTTCGATACAGTTACAATTGGTGAATCGGAGTCCAATCGACGAACGTCCTTTTTCACCCCTTCCAAATACGTGTTTCATGATGTCTTCTGAATAAATTGCACGTCGACTCTTGGGCAATCCTACACGTTGACTAGCCGGAGCTTCTGCTTTGGGATTCTTGACTTGGATTACGAAAGAGGATGCGATATGGATCCCAAGTGCTTTCTGGACATCTCCCAACTCGGTTGGGTGTGAAAGGTGGTATCCAAGGTGAGTGGCATTTCTTGACGGAACATTCTCTTGAGAATTGACAGTCGCATACACACCACGGCCTGCAAGGCGAACAGGCGGTGTGTGACGCGTACCTAACAACAGCTTCAAAATGCAATCATCACTAGGGGTAAAATCATACCCCGGGTCTTGGTCTCGTAAGTCCTTTCGCCCAATTTCTCCTCCAGGTCATGTAAATTGTCGCCCACAAATATTACTGTCGCCCAAATTGGGGCGTGCTTTTCGCGTTCAGGATCAGGGAGTCTCTTCTTGCCGACAATGATCAAGCGGAAATGCTTTTTGTCCTTTGTCGTTGATTCAGGTGCAGGTGCAGCGTCTGCGCCCCGCGCCACGAGGTTCATCTCGTCCGCATCTGCACCGGAGACATCTTTACTCTGCTCACTTTCGCCATACACGCTGAAGGACTCGGATGAACTAGGGACAAGGAGTACGTGGAGCTTGCCGACATCGTCCATAGAATGAACTTCTTCATGCTGGACTTTTGGCCGGTAGAAGAAGTATATATGTCCACGCTCAATTACCCCTGAATAAAACAGGTTCAGCGATGAAGGGCACTCAGACTCCAGAATACACTTACCTGGGGTGAATGCATATTTATTTGTCTCGAGCTCTTCTATCTTCGGCCTCTTCGCCTCCGTCTCTTCCGCTGTTTCAGGCTCAGGAGCTTCGCGCTTCTCACCGACCTCAGGTTCCATCTTCACTTCTGTCTTTTGTGCAGCAGTGTCCTCATTTTCGCTTTTCTTCATTCGCCTTTGTCTTCGAGGACCAGAAGGACTCCCACTGGAACTCATACTAGGGGTGTGTGTAGCACTGCGTGTCTCCACTGGCATTTTGTGATGGTGTAAGCGAAACGATAAGGGACCAGCCCTGTTGATGTCATATACAGTATGGGGTGTGACAGGTTTCCCTCTCGAAGACCATAACTTTGATCTTTAAAATTAAAAATTATATATCCCCAATTATTTAATATGGGAAGGGCACTTTGTTATCAACCACACTTGTTTCACCCTGTTCCGCGACAACCCGCGAGCACCGAACAATGATATCCGTGACAGGGGGCGTGACGTCACGCCCCCTGGGCAAGATCGGCTATTTAGGCGCTTTTCCTTAACTTGGCCGTAGTTCCAAGCTTAAGCGGTTCTTCATGTCTGCTCTCAAGTTTGCAGTTTCTGCGCTGAACCGCGAGAAACCTCATGTGCGTTCAGGATACCTATCGCTCTTACTTGCTCAGACAATTACGATCTGCTGCAGTCATCTATCACCGATTGGGTAGACATTCTCACCTCACCTTCATATAGTGATGAGGCATATGATGGGTAGGGATGATAATATATCTTAATTGGATGCCAGGCTCATTCAATGCTTCTAAGAATCCCGGAGCTAGTAGAATCAATTGCACTACAACCAACAGGGTGCGCTTGAAATCCGCACCTGATATTGTTCAATGGTGACCGTTGATGTGTTGGGCGTCCACCCCTTCCACTAGGACTTCCGAAGCATCCAGAGCAATACGGAAGAAACTTAAGCATGGAGACGTACACCATCAGTACCGCGCACTCGTCGTACGTTTTAATTCCTTATCGGCGGAAGTATATTGACTGATAGGACTAGATACTGAAAGCACTTGTCGACAATGGTCCTCAGAAATTTCAAAGTGAGTTTATATACCAATATATGACTGACTTTGGCTTATAGTAACAGCCACGTTTGCTGACGGCCAGCTGATTGACGCCATAAAGCAACTCGCAACTGATCCAATGACAGATCAGAAAGTTAAGAAGAAGCTCATGGCCGTTCTTGCATCATGGCATTCCCAGTTCAAGGATGATCCATCGATGTCCGTTGTTGCAGGTCTCTTCAGACAATATCGTCCCGCAGATCGTCGCAGCCAAGGATACTCAAATAATGCGGATCCACTCAGTCACGGACCATCATCTGACTACGAAAGGAAAATGAAAGAGAAGGATGAGAAGGAGTTGGCGAAACAACGAACTAAGCGAGAGAAGCAAGAAGCGAAGCAGAGGGCACGTAAAGCAGAGGAAGACGCAAGAAAGAAGAAGGCCCGGTCCCGCCGAACCCCCTTCGACTTTGAAGTTGTGCGTGACCCCCATTATCAAGCCCGCGATCTGCCACCAAACTGACATGATAACAGGAGAAGCCGCAAATACTGACAACCATCGCTAACGCAAGTCAAGCGTCCAGTAACTTGGTGAATGCCATAATGCTAGTGAATGGCGAGAAAGAAAGCGTAGTCACGAATGAGCGTGTGCAGGAGTGTCTCGGGAAGGCACGTGCCATCCGTAAGCCTATAGTGCGATATATCCAAGTCTGTATTTTTCTTCTGCTGTTGATTTGGTTGCTCATGACTTACACTAGCTCGTGGAGAACGAGGAAATGATCGGAGCGTTAATCGAGACGAACGAACGCATTATCACCGCCCTGCAAATGTATGTCAATGTAGGTGGCCGCTTTCCAGCATAAATTCGCTGCTCAGTAATCTGCATTCAGCTTTCAGCTCCCGGTCAGACGACGCCTTTAGATCCTACAGCGAATATACAAGCCACAATGGCGGCGACGCATCTCAGCACGAATAGTACGGGCGAGCTGTCGGTTCGACAACGTGCAGCTGTAGAGCAATACAAGCAGCAGCTACACGATTATGAAGAACAAGAAAGTCACGGGAATCATATCCACGAAGATCTTCAAGATCTATCGTTTGGGTCTCTGGGTAATGAAGAGGGGAAATTGCCCCCACCCATGAGACCAACCGCGCATCGTAACATTTCACCGGATTCAGAGTGGGATCAGGGTAGGGGAAGTCTCTCTGATTTCAGCGACTACGAGAGCGAGGAAGAGGAACAACCGAGAAACGTCGCACACCAACCTGCGGCGTCCTCAAGCATGCGACAGTCAGAAAGAATCGTGGATGACGAGGATCCATTCGCTGATCCGTTTGCGGATTGATACTGAGGCTTACCTAGAGGAACGATCGCCATGGGGTAGGCAATATATCTTATGTACACGTAGTCAATCTTTTGCCGTCTCTTGTAATAACAGCAGGATTCTCGCTGGAATTATATGATATACTAGGATGAATTATACTGCATTAGAAGTGTGTTTGGTACATGTGCGGTACTCCTGCCGAAGTCCCTAGGAACAAACGCATGCAAAATCCACTAGACATCAGCCTATCTTACAGTACAGCTTGCAAGGATGAAGTTTCAAAATGACGGCGATGAACAAGAAAACCAGAATCTGGGTTGTCAACCACTTTCTATACCGCTATCCATTTCATTGTTCACTACTTGTTCACCGTTTTGAGGAGATGCGCCGTTCATTTGCTGTTGGTGTTGGCGAACATCTTGATGTGACTGCTGGGGCTGCTGATGTTGATGAGGGGCCATCGCGCCTCCGTGCATACTCGGGCCAAGAACTCCAAAGCCTGGGCTCCCTACAACGCCCATCGGGCTTTCCAAATACAGTCGAATGAGAACGCTTTCAAGAGCAACAACAGTAGGCCCGGGGTAATCGAATGCTCGAGCATGCTCACGAATGGAGTTAAATAGAATGCTCATGCGATCCCACAGTTCTTGCTGAGATGGTGAACCCTGAGGAGGACCGATATGAGGATAGCCCATTGCCGGAGGTCCAGGGAAAGCAGGAAACGGATGGGGCAGATGGGCAAGTGGAGGATTTGAAGGGTAGTTTTGGACCTGTGTTTGAGATGGAGTAGATGAGCCCTCCTGCTGCGTGGGAGCGGGGGCTGCAGAAGCTGCTTGTATGGCGCGCTTTGACTCCTCCTTCTCGGCTAGGACTGTCTGCCGCCTACCGCGACGGGTAAAAGGCAGGTTTGCCATCCCAATAGGATGCGAATGCTCAGCAATGTCTATGAGATCGTTCAGGCAAGGCGATACCCCTGACACTCGCATGAATACTCACAGCAAACTCGAACTTCTTCAGTGTCATAATAAGTCTTGTAGCTGATGGACGCTAGACACCCCTGCCCATCAAGCTGAGGGAATACGTGAACAGGGCATACTATGGTGCGCGTTGCTAATACGAACCTTCCTACTGGGTACCTTGCGAACGCGTTCTGGGTGTTTCTTCACATACTTCTTGCGACCGCTCCTTGAATGTCGGGCACAAACTAGCTTGGTATGGTCCTTAAAACGAGGAGGAACTGCTTTGCTGCCGTGAGTGTCACCCTTCACGAATTCAACCATCTGTGTTTCTTCCTCATGAACCCTCCATTCCTGGAATGCAGCGAGGTTTGGAAATATAAGAGTGTATCCATCGTCACTATCGCCACAACCGTAAGGTGACCTTGCAGTTGTTGACTTTGGGGGCGCCGGTATAGCCAGGCTAGAGGGCGCTGGGGGCGTCGATGTGGACGATGGGAGATTTTGTGAATAAGATTGCTGCTGATTCTGTTGCAAATGTGGAGGCAAAGGCTGGGACATGGCCAGTTGCCCGAGTCTGAAATGCTGGAAACTCATTTTTTGACAAGGATTCCGAACAAAAAATGGTTGGGATGAAAGCAAAAAGGTGGAAAACTGGTCCCGCGTGTGACAACTTTATACAATGTCACGTAACTTTTTTGTCACACGCTTTCCTTTTTCCAGCAATGACCTCCTCCCTCAGAAATTCGTTGCATAGGCGAAATCATAAAGAGCGCTCGCAGCTCTCTCATCGCGCAAAATTTGGCATTTTAGAAAAGCACAAGGACTATGTCCAACGTGCACGGGATTATCACTCCAAGCAGGATCGTATAACGCGCCTGAGGCAGAAGGCAGCGGATAGGAATAAGGATGAGTTCTACTTTGGGATGATTAAGGAGAGGACGGTGCAGGGGGTGCATGTCAAGGATAGAGGAAGCGTTTCCATGCCCATGGATATGGTTAAACTTCTCAAGACACAAGATGAGGGTTATGTTCGGACAATGAGAGCCAACGGAATCAAGGCATACATTCTATGCGTGCTTGTGTCGTTTATTCAACTCATTCCTTGACAGAAAATCGAGAGGATCAAGAGTCAACTTACTGCTTTGGCTAACCTCATTGCCCCGCAGGATGATAACATAGAGGATGATGGCGAGGACGCGTTGGATGAAACCGACCTGGAAACACTTCGAGAAGCAGGTGTCATACCCCCGGAAACAAAACGACGTCCACCCCCACGTCATATTATCTTTGCTGAGAATGAGACGGAAGGCGAGTACATCTTGTGACGCCGTGTCGTTCATGACGTGACGAAATGTACACTGCAGCAAAGCAATTATATCAGCGGCGATCTTCAAACCAAGTCAAAATTACGACTGAAGTGGATGTCGAACGGGCTGACGTTGACCTCGGCTGGAAGACCGTGGAAAGTGCATCTTCTCGACGGAGACGGAAGAACAAATCCTCAGCCGGTGCATCAATGGATATTGTTGAGAATGCTGAAGAAACACAGCAACTTAATGTGGTATGCCCATATATTTTCTTTTTGTCACCCACTTCCTGAGAATTTTCATTCAGCAAAACCGGAAGCGCCTCCTAAAAGAACTCGCTGCACGACTAAAACGTGATACTCAATTACGGTATACACAGCGTGAACTAGAGATGCAAAGACTTTTGGCAGGTAAGGGAGGTCGGCGAAAGCTGCGTGGCGTTGAAGAAGTGGGAGCTGAGAACAACGATGAAGATGAGGATGAAATAAATGACACGGCAGCTTCCAAGACAAGCAAAGCGGATGAGAAAACTTACAAACCTCGGGTGTATAAGTGGCGTATAGAAAGAAAACGATAGTATCATCCAAGTCCATGACAATCCATTGTGTAGTCCGACGAGTGTAGTGTGAGTGTGCATTGTACAAGTTCAGTCCCAGATCCGTATAACTGTTTGGTAGACTGAAAGTAGTGGATATGCATGACCAACGTCAGATGACAGATTAATAAATGCAGAAGGCGCCGAACGCTACGCTGCCAATGACTACCCAAACCGAGCTCCACTGACTGAAGCTAGACGGACTGGAGTTGGATGAGGATGAGGGTGTACTTGTTCCTCCCGGAGTTGCAATGGGCGTGGCAGGTGAATAAGTGACACCATTAGCGGTGGCAGCAACTTCGAACACAGATCCACCACCGTACTCGTAGAACTTGGAACCATTAGAAATAAATCCACGAGATAGTTGAATGTACGTACGTCAACGAGCATGAAGTTCGGGTTTCTGCCCTGTTGGCCAACACAGAGATCGAACTGCTCACCGAGGGAATTTGTACCGGTGACAGCATTGGTTTGATTAGCTTGACTTGGGTCCGGAGCAGGTTGGCCAAGGATCAATGTGTCCAAAAAGTGATTAATAAGGTACATAGATGTAGCAGTGGGGGTGTTAGCGTTTGACCGGTTCACATTGCAATCAAATGACGTGGTGACGTCATACGCAGTTTCCCAGATATTAGTGAATTCTGGGGACAAGAGTATCAAGCAAAGTCTCTATGGGCTCAATTGTGTAACACACCGTCAATGATATAAGGAACAGAGTTGAAGTCAGCGTTGGAGTCCATGAAAGTTATCAATCGCGTTCCCGAATCGATAAGGCTGCCAAGGGTGGGCCAATTACTTTCAAGCAGCGAAGACGAAGGCGGCGAGTAAGACACCGCGTCAAGCCCAACCGCCTTGAAAACAGTGTCGTAACTACTCGGCGGAAGAGTATCCGAGTTGACGATGAGCAATGAAAGTACTGGAAAAAAACATCTTGAGAAATGCCAGTTCCGCATTTAAATTCTATCATGAACGCTACCGACCTTCATTTGGATTTGCGTCTAGCCAGGCTTTTACTATATGCCAAGGGGTAAGGAAAGCAACCTGAAGGCGAATATTTATTCTTACCAGTTGTAAGGTAAGCCTGAAGAGTTCCGCCATCAAAGAGTGACTACAACACAGGGGCGGTGAGTACGGCATAAATGACACAGCATGTATGTCACGTACACAGCTCGTATGGCAAAGGTGAATGACTCCACTCGAGTTATGGGCTTGCATTTGCAGCATTCGAATCCCGTCATTCAACTGTTGTGTAACTGACAGGGGTCAGTTTAAGTAATTCCGGGGTTCGGAAAGACGTTTGTGCTCACTGTTGTAGTCCTGGGTTACGAAAACTTCAGGAAAGTAATTGAGTGAGCATCTGTATGTACAAGGACATTGGAACTCACCATTGTTGGTCCCTACAGCATAAGAATCATGGGCACCGACAAAGGTAACGTTTCCAAAACTACGGGTACACAAATCTGGACTTCCATTGCAAATCGTGGCCCGGCGGGTCGGCGCTTCGGTGGGTGAAGCATGAGCCAAGTCAAAAATGGATGACATCATTGCAAAAATTGACAGAGCGACCTGCGCCTTGAGGAAAGAAAACGATAACATGAATACTACTTAGGAGGACGTTTGAAGTGAGTGGTTTGAAACAAGGTGACGGGAACTGGTTTGCATAGCTGCGGTGGCGCATAAAATTAAATAAAATATAATATAATTGCATTCTCATATATGGTGAGATGGCCGAGCGGTCTAAGGCGCCAGACTAAGGATCAGCTCATTAGATGAGCAAGTTATCTGGTCCTCCGGGGCGTGGGTTCGAATCCCACTCTCATCAATACTTTTGCTGCATCTCGCTATAAATTTTTGAGTGTCCATGCCCTCTCCGACAAGGTCATATTATGTACACGAGATTTGCGAGAGGTATCGCGAAAGTAATCCTTAGAAGGTGGTTGTGACGATCGTAATGATACACTGCGGAAACGAACGCAAGAAGTAGCCGATTAATTTCCCAGTAACAGATAGCTCATTCAAGTCAAAGTTTCTGTGATACTGAAATGCACATGGTCTCCCTCGCCTAGGGTAAGCCTGACTGGCAGGCGAGGATCAATGCGCACAGGAGCGCTTGAACCAACGAAAAAGTCTCCACGACTGAAATTCCTAGTGATGGCAGCTGCCTCTTCCTCTGTGAGATTACGGGGCCGCTTGTTAGGCCGAAAGGTAGATGAAGAAGCGCCAGTAAATGCGCCATTGTAATCATAATATTGATGTTGGCTGAGTGTAGGTGCTCCATGGACATATCCCAGGGGTGCCTGAGCAAATGTAGACACACCGGGAGCTGGGAGATTACAAGATCGTGAATAAGTAGACTACATTTCAGCGGAGTCAGATAATTACTTTGATGCGACTGATTTTGGTCGCTTTCAGGATCTGGGTATGCACATGTTGCGCCGATACCTCGTTTTAAGCAGCTCTAATAGGAGGTACGCGGTCAATATATCAAAGGGCGAATCTGCTTGTTGGAGATCTGTACCAACCTGGCACGGTAATACCTCACTACAACGAGTTTTACCGGTATGACATGCAGTACATGCTCGCCTCACTGAAGGGGCTTTTGCTGAACATCATATGTATATATATTTATGGCATCGTTAAGGATTATGGCGCGGAGCTCACCTTTACGAGTTGCTGTGGAATCATTGACTGGCGATGGGCCATTAGAAGTATGCTGTTGCTGCTGCTGCTGCTGCTGGGCGTCGGCAGCATGTTGATGAAGTTGATGAAGTTGTTGCGCGTCCATGGCCGACGCCGCGTCATGCGCCGGTGTAGATGCCTCACTAAGAGCCGACATGGGTGTAGCGGAGCGGTGAAGTTCCGACGCTGTTCGGTAAAGCGGGAATATAAGTAATTCATCGGAGCGGATATGCCTATTTAATTGATATTTATGTGTATTTGTACATCCGATAGCTCCCGCCACACCGGCCAGGGCACGGTTCTATGCCGTACTAGCCGCTTACCGGTAATCGATTCATTCCGGGTCGGTAATAGTTCTTGCCTGCACTACCATGTCATCCCAATCACCGTCTCAGCCACCTCCCTTCTCCGATTTCGAGTATGTATTTGATCCTGTTCTCGCAGGCTTATCACCTCCTCTTCTTCCCATCCCATCATCTGCAGACCTCTTCTCTCCATCTGAAACAACTGATCTGCTAGGATTCTTGGACAACTTCAATTGGGATTTCGAAGCAGATCCCGCTCTCACTGCGCCATATCATACACCGCAAAGCGCGCGTAATCTGGATAATTCGGGAGAAGTTGTGTCGCCGATACTCCCAGAACAATCTGAGATGGCATCAGATACGTCCAATGCCAGACCTTCATCCTCATCATCCGCAACTTCGTCATCTCCCTCAAAACAAGACTCCACAGGCACCAAGCGCAAGAGAGCTTCTGCAGCCTCGTTGCAGACAGGGAGAGCCAAAGTCCTCCTCTCAACCCCTCAGAAAAGACTCAATCATATCATGTCAGAGCAAAAGCGTCGTAATGCCATTCGTGAGGGATACGCCCAGTTGATATCCCTCCTCGCCCCAGCGGGCGCACAGGCCATTGATATGCCTACTAGGGGTAGACCAAAGGGCAGCGGAAGCAGAGGGAAGGGTCACACCAAAGGAAAGAGCGGAGTGCTCTTTCGAGCAGTCGAGTATTGCCGGTGGCTTGAGGAAGGAAGGGATGCTTTGATGGATGAAGTACTTCGTCTGGAAGCTGCCGCAGGGATTGTCTACCCGTCTCGGTAGCAACGGGCATGCACTGGCTTCACTAAGACAAGTTGCCGAAACCGTAGTGAGTAGCTCGGTCTCTATACGTCCGGATCTAATCAGTCTTCTAGAATATAGGAAATGCATTCCCCTTATCCCCTGCCAGCTCAGGGCTACAGAGCTCTGACGGCTCCTTGTAATACATGGCCATAAATTCCCAATTTTTGCCCGCAGCTGCAGCTATTTATATTGTATGCTTGGTCGAAATTTTCGACGTATACCGAGAACTGTATTGTATTTTTTTATAATTCTTATCATGCTTTTCGACGTACTGGCACATAAATACACCGGCTTCTCTTTCTTTAGGGACCGCATATTGAATTGCGAGGCTACAATTTCTCCTGCCACTGTCTCGCCCGTTTCCCGACTGCAGTCGACATAAATCAAACACTTCAAAAGCCCATGTTTCAGAGTACAGCGTCAAGCGCGTGTGTTCCGAGATCCGCCTTAGTACCAACCAGCGTCTACAACTGGTACGTCAATTTTCTGGAGTGCCACATATTTTCTTCGGGATATAATCTGACCGACTAATATTGTTTGACACCAGCAGCCTTCCCCTCTTGCGACCGGTTTGTCGTTCGGCTGAATATTAATATTAAGAGCGATGTCACGGACAGAACTCAGCAATTATTCGCCTTGGGCTATGTATTCAGGCAGCATCGCGTAAGCCTCAGCGCTGACTCGGAATACATGCATCGTACATCTAGCGTGTTGGACGGCAAAGAGTGGACAGAAGGATGCCGCGAGGGACGCCGCTGTTCGCACAAACGTGCATCTCGGAGAGCCGGAGGAACCGAATAGGTTCGGGTTAACCTTAGATCCGTCAAGGTTGAGGGTGAATCCATGAATAATTTGTTAAGCTCAAGGTCGGCCACGAGCCCTACTCACGTGTGGCCCCATGTATTTGTTATCTGCCGGTGCTCCTCTCGCTAACCAGTGTACCCCTTCACGGCGCTGTTGTGTTTCGCACAGTAGCAACAGTACATCTCAGGCTTCAAGAGCTATCTCAAAAATTGCATGTGATGCATTTCTCATACGTATTGGGCTACTCCGCGCTTAACATACAACACTGGTTTGCCCATTAATAAGTCTGTATGATACTACAAGTACACTGGGAAGAATATTTCATGGTTCTCAGCGCGTCGACCTACGAAGGCGTTGACAAAACCAATGGAACAAACAGTCAGGCATTCAAAAATCTTTTACAGAACACTCCTATGCCACTTGTCCTCAACACCGTCAGCCATCGTCAAGTACGGCATCAAATCACTCGTCAAAAACTCGCTTGGCCATTGTTGCCTGACTTGATCCATGAGATATTTCGTAACAATTTTCAAGTGGTCATCCTTGACGCTTGGGGCGATCTTCTGGACGCCCGGTGCTTGCTCTGCGATGATACGGTCGACATACGGCGCGGTAATCTGCTCGCCAGTGTCAAGGCGTGAACTGTACTTTACCCACTGCCAGAGTTGCACGCGTGCGATCTCAGCAGTAGCAGCATCCTCCATCAAGTAGCTGACAGGGATGCAGCCATTGCCGCCGATCCAAGCTCCGCAGTAGGCGAGAGCCACAGAAACATTAGAGCGAATGCCATCCTCGGTAATTTTTCCAGTAACATTGGAGCTCAGCAAGTCCGCGGCAGCGACTTTCACATCCTCCCGTCGGACGTGATACTACAACCCATGGATGATCAACATTATCACAGATACAAAAATATCGCAGATGCGAACCTGGTTAGGACCCAGCATATTTTCGTCAAACACCTTGCGAGCGATCTGGTTGATCAAGGGGTGCGCAATCCAAGTTCCATCATGGCCAGCCGTGACCTCGCGAAGCTTGTCTGCTCGGACCTTCTCCATTGCCACTTCGTTGGCTTTAGGATCATCCTTAATAGGAATTTGTGCAGACATGCCGCCCATAGCAGCAACCTTCCTCCTAAAAACACGTGTAAGCACTATGATAACGCGCAAAAAATAGCCTTACCTATGGCAAGTTTGAATCAGAAGACGCACATATGCATCCATGAAAGGCACGGTCATAGTAACGTCCTTCCTGTCTGGTAACACGGCACTTCTGTCAGCCCTGCGCTTCTTGATTGCACTAAATATGTAGTCCCATCTGACAATACACACGTGAGTGAGCAAACTGACCATTCGCAACAAACTATTTATATTTCCCTCACCTGCCACAATTGAGCCCGGAAGAGTGATTTCTGAGCTCAAATAGAATTTCTTCCATCTGGAATGCTGCGGGAAGCGTCTCGATAAGGACAGTTGCCCTGATTGTGTTGTGAGGTATTCCAATGTAGGATTGTGAAAAGAGGAAGACATCATTCCACAGACGGGCCTCGAGATAGTGCTCCATTTTGGGAAGATAGAAGTAGGGGCCTGAACCACGCTTTATGAGCTCATGAGCATTAGTGTAGAAGTAGAGCCCAAAGTCGAAGAGAGACCCGGAGATAGGGGTATTTTCGACCGTGACACGCGTCTCGTCCAAGTGCCAGCCCCTAGGCCTACGCAAAATATAAATAACCAATGAGCCAGTATAAAATATATCAAACGTACCGGACAAGAAGCACAGCTGGGTTCTCAGATAGCTTATATTGTTTACCGCTGGATGAGAAGTCGATTTGTCGGTTAATTGCATCCCGCAAATTGACCTGGCCAACAATCATGTTTGCGAATGTGGGAGCACTAGAGTCTGGAAACATTCTATTAACGCAATTATTAGCATCATGAATGATCCGCGTACCTTCGAAGTCTGCCATGAAGGTTTTTGCGCCACTGTTCAGAGCATTGATGACCATCTTCCGGTCAGTAGGACCAGTGATCTCAACGCGTCTGTCTTCGAGACCAGGTCCAGGGGGTGCACAGTGCCATGAAGGTTCAGCACGGATGTGGGCTGTTTCAGGAGGAAAGTCAAGAGGTACTCCTGAGTCAAACCTGCGCTGTGCATCATCGCGCGCGGCCAGGAGGCTCTGCCTGGTGGACTCGAAGGTTCTATGAAGTGCGGCAAGAAATGCAACTGCGCCATCGGTAAGGATTTCAGACTGAGCGTCCTGAGCCACCTTTGTGTGAATCTGAACACCTGCAACCATGATTGAGGAATGAATAGGGAGTGATAAATAAGGAGCAAGACCAGTAGCGTGCGCATTAAGTACTAAGTCTCGGGACTCCGCGTTAGTGTTTCCGCGAGCATGTGTTTTTGGCCCGATATTGACCTGTTGTTTTCGGGTTGGTTTTCGGGTGCCCATCGCATGTCCGCATTTCGGAATATATGTCATTTGATCGAGTCATTTTGCGCCCACCGAAGGAGTTGCATCCTGCCCGCTCCCGTTCCCGTTTTTCGATTTTGATTGATTATCGTAGCATTGGCCGTGCTCTTGGTAGTCGATCTTCGCATACGCACTGCTCATATATGTGACATACCCTCGTCGGTCTCGCGTTTCTAGATGAATCATGGAAAGTAGATGCAAGCTGCATAGAGAAGACTACAGTCCATCTAGACCCTCGTACTGGCAGCAGTTCAAGGGACGTGACCACGGTCTCGCGTACATATATATCCGGCACACGCGGCGTACGTAAGAGTGATCAAAAGCATGAATTCAAGATGAAGCACACGAGCTGGTTCACACATACTCGCAAGTCTTATCCAGCCGCTTCGACGAATACGCAATCGCCACCCGCCGAGGAACTACTGGTGATTTCGTGAGACTTGTACCAGTACTGCAGACCCAGGCCACAGGATGATAGGGGTCAGAGCTGACTCGAGATGCGACGCCACAATGGACGATGACGGGAGACGCTGATGTAGATTGGATCGAGAAGCGCTGTGCCAATGGCCCGACTATCCGAAATTCTAATGAATTCGTGATCATAACTAAAATCTAGACTCGACCCATAATGATACAATATAAAGCTGTATTGCGAACAGCTAGCTGGAACAAAGGGACGGCGGTGAGGTATGAATCCAGGATCTTGATATGATATCGTAGCATGTAATATTACTTCCGTAGAAGCTACAGGGAAATACACTAAAACGCAAAAACAAACAGTTTAGTGGACAAAATGGACAGGAATTATCCCCAGTCAACCTCCAATTCGTGGGCTAGCCAGTCGTCGTCTTCATCGTCTCCATCGTCAGCATAATCATCATCGTCAGCACCGTCCTCAAAACTCTTGAGAGGCACGGATAACAGTGGTGATGGTTTACGGCTGTGATCCGAGAGCGACTCGGTATCTACCAACTCATCAGCAGTAACAGCCTCTTTCAATTTGGATGCTCCACTTCGACTTGCGGCTAGTTTCTTGCGCTTGGCAAGGGGAGAACGGAGGGCATCACCCTGCCGGTCGCCAACCCTGTTATTTCCACCGTCCGAAGGTGTGACACTTCGTAGCCTTTTGCGTTTCAGTTGAGGGGTAGTAGTTGGACTACTGTAGGAAGGTTGGAGTTAAATAGGCAATTTTAAGGGCGGGATTCGAACCTTAGTTGACTTCGAGTGTCATCAAGCATGGCATCGTCGCTATCAGAAAACGCACTTCTTGCACTACTCCTCTCACTCATGGCATCATCTTCGTCGTCGCTCTCGTTCATAGCAGCTTCTACTTCATCATTGATATCGTTCCAATCGATGTCGTGAAGCTCCAAGGACGCGCTCCCTGCTGGGGCAGGCTCCACATCCCAGTCGTCTGCATCGGGCTCCGGATCTGAAGAAATCTGGTGTGGGTCGAGGATCGGACTAGAACTGGGAGCAGCAGCTGACGGGTCATCCAGTAAATATGGAGTCTCATCTTGTCGACGCCACAGTGCTATTGAGTCCGTGAACCAAGATAACCACACAATCTTGATTCCCCCTCGCTTCCGCGCGGCATCCACTTTGACTGTGCCATGCTACACAATAGAATACGTATGAGCTAGGGTCGTATGAAAGATAAAGAGCGAGCGACCTTGGCGGCAACCACGTGGGTGATTCGACTGGATAGCTCAGTGTAGCATTGTGCTCCAAACATGTGAGCTATTTTCCAGATCTCAGTTGTTTCGGGCTTTGTATCAAGAGGTATCACACTGGAAAATAATATATGTACCCCATGCAGAGTATCCATGCGCATTTGCGGAATAATATTCTGTGGCGCAATTGATTAACGTTACATGAGAAATATAAACCACTTACTGTCACGTCGTGGGCTTTAGACCGCGTAAGGGTGGGCCGTCGTTTCTTACCTCGGTCTTCTGGCGATCTGTTGTCATATGAGGTAAAGAAACGACGATGGACTTCCCCAAGTAGCTATAATAAGTTGAGTTGATGTTACACTCTACAATGTGCGAGATACACACATAGCCAACTCGCTGAAGCTCGGCATCGTCGTTCTTCAATAACGCCTTGCGTGGAACTTTCTCTGTCTTGGGGCTTTCAGCTGCCTTCATATCGCTCTTGGGATGGAGGGGTGATGGATCCCCAGGTGGTGTAGTCGATCCAGTGCCGTCAGACTCCAGCAGAGCTTCTTGCTTCTTGGCCAACGGACGCTCTTCGACTTGAGCTTCGAGCGCCATGGAATTTTGTGTTAGCATCGCCTTCGATTCCATCTCTGCTTTTTCGCGTTCTTCGGGTGTTGATGTTGGTAGTAACGGGGCTTCGGAACCAGAAACAGGAGGTGAGGGCAGCTTGGCTAGTCAGTCCGGTCAGCACGGACTTGTGAATATCCTTTCTAAAAAAAAGACTCGCCAAGAGATGGAGATGGGACTGTGGGCGCAAGAGGTTCGATTTTAGGCAGGAAGGCAGAATTGATGTCTCCTATGCCAACGAAAAAATCGTCTTGAGAAATAAAATCAGTGAGTAGTAGTTTTAAGGCACGGTATAACAACAGTACGAACACGGGATGACTTTGATAAGATTCGGACTCCACTCCCAAACGTCTGCACGATCATCGATGATAACTACCATGGACGTATCACAGGGAAATAGACGTTGTAGACTTTTCTGCGTGAGACCTTGAATGATGTTGAGCTGCAGGATCACTATCAGATGAGGTTACTCACTCCCGCTTTCATCTCTACTGAGGATCCTTCCTCCAAATATTTTACCATCAGGGTCGATGGCAGCACAAACTTCTTCTGCATAGGCTCGAGTACCCATGGTGTACACATGCATCTCATACTTTGTCGATATATTTCGAAAGAATTCATGGGTTCCAGGTCTTCTAGAAATGAGCTAGCCATGATGACGACGAGGTAAGAGCCCTACGCACCGAGGTTTGATGTAATACATGCATCCTTCATTCTCGATTAGTTTCTGCTTTCCCTTTCCTTTGTGCCCACCTCTTGGAACTGACAGCATTCCAAATGATTCTGGACCCAAACGAAACTTTCGTACATCCTGCAAAGCTTCCCAGTTTGGGTTGCATTCGTCTTCAGCATCAGACGCTGTCCCATCAGAGTCGTCGTCAGAAGGTTCGTCCTTTGGAGTAGTCGATCCCTTCTTGGCTTGTCTGGCCTCCCATGCCTCGCCTTCTGCGATCCACTCACCCACAGTTGGGTCAACCGTCGCATGCACTATGGTTTGGTCAAGATCGACGATGAGAGAGAGTTTCCTCGACTTGAGCAAGTGGTCTGCTGTTTCCTTCTCTATCCTCCGGGCTTCCTCCAGAGAAACTGTTGGACCGAAGGCAGAATGTGTCATTTGGATAGATGCGCGCGACGCATCAGAGAATCCCGTATAATCAAATCTGAACGTGTGTCAATAGAGTTCATGCGACCTAGTGATACACGCACTCTGTCATATCCTTCCCGCACAGCCCACATAGTCCCCCAATCTGAACTCCATGCTTGCATGGCTCCGTGATGCATATGATAGGCCTCTGCTTCGCCTTTTGGGCAGATATGGAGTCTCCAAGCTTGACCCTCCAGGATTCAACAATTCCTTCAATAGAGCAGTCCCATGTACCAAACCGAGTTTCTGGCTTTGAGCCTGTTGCAGGAGATGAATATAGGAAGGAGTACGTCAATAGCCGGGTTCCGCGCTGCACAGTAGCACCCAGGTGGACATCGAGAGATGTGACTTTTATAGGATATGGTAGCGCCAGTGGCAAGAATATATCTGTCGGACTCGACATTTGGCTGTCGGAGAGCCGAGTGTGAAGTTGATGTGGAGTGTAGATTTGGACGATGACTTTGATGATGCACGAGACTAGTCTTGGGTGAATTTGTTGAACCGGGATTCCCTATTGAGTAACTTTGACCCTTCCGCTAAAATAACATTTAAGTGCAGTGTCACTTGGTGCACAGATGTCGTCTCCGCTCTTGTTCTCCACTATCGAAGTTACAAAACAAGCGTTTTATAGGACAGCGCTGTCGTACGCCATTGTCAATCTCAAGCCAATTGTGCCAGGACGTGAGCCTAATTCTTGGTACAATGTTTTAATCCCAGGCTTATAAACCAGACTTTTAGACGTGCTCGTAATCCCCAGTCGACCCGTACCGCGCTTGACGGATCTTACCACACCAGAGTTAACGTCCCTCATCGCTTCTGTCCAAAATGTTGGTCGAGTGGTCGAGCGCGCGTACGGTGGTGATTCATTGACTGTGGCATGTCAGGTACAACCACAAGTTGCAGACGAACATAGGACTCGATATTAACTCTCTATGTGGTCTAGGATGGAAAGGCTGCAGGACAGTCTATACCTCATGTCCACTTTCATATCATGCCTCGGAAATACCACGGAGACTACTTTTCGCAAAGAATGGATGATATATATCCTGCACTAGAGCGGTCGGAAGCGGACTTGCCCCGCGACTTCCAAAATCTCAAAGTGTCTAGCAACACAGTGCAACATCACCCATTCAAGGTCGATGCAGACGAGGACAGACTGCCCCGGACGCTGGAGGACATGGAACAGGAGGCGACATGGCTAAGAGGCTTTTTCACAGGAGAATATCGTGATACCGACGCAGTGTAATGCCATGCGCGCATTTAGCTGCTTGAGGGTTTAAAGACATTTCAACTGCAACATACATAACATGACATCTATGCGTCTAGAGGAAGGTGTGTCTATCCTGGCCTAGATCGTATCATTCCAGACATTCCAAGCAATATTATGACCGCAACCCTCTGCGTGCTTTCCTGAAGTGCCTGAACCTGCAAGGCACAATACAGGCGGGAACAGACTCACGCTGTCATCCTCTTCGGAATAGAATGCGCTCTCGCCCTCTATAGCTTCCAGACCATCATATCCGCCACCGCTGACATCCGCAGTAATGCGCATCATCCGTACGCCATTTTTCCAAGATCCGTAAAGCCTAGATTTAACGGCTGCAAGCTGCGCAAGGCCTTCATCCCAGCCCCTCTCGAACTCCTCGCGAATGGTCTGATGTTGAACGTCGGTGATAAACGATGCTGATGTGCACAGGGAGAGCAACGCTGGTGGCGATGGAATGATGCGTACCTTAGGAATGACTATTCCAGCAGGTACGTGGATGATATCTGGCTCTGACGCGGTAGGTTCTTCCCTAAGCGAGATAGTAGCTGTGGCAAGACCACGACGACCTGGTCTTATACGTCTTGCTGCGGGCTGTGGCATGCTTACTGGTGTAGTGGCAGTGGCTGCATTGTGCTGTAACCAAGTTTTCAACTCTTTTTCCCGTGCTTTCGCTCGCCTGACGGTCGCAGTTGCACATATCTTTCCGATGTTATTCCATTCCGTCGCCTGCGATTGGTCCCGCGCAACGCCGCATCCATCAAGAATCAAATGTTGTAGACCATGAAATCGAATGAGTATCTCCTCCATATCGGAGGCAAGAATATTACATGTGGACAGGTCAAGAAGGCGTAATGCAGGGACAGAGGACGGGATGCTCATGATGAATCGGGACACTTGGCGAGATGGTATACGGAGACGCAGGTGCATCAATGAGCTGATATATTCTGAGCACAATAGGACAGATATTGGCTCGAGTTGAAAGAAAACGAGTGGTTGTGCAAAATGTTTGCCACTTGATATCAATGGATCGGGAGGATCCTGAACGATAGATAGAGTTGGCAACTTGTAGGAAGGCCAACGGGAAAGTGTAGTCAGGGCAGTATCGAAATAAGCTCCCTGAAAAGTACACGTTGAGCGAAAAGTAGAACATTCACGCGAGGTGTTACCTTGAGAAATTGATAATATGTGGCTACCTTGACGCTTTATCACACATGTGTCAGGAGAGATAAACGAAAGGGATTGGCAATTTGACACTCACTAGGGGCGGAAACGTAAAGAGAGAAAGCGCAAGTCTTCTCTTGGTTCATGAAATATCCCCTCAAGATGCTCTGGAGCAAAATTGGGTCCCACAAAGAGAAGGAGAGAAGATATTCGAGGAAGGATCCCCAGTAGATTAACGAGAACATCAGCATCGACAGTCCAGGTCACGATACCGAAGTCTTTGACCCAGTTTCTCTCGTCACTGGCATTGCGCAAGCGTCTATGCAATTGTAAGATCTGCTGCGCATGCTTGATGCGTATGCGTTCGAATAAATGATGGATAGGCACGGGCGATCTGGGTATTGCTCTTGTTAGGGAGAGGACATCTTGCTGGAACGAATTTGCTGGTAGGTGACTGATGATTGCACTATACAGCTCTGCAGGAAGTCCATCCAACTGCATCACCGCAGAGGCTGGAGAAGACAAGCTAACGGCGCTAGTACTAGTGGCAACGGCTGCCGGGGCGGACTGTGAGACTTCGTGGGACATCATGTACTGCCAGAGTTAAAGTCGACGACAGAGTAGTATACCTAGTCAAGATTTACGAGTCGAGATGTCCTATATAGGTGGATGTGATGAGTGATTCAACTACCGAACGAAGTGAAACTACTTATTATACACCGTACACTTAACGCATAACGATAACAAAGGCGTCGTAGCCAAAGGTCAGCGGCGCCGTAGTCACTTGAAACTTGAAAGGATGAGCTAGCGTGTCGAATAATTAAAGACCCTTGGCGACGGTGTAACTTAGTACTAATTGAGCAGTGTGACTTTTACGATATTTGTTGCCTACGGAGTTTCACGTCATTAAGTTACCAACGAGACTACCCTCCAGCCATGCCAGTGTTCCTTCAGCACCTCCAACTAACAACTCAACTCCTTCAGCAACCGTCTTTCTGGTATCTTCCTTGTCCCCCCAACGCACCCGTGGGGTCCAAGCAACCAGATGTGCTCCAACATGTGCAATCGCAACCCTCGCGAGCGCTTCATCAGGCTCACTCCCTCCTCTATAAGCCAAGAGGAAGGCTCTCATAATCGTGGACGTCTCCTCCTGGCGGCTCGGATGGAACCGCTGAAGCAGCCGCATCTCCGCACAGAACTGACCAATGTCTAGCCCCCGAAGACCCTCCTTCGCCAACTCCCAGTCCAACACATAAAGCTTCTCTAACCTAGGCATGCCCCCTTCCGACACTCTCCGAAGGGATACCATGATATTCCCAGGCCAGAAGTCTCCGTGTGTCAATGCCTCCGTCGTGCTACCAATTTCATGACTTCTGGTCTCCGCTAGCTTTGAGACAATGGCCAATTTCCCCTCAGGGATGTCGAGACCAGGGTCAGCCAAAGCCGCAATATTATCTCTGCCGCTAAGCGTAGATATGAGACAACCGTATGTAACCAAAGTCGAGAGCATCCTCCCCAGTTCGTTGTTGCTCAAAATACCCATGTCGAAAGACGCGTCTTTGTTCCAGGCATGGATACGCCCAAGGAAACGACCGATCGCAGTACCGATTTCTTCGGCGACTGTCTGTGGCAGCGCCTCGTCAATCACCAGCTGTTTCAGCGTACGAGTGTTCGTCCCGCAATCGTCCATGATTATGACGTGGGCTTCTTCATCGAAGAGATGAACGTTAGGAACAGTGATGACATCGTCATCAGTGTGCATCTTGCGGACGAGTCGTAGGGCTTCCGCATCGAATTTCTGTTAGGTCGTTATCAGTCCAGTCACTATGTAACGTTGCTTCAAAGGCAGCCTCACCTGGCGCTCTGTGGAGAGAGCCATCGCACCGCCGGATGCAGCAACATACGGTGCTGCATACTTCAACACAAATGTTTCCTTGCCCTCGAATGAGTTGTTGAGGTGTATCCTGTATGTGAAGTTCGCGAAGCCTCCTGTCAGCGCGTTTATTGTATGCGATGCGAAAGGGGTATTAGACAAGTATCTTCGTACGTCAGCGATGGTGGCGAGGTCAATGTCTGCCATGTCTGAGTAGACGGGTATTGCTAGGTTATTTTTCCTGCGACATGCAACCTGCCTTTTAAGCACCTGTCAAAGTTATAACGTTAGGCGCCTATGTTTGACTCAAGACGTTCGCTACCGGTAGAAGATGCGGATCCGAGGGATGTCATGCAGCGTCGCCTCACCAACCTTCTCAGCAATTGCCATGTAATTATTAAGTATCGTATCGTAGCGGCGCTGGGAAGCGCCAGTCCCCGACTTCAACTTCAAGAAATGACAATGAATTGGTAGCAAATAGTCTATCAATATAACATTCAGGCGCTTCGCAGATTAGATGAGGCACTACTTGAAATTTGACAATAGTATTCGAGTCAGGCTAATCATCATCAGCCTCCAGCTGCACCGTGACATGGCAGCAACTGCATACGCCGAAATGACTGCTTTTGAAACAGGCATTGGTCATTCCCACTCTCGATCTATACGAATATCTCTAACCTCTGCCAGCGCATTCTGTTTGCATTCTAGATGGGCTGACATGTCTTGACAGAGCGAGAGACAATTTCCTGTGACAAACGTTCAGTAATGAGCATGCCAAACTCACTAGCAAGAATCTGACAGAAAATAGCCTTATCCGAGAGTAAATAACAGCTCAAGAACGAAAAAATAAGCGAGATAAATATCACCCAAAAGACTTGCTCCAGCATGGAATAGGTGTAGTGCGTGCATGATTAGGGAGTGCATCACACGTTCTTCGATCAGAGGGCTGTGTGCTATAGCGTGACGCCAATCGAAGAATACATGTCTGGATGTCAGTGCGTTTCAACTTCTCTAAATGGCGAGCAAGTTCATCAACAGATGTTGAAATCCACTGCAAAGACATGGCTTTAGAGGCTTGCATAGCTGCTGGATCGAGAGCAGGAGATGCGCTGATGACAGGGGTACATAGAGCAGTTGCCACCTCGGGACCATACAAGTTCTGAAACTCAGCAGCAAGTAAAGTGCCCTGTGATCTTGTAAAAGCAGATGGACTGATACGGTCAAGAGACACTCGTACTGGGGTGTTTCGAGAGAAACACAGACATTCTTAATATTAATGTCAATAAAACAAGTACACAGAAAGAAACCGGAAAGACATACACACAAGTTCAGCTCTAAACACGACAGTTGCGACAGTATATTATAATAACTTATATGACATCATCATCTATATCGATGAATCGTCAATCAACTGTACAGTTTTTTCGAAAGTGTTCCCACGCATCGAGGTATAGGTGCCTGGGGATTTGGATCCGACAAAACCCTCCTCCCACTTCGTGGGAAGTCGGGGATGGGCGTCCAACTCATCAAGCATACAAGAGTACAACAATTGGATTTAGTGAAATATGAATGGCTACAAGGAACGAATTCCATAAGTTTGGTCGTGAGCACTGTCGCACAATAACTTTACAGCTTGTCGTAGTAGTGGTCGAGAGCTGGAATTTCGGGCTAAATATCGAGGGTCAGTCATATTGCATAATAGCGTGCAGTCACCCATTACCTTGAGACCCTTGCGCACACGAATGCCCCTGACGAGCTCTTCGATCTTGCTGCCCTTGTCGAGAGGAGCTGATAGATTTCATTAGCATCAGTCTTCACACGTCGCACTTGCGATTACGCACATCCGTTCATGAGCTCCCAGTGGTCGAACACACACTGAGGGAAGGCTTGACCGGCTGTTTGTGAGCGGAGATCACTGTTAAAGCCGAAGGACTCCATGACGGGAAGGTAAGCCTTGACGGTGAACATGGGCGTTCCCGGCCTCTGCTCTTCGCTGAAGACCTGGCCACGACGCCTGTTCAACACGCTGTAGATACCACCGATAGCGTTCTCAGGACATTGGATCTCGACTGTGAATGATACATCAGTGCCCGGAAAAATGCGATGCGAGCGGTACGCACCGAGGTACACCGGCTCCTGGAGACCGGGGGTAGCAAGCAAACATGCAGCGTAACAGACACGACGGCACGTAGGAATGATTTGTCCACCACCACGATGGATAGCATCGGCGTGCAGCTGTTATCGTCGCATAAGAAGATGCAATACAAGTAGGCATGAAGTGTACAGACAGTGACATCAAGAACGTTGAAGCGGATTCCACGCATGTTCTCCTCGGCGCAGACACCCTCCTTTGTCGCCCATTGGAAGGCAGCGACGCAAGAGTCCTTAATTTCGTTAAGGTACTGCACACCCTTAGTAACATCGACGAGCAAGTTGGGGCCAGTGGTATCGGGACCGAAACACCAGATCTTCCTTGCATCGGTGACATCCCAAGAGAAGTCATCAGCGAGGATACGAGCACGGGCTTTGTAATCGTCACGGGAGTTAACGGTACCAGCCTCGATAGCTTTGGTGAGCTCCTCATCGAGAGGCATCGCCTTGGCGTACAGACGGTTGTGCTTATTCTGCGACTTGGACAAGGCCACAATTGAGGACTCGGCCTTGACAGTCTCACAGTAGCCAACAACAGGGTCAGATATCTTGAGAGGAACACCAGCGTGGTCTTCTTGGAGATCCTACCATAAGGGTCAGACTAACGAAACCCAGAAAGCAGATAGCCATTTACCTTCAAGCAAATTTCCAAGTGCAGCTCACCGGCACCAGCGACAATGTGCTCACCGGTGTCAGCAATCCAAGCCTGGACACAGGGGTCAGACTTCGACAGACGTTTGAGACCTTCGACAAGCTTGGGCAAATCTGCAGCGTTCTTGACCTCAACAGCGACCTGCACGACAGGGGACACGGAGAACTTCATGACCTTCATGTTGTGTGCAGTCTCAGAGGTGGTGAGAGTTCCGCTCTTGAGCAAGAACTGGTCAATACCGACGAGACCAACGATGTTACCGGCAGGACAATCTTCAATGGGCTCGATGTAACGACCCATCATGAGCACCGTGCGCTGAACTGACTTGACGAACAAGTCTTCCTTCTTTCCGGGCACGTAGTTGGGGCCTTGAATACGGATCTTGGGGCCGGAACGAACGGTACCGGAGAACACACGACCAAAGGCGTAGAAACGTCCCTTATCTGAAGTGGGCACCATCTTCGAGACGTAGAGCACAAGGGGGGCCTTGGGGTCACAGTCCCTGATACCAATGGCAGACTCGTCATCCATGGGACCTTCGTAAAGAGTCTCAACACGGTAACGTTGAGCAGTGGCGGGGGAAGGAAGGTTGATAATTATCATCTCCAGGAGGGAGTCACCAGCGGGCAAGAACTTGCGCATGATGACCTTGAGGAGAGCCTTGCCCTCAAGATCTTGCTCGTCAGACGTCAGCTTGACATCGAGCTTCTCGCAAATGGGACCAATTTGTTCCTTCTTGAAGTTCATGACGGCGTCGAAAATCTTGAAGATGGGCTCAAGTACGAACATGTTGAAAGAACGTTCAAGGGGTTTGCCATCGGCGTCGGAGTTCTTCGTACCCCACTTGCGAGTGGCAGGGTTGAAGTAGTTGTCACCCCAAAGCTTAGCCAACAGCTTGTCTTTGGGCACACCAAACTTTTTAGCGTAGCGACCAGCGAACTGGCGGAGGGAGAAAGCCCATCCGTGGAGACCTGAACCGAAAGCAACGGTACCCTTGTCTGGGTAGACCTGGACGTCACCGAGGGCAACGTCATGGTAAGTCGAAACAATGACGTTGACCGTCTCGATGGTACGCTGGAACGACTGGTACAAATCCTCTTTTGAAACCTGGAGCTCAAGTAGAGCACGGTCAACCTTGTTGATGATGACGACGGGTTTAATACGCTCCGTAAGTGCTTGACGAAGCACCGTCTCTGTCTGCACGCAGACACCTTCGATACAGTCGACGACGACGAGAGCACCATCAGTGACACGGAGAGCAGCTGTGACTTCTGATGAGAAGTCGACGTGACCTGGTGAATCGATCAAGTTGATCAAGAACTCGTTGCCTGAAGGAGTATTTCATTAGCAATATTTTGCAAAATTTAAATTGAAGACTTGCCTTCAGTCTTCTGCTTAATGGTGTCGACATCTTCCTTGTTCATTTCGAAGTACATGGAGATGGCTGTCGATTTAATTGTGATACCACGCTCCTTTTCATCATCTCGTGTGTCCGTAAACCGCATGTCACCAGCTTTTGCTGCAGCAATGATACCGGCTTTTGAAACGAGGGAGTCGGTGAGGGTGGACTTTCCGTGATCGACTGCGTAAGTAATTTAGATTAGATCGATATGTGATCATGAACAGGATCATGCTCACCGTGGGCAATAACGGACATGTTACGGATGTTCGTGGGCTTGTCCATGAGCCCACGAATCTGGTCTATGATTCAAAGAATGGTTAAGAAAGAGATCGGGTTTTCTTGCACGATCTACGTGCTCACCTACTGTGAAGTTGCTATGATCATCAACGATGATTAGTGCATCGGAAACATAGATCTAAGCGAATACGTACACCATCGTGTCTAGATTTTACAAGGATGCAATGAGAAAAAAAGAAAGAAAGGGGATCCTTTTAAACGAGTTGGATGGTGAGTCGAATGCACACCGGGGCCGCAGTCTGAGGCTCGTTTGATCTCAAAAGTAAAGTTTTTGGTCCTTGGCTTATCGATCGACTTCAGGGCAGGTCACGTCACTGGCATGCGGTGTGACCACAAACCATGATATTAACAGCACACTAGTGGTTAATCATATCCGCTTTTCCTATGTAGCCTGTCCATTCCACTAGGCAGATCGTTGTCTCCTGAGCCGTCAGGAGTCCGCACTGCACCAGTGACTAGTCAGGAGTCCGCACGACTAGTCAACGCTACCGGTCTGACTCAACTCCAGTTATCGTTGTAAGATTTCCCTCCAAATTTAGCCTGGTTTATGAGGAAAATGTCAAATTTAGATACGTGACTGATTTTTATCACGTGATGAGTTTCGAGTCAAGATACGATATGAATCATGATTCTAATTGCGGGAACCTAAATCTAGATGAGACTTGCGTTTCTGCACTCATCTCTCCTTCGATCAAGACGTCCATCTCATCATATTACTCTCCGTTTGCCTCTAAGAATGTCTTCCTCTTATGATGGCCCATGGACTGCACGCAAAGTGCGCGAAGAATTCTTCAACTACTTCCGCTCCAAAAACCACACTTTTGTTCCATCTTCTTCAACCGTACCCTACGATGATCCTACTCTCCTGTTCGCAAATGCTGGCATGAACCAGGTGCACCCAACTCCGTAGGCTTATGCATCAGAACTCACATCCTATCAGTACAAATCCATATTCCTGGGTACTGTCGATCCCAATTCCGAGCGAGGCAAGCTGAAGCGTGCTTTCAACAGCCAAAAGTGCATCCGCGCAGGCGGCAAGCACAATGGTACGCGCAGGTCCATGGCAAATACGGCGCTCACTTTAACATTGCAAATCTAGACCTGGAGGACGTTGGAAAAGACTCCTACCACCACACATTCTTCGAGATGCTCGGAAACTGGTCATTTGGTGACTACTTCAAGGTTTGGTGCTTGCTTTCTGACGGCTTGGCCTAGCTGACATTTATCTTACAGAAAGAAGCTATCGAATTTTCATGGGATCTATTAACTAACGTATATGGGCTGCCGAAAGACCGATTATATGTTACCTACTATGCTGGAGACCCACAAAATGGAATACCCACCGACGAGGAAGCAAAACAATACTGGCTAAGCCAGGGTATCTCACCAGATCACGTTATCGCGTCAAAAGGAAATTTCTGGGGTAAGTCATGTTTTATCATCCAATGAACATTGTGACTCATTCGCGTGTACAACAGAAATGGGCGCAACAGGACCCTGTGGGCCTTGCAGGTGCGTATCTCCCACTTCTTATTTTCCTCCGTTGATCTTCTTAGTGAAATACACTTCGACCGCATTGGTGGACGTAATGCTGCACACCTCGTAGATGGTGACGACCCAAACGTCCTTGAGATATGGAACAACGTCTTCATACAGTTCAACCGTGACGATGACGGCTCACTAAAGCCACTCCCAAGCAAGCATGTTGATACCGGCATGGGTTTCGAACGACTTGTCTCAGTCCTCCAAAACAAGCTTTCAAACTACGACACTGATGTGTTCTCCCCCATCTTCACCCGTATACAGGAATTAACTGGAGCAAGACCGTATAGCGGGAAATTTGGCAACGACGATGTGGATGGTATTGATACTGCATACCGTGTCGTTGCTGATCACGTACGGACGCTTTCGTTTGCGCTGAGTGATGGCGGTGTGCCCAACAACGTTGGCCGTGGTTATGTCCTTCGTCGGATCCTTCGTCGTGGTTCACGCTATGTCAGGAAGAAGCTTGGTGCGCCCATCGGTTCATTTTTCTCTTCTTTGATGCCTGTGGTCGTGGAGACTATGGTCAGTGAAGCACATCTATCGCGTCCACTCGACCTAATTTGTACCTTGTATACCAGGGTGATGTCTTCCCCGAGCTTACGAAGAAGCAAGGCGACATCAAAGAGATCCTTGACGAGGAGGAAGAGTCCTTCTCACGTACCCTTGATCGGGGCGAGAAGCTCTTTGACCAATACGCGACACGCACGAAAGATCTGGGTGCTAAGGAGCTTAACGGCGCAGACGTATGGCGACTGTATGACACGTACGGGTTCCCCGTCGACCTTACGCGGCTCATGGCGGAGGAGCTTGGCCTCGGAATCAATGAGAAGGAGTTTGAGGATGCCCAAGAACATTCAAAGCTCGCGAGCAAGGGGTCATTCAAAAAGGACAAGGCGGATCTTGTAAAGCTTGATGTCCATGATCTCGCTGCATTAGAGAAGAACGACGCGATACCAAAAACAGATGACTCGTCCAAATTCCGTGCGTGACTTCCTATCCACGATTCGCCCTTACTCAACCACCTTTGCAGAACTTGGCAATATCACTGCTACAGTGAAGGGCATTTACTACCACAAGGAATTCATCTCGTCATCATCTGGTATACCAGCGGATGCAAACTTTGGCGTGCTCCTCGACCGTACAAGCTTCTACGCAGAGGCCGGTGGCCAGGAGTATGACACTGGCAACATCGTCATCGACGGCGCAACCGATTTTGAGGTGACAAACGTCCAGGCATACAACGGCTACGTTCTCCACACCGGTTCTCTCAAATACGGCCAACTCTCTGTCGGTGATGAAGTCATTTCCTCCTACGATGAGCTCCGCCGCTGGCCGCTGCGCAGCAACCACACCGCAACGCACATCCTCAATTTCTGTCTCCGTGAGGTGCTCGGCGACCACATTGACCAGAGGGGCTCGCTCGTGGCACCGACAAAGCTCCGTTTCGACTTTTCCCATAAAGCACAGATCTCCCTCCCAGAGCTCGCGAAGATCGAGTCAATGAGCATTGACTGGATCAAGAAGAATGTAAGGGTATATGGCAAGGACTTGGATCTCACGACTGCGCATAAGATATCCGGGCTGCGGGCGGTCTTCGGCGAGGCATACCCGGATCCTGTGCGTGTTGTTGTGCTCGGGTACGATGTAGATGAGGTCGCGAAAGACATCAACAACCCAAAGTGGCGGAGCACGAGTGTTGAATTTTGTGGTGGCACTCATGTTGTGAAGACGGGCGATATCAAAGACTTTGTTATCACGGAGGAGTCTGGGATTGCGAAGGGAATCCGGCGGATAGTTGCTGTGACTGGCCAAGAGGCGCATGAGGCGTCCCGTGTTGCCAATTCTCTTAAGGTCCGTCTTGAGCAGCTCGAGTTGACAGAAGGCAAGGAAAAGGACGCCGGGCTCAAGGCTCTCAGTGTGGTGAGTCATAAGTTGTCTTTCTTGCACTGTCTGTCGACTGATGTTTCTGCAGGAACTTGGACAGGCAGATATATCAGTCCTTCTGAAAGCAGAGCTTAAAGACCGTCTGGCGACTGTTCGCAAGGCGCTTGACAAGCAAATCAAAGAGAAGGAGAATGCGATAAATAAGGCGGTATGCCCTTTTACCTATTGTTCTTGTATGTCGACCGATGCATTGGCAGGCTTTGAACGCTCTGGTCACCTTCTTCGAGGGGAAGCCTGACTCAGAGGTCTACTTTGGCATTCTTGAGGTTGATGGTAATGCAAAGGCATGTTGTAACAATCATCCACAAAAGGTGGCTATACTCAACCTGATGTCCAGATCTTGCAAAACGTCGTTATGCAAGGCAAGAAGCTTGGCAAGACGGTCTACGTTTTCAGTGTCGACGCAGAGGGCGGTAAGGTCGCACATGCGAACTACGTTTCCGAATCTGCACGGTTAAGAGGCCTCGATGCTCGGACATGGGCATCCAAAGTGAGCGATATCCTCGGCGGAAAGGCTGGAGGAAAGGAGGATGGTGCTCAAGGTGTTGGGGTTAACGTCGCCCAGGTTGAAGTGGCTCTGAAGGTCGCACGAGAGACGTATTCAAGCAAGTATAACTAAGGATTTCTCATTGTAGTGAACACACAGCTATAGGAAAATGCACTGTACAATGTACTGGGAATCTTGAGGCTCTGCTCCAAATGATGTTTTTGTGGCACAGCCCCGAGCACAGCTGTTTAGGGGTACACAGCCACCGCGATACGGAAGTTTCCCATTTATGTATCCGTCTACCGCTCTTCCTGTCTAACCACATTCTGCGCTCTCCTTTGAAAGATTAGCGCCTCCGACGAACCTGGCATTAATAATTTTCTGACGCCTTCCTTGTTTCCTTATGAGTTTCATTAGGCCAGCTACTCCTGGCTTCCTGATAACCCTCATAGCCACCATCTTGTTGGCTGTCGTATCCTTCTCTGTACCTCTCATAAAATCTGTATACTTCCTTAAGGCAAGCCTTGCCGTCGAAGGCGCCAATGGTTACATCACGTTTGGAACCTTGGGGTATTGTTCGGATATCTCGGGGGATGTTTCGTGTTCTAGTGCAACAGTTGGGTATGAGCTCAGTAAGTCAACTTCCAAACCTTGTAGGTTTCATACTGACATTTGCCTTCCTTGGCATATGTAGACATCAATGCCTTGGTAGGAGATAATACGGTTCTCCAAATCCCTACTGTAGTTGTAAAGTGGCTCACATATGCCCTTGTCCTGCATATCGTGGCCTTTGGCCTCGCAGGGGTAGCCGCCATCTTTGGTCTACTCGCTCACATCCGTGAAATGGCCATGACTTGCTTCAGTAGCTGTATATCAGGATTTGCCGCTACTGTCGCCCTTACTGCTTTCATTTTTGACCTCGCCATCTTTTTTGTTGCCAAGTCCAGGATGAACAGTGTTTCAGGTGGCTCTGCATCCATCGGCAACGCTGTATGGCTTACGCTTGTCGCCTGGATCCTGCTGTTCTTCAGTGGATGTTTCTATGGCGTTGGAAGGTGTTGCATGAGAAGGCGTCCAAAGGGTGACCGTATGGGTGGGAATGCATACACAGATCAAATGCGTCTTGACGCCGTCAAAGCGGAAGCAGATCGAAAAGCAAGACAACAGCAAGGCGAAATTGGTTTACCGCCATTCCAGGAATATGATCCATCCCAGCCGCTGAAGGCAAGAATCTCGGGTGATGGTGTATTTTTAGACGAGGAGGATGGCGTGCCATACCGAGACAACCAGAGCGTCTCCACCGCCGGAAACGCTGGCATGGGGTCCTATGGTCGTCGTCCATCAGCAAACGGCTACGCTGGGGGAGGTTATGTGCAGGCTCCTCGCGGCACACGCGCTATTGATGAATATAACAACACTTCTCCATATGCGGCGCCGCCACGCCGGAAGAGTAGCACCCTCACTCACACTACGTCCTCCAGTACTTATCCGCCAACATCTACGACTCACTCGATGTCGCCTCTCAATACGTATGCTATCCCTGAGGCTGCAATCACCGCCCCAGCGCAGAACGCTCCTGACGCCTACTATAGTGACCCATACTCCCCGCAGGCATATGGCCACGTGGAAGGTGGATCTTGTGAGTAATTCCTCAGCAGCACTTGTTTATTTCTAAGATGATTACAGCGCGCACCCCTCCGCAGCAACATGCCCCTTATAACCCTTGGGAACCACAGCAAACTCAGCCATCCTTCAACCCAGATTCATACAATGCTTCGGGTGTGATAGCTGCGGCTTCATATGCTACTGCATACAACCCCCAGCCTCCTCAGCCCGAGCAGGGCTATGCTGCCAGCACTACTAGTGTTCCACAGCCGTCGGACCCATACTACACTTCCAATTACCATAGTTCGACTATCGTGTCGAGTTCTCCGCCGCCGACCAATACCGGTGCGTATGCGGCACCTTCGAACACGAGTGGTGTAAGGGGCCCGAGGGGGCCACCGAGCCCTGTGGTGATGTCCCCTCCATCTCAGATGTACAACGACAACCCACCGATGTATGAGGATGGTCCATCGCGAATGCCTGTGCAGGGGAAGAATTGAATACGATGTGTAGTATCTTCATGATGATTTCATGGAATTGATATATCTACTGCATATTTTTTATCAATGGACCGTATCAGATTTGACTGTAGGACTTTATCTATTTCGATACCCTCTGTGTTTTATTGCGAAATAGTAGCTTGCCTTGAAACAATAACCTAGCATGTGTGTACTGACAGCAGGCCATCTTCTGGGTTCTAAAGCTCATCGGCGGGTGTTTGCCTTCGCTTTACCTGCCGTTTAGGCGGCTCGTCGGTGACAAACAAGGCAAGGAAGTCGTTTGCAAGGCCAGCAGCAAGGATGCCAGTGATATCGCCGGCTGGATTAGATTGTGAGTTCCTCATTCCTAAATCTAGGAAATGGATCTTACCATTATCGTATGCTGGAGCAACCTCGACAATGTCAGCTCCACTACAAATGAGTTGTCAATTGCTTGTACAGGCCCATGAATGATGAAAAGAATCTTACACAAAGTTCAATCCAGCAAGACCTCGAAGGATTCGCTTGGTTTCTCGACCGGTCCATCCAGCAGGCTCTGGTGTACCAGCTACCTAGACATCAATAACTTCAAAGCTGCTCTAGTGATATTGCGCTCACTTGCAGGTGCCTGACCAGGGTCTATCAGAGAGCAATTAGTACACAATGGTTAGCGATCAATTGAAACATCTGCAGACCGATGGTGTCAATGTCAAAGCTGAGGCAGGAGGCAATGAACATCAATATTGTGATCAGTAACGCATTGCTCAGGACACACCTCAGGTAAACAGGGGAGTCGCCGATGCGTTGTCGAATATGCTTAACGATCTCATCTGTTCCAAGGTCGTCGATATCATCAGCCATGATGAGCTCAAAGCCAACTTCTTCATCGTGTTCGATCAACTCAGGGCCCTGTCCATTCAAAATGCGTCAGCTTGAGCCGACTCGAGACGCGAGGAACGCCCTGACATGTAGTTTGTTCCGGATCCCAGCATGAATACTGGTGTTGGACATAAGTCCCTCCTCAAATGCCAATGTGAAGAAGGTCCCGTGCGTGACCTTGGACTGCTCGGTAATGCCTCCCAAGCTCGGCCAGGTGTCGATGTGTGCATCGAAGTGAATGACAGATATAGGTCCATAAACCTGATGAAGAGATCGAAGAATCGGAAGCACCTAGCGATCGTTTAACATGTGAAATCCAAGAGATGTAAGCATCGTGCTATCTCACGATGGTATGGTCCCCGCCTACCAGCATATGATCAATTACATATTCGCGAACGAGATCATAGTCCAGGGCTTACCTAACGTCAGTATACGAGGGTGCTCCACTCCATCAAGCGCAAGTTTTGCAGTGCGCGCACTAGCGCTTCCATTCACGGGTCGTGCCAAAAGCGTGGTATATGCAGTTTCCATTTGATCAACAGCTAACGCGTTGTCATAGGGGCTGACAGGGACCTGTGAGAAAGCTCTATCAATACGTTTAGACACTTATGACGGGCCAAAACTCACATCTCCACAGTCAATCACTTCTGCGCGGTTGTACGGGTTCATCATCCATTCCAACGCGTAGTTGCTCGCAGCAAATTGACGTCTGGAACCAGATCTAATTGCAAAAGGTCCGAAACGCGCCCCTGGCCTATAAGAAGTTGCTGTGTCAAATGGCATGCCGAGAATAGCGATGTCAAAGGTCGTCGATGAATCATCCAGGCAACGTATGTAGGGTAGGTGAGAGTAGCTCAGAGGTCCTGTGTAACCGAGGTCTGTTTGTGTGCCATATTTTGCTGTCCATGGCTCCTGCTGCTTGGTTTCGAAGGTATGTTGCTGCGCATAAACAACTGGAAGTAGCGCAAGAGGAAGGTATCTCATTGTCAATAGTACCTACGATTTTTCTTCGACTTCAGCACCAACTTATGAGGGCAATCAGGAATCAGGATAGATATCTGGGGCCGAGAACACTTTATATTGTATGCTACGTACTGTTACATACTCCGAAGATATTTCTGTCTTATCTGCTCAACACCTGATTAGCACGTGATGATATAGGGAACAGACAAAGATAGCTTGGAAAGTTAGAAGGACTATCAAAGTTCATCTCGAGGCCAAGATCCCGGAAGTGCGTGAGGTGTGGGAGGCAATTGAGACATGAACATCGATAGAAAATCGTGGACAAGGTCGGCCGCCGCCGTGCCTGTGATTTCGGCTGTAAAAGAATATCTCAGTCCCAGTCACAAACAGCCAGCTGCTGTCAAACATGCCATGATCATAGACAGGAGCGACTTCCACTATGTCGGCGCCACTGTGTTGCAAACAAGGAATGAGACTCATGGAAGCCAATGATAGCCGAGCTACCTACACGAAGTTCAATCCAGCCAGGCCACGAATGATTCGTTTGACCTCTCTACTCGTCCAGCCTCCCGCCTCAGGAGTTCCCGCTAAATTTCAAAAATTCAAGCTTCGTTTCAGCCATATTAGTGGTAGAACGTACTAGCAGGTGCAAGACCAGGATCTATTTGATATGTTACATAGTGATCAAATCAAGTATGGATATCACATACCAATAACATCAATATCAAGACTATTGTCCCTTCAGCAACATTCTAAGCCATATGTAAAGCAAACATACCTCAAGTAAACAGGTGTGTCACCAACACGCTCCCGTATGCGCTTGATGATCGCGGGAACCCCGTGATCGTCGATATCATCGCTCGTAATGAAGTGGAATCCAACCGATTCATCATTTTCGATGTCTCCCAGCCCCTGAATCCAGAGGTGTTCAATGGAGATAACAATCAAAATTAATGCCTCATTTACCACTAATTTGCATCGTATACCAGCATGGATGCTCGAGTTCGAAACTAAGCCTTCCTCGTTGGCTACATAAAAGAAGGTTCCGTGGGTAACGCGCGACTGCTCAGTCACCGTTCCCGGATATCCATTCCAGGTGTCAAGATGCGCATCGAAGTGAATAACCGAAACCGGTCCATATACCTTGTTAAGAGCACGAAGAATTGGGAGCACGATTGTGTGATCGCCTCCAAGGCTTCGAACGATATCAGGTGCTTGCTTAGAGATGTTTGAATTGGACAAACCTGACGATCCTTGGGCGCTCACGTCCGTCCTTCGCAAGTTGAGCACCCTTTGCCCAAACGGACTGGCTAGAGGCAATAGGACGATTTAACAAAGTGGAATACGCGACTTCCATTTGGTCCATGGCAAGAACGTTGTCGAATGGAATAACGGGAACCTTTGCCCTCGTTAGTTGCTCATGTCAATTGCTTGTCACTAAGAAAAACACACATCACCACAGTCAATTATTTTTGAACCTTGCTCGTACGGGTTATTGCCCCAAGCCAAACTATATCCGCGAGCTTCCCTCTGTCTTCTGCTACCTGAACGAATCGCATAGGGTCCGAAGCGAGCACCAGGGCGATAGGATGTACCCGTATCAAATGGCATACCGAGAACTGCTATATCAAACTGCGCAGATTCATCTTCCAGACAGCGGGAATAAGTCATGTGAGAAAATGCCAATGGTCCAGAGAAAGGTTGGTCGATCTGGGGACCATATTTTGACAACCACGTCTCAGGCTGTTCAATAGTGTCGCCCAAAGGGACCTGGTGCGCGAATACGGCTTTGACAGAAACCGCGCTGATCGCAAACTGAAGGAGTCTTTTCAAAGTCATTCTGGTAACGTTGGTTCCTTGGGAAGACGACCTATGTTGACTTGAGATCTGAGAGGCTAGCGAATTCTTATCTGGAAAATGGGACAGAGTCCGACAGATGAAGTCAAATGACATGTGCTCCGATAAGGGACTTCAGGAAAGATCCAGGCGCCATATTCTTGACAAAGAAGATCGAGCGAAGTGAGCTATATGATCAGCTGCTCAAAGAAGCATGTACATGAGGCTTGCATGAGGCGAGGTCAACTTTCAGAATGCAGTTAGAATTTAGGCGCAAAATTAGAGGAAGCGGGTCCCGTGAAGGAACCCGGCACTGCAGATGAAGGTCAAACCGCACGTGATTCACTGCATGTCTTCAATTCTGCCTGATGTAGATTCTAGAACAAAGGCTAGTATCCTACCCACCACGACAGTTTCCCAAGTAAACTACAAAGCATGTACGCCCAAACCAAACGGAAGACAAGCACAATACGAATATCGATTCCAGTCACGCCAACGGTCTCCGATGAGCGGCTGACGTACGCAAGGGCAAAATCTGCCATTGACGGCGTTTTCTAGCATTCTCGCCCTCTGCGGGAGCATCCCGCTGACCGATAGTCAACACTCTAAGTCTTCTGAGGAGCTCGGAGGAGTCATCCGCTTCGCCTTCTACGCCTCGATCCTGTTCTAGAGTTTCGTCTTCGGTGAGGTCTATATCCCCACTGAAAACATCCTCAGGAGTTGCCTTCCGCTGTGCTGTGCCACCGGAGAAAAACGATATTGGGGTTGTGACAGCAGAACTTAGGAAAGCCGATGCGTTGTCCAACAATGACTTTGGTTTGGGCATTGGAATTGTTGACAGGACGTATGTCTTTCGCATCCAAGCAGTGGAAGTTTGTGCGGCCGGCGGAGGGTATGTAGGATCACACTGGAAAGATGCAGTGATATGCTGAGTTTCTCGGGAGTAGGAGAAACGCGGTAGAGGGTGCGAGTATTCATTTGGATATGGCTGGGAAATAGGTCGGCGATGCCGAAGTACCAAACAGTCCCCTAGATCTACTGTAAGATTCTGCAGCAGATGAACGACGCTGACATCAGCGCACCTTCGATATCGATTGCATGTCCTGATGATCTCGAGCAAAGAGCGCCTGACGTATCGATGAAGAATACCTGGATGGCGCAAGTTTGATTCGTTGGTCAATACTAGTACTCGCACAGGAGTGACATACGTACCTGATTATTAGCATCCGGATTTCTCAAGGCTGGTGTCTTGTTAGAGTTCGCTTGTGCACGTACGGAAGGCAAACTCACTTTCGACTAAAGACTTCTCTTTCTCTGGCCAGAGTAGAATCTCGACGCCATCTTCTACATCATCTCCACCGACGTCCCACAGCCTACCATTCGCAAGGTTACGAATCACGAAGTATCCTGGAGGGAATCCATAGAGCTGAGCATTGGCAGACATGGTGGTGGTCAAGGGTGGGGCGGCGTGCCAGAAAAGGAAAGCCCCTGGTTTCACTGGAACTGCGATGCTGCGCCGTACCACTTGTCCATGATATATGGTGCATGATCTGCGCTACTTCGCAGCTGCATTATTAGCCTAAGCAGTGACTCCAATTATGTCTTGGAGAAATCCTGTCTTCTTTGATCTTCCGGGCATCTTTCTAGTAAGTTTCCCGGCCACTGCATTCTGACTCGATATCAGCCTGCAGATACGTCAATCGGACCCCGATTCCCCCGATCCGTGTGGACCGTCCTCTATCGCTTGTGTTCATCTGCATCTTCCACCAACAGAAGTCCCTTCCCCCCTTTGTAGCACTTCCAAGATGATGATCAACCTCTGCCCTGTATCGCATGCAGCTGTAAACTGTCCGTTTGCACTATATGACTACCGGAGTGTCCATGAAAAGATTGACCTAGTGCCCTTTCCTCGCATATACCCTGACCGCGAGAGCAATTCCCGGCCCGGAGAGTCATATGTACTCAAGTACAACCCATACCACCAGTGGAAATACATAAGAGCAATGACCCCAGAAGAATTTGTTCTTTCGAAATGGTTTGGTGGATTAGTCCTGGCGCGTTTCATCATGCTAAGGGTCTCGGCTTTGGACTCAGTGCAAGATGGAAGTGTCGCGAGACTCATCTCTCGCACTGCCTTCCAAGACCCTCGGAACGCTGAAGAATGAACGCCGCCCCGGGAGTCCATCGCGATGAGATTTCTGGTATTCTATGATTAGAAGGCATGTCTGCGAATCATACCGCATTCTGCTCGCCGATTCTACTCTCGATCATTTCGCACAATCCCCGTATATTTCAGGCTCGCATCATGACTAGGACGCAGGCAATACATGTTTTGACAGGTGCAACGTCACATCAACTGAGAGATCCCTCCGAATCGACAGTCCAATCAGCGGCGGCCAGCCTCGGCACAACCTGGACTACGCACATCTTTCAGAGTTCCACGTTTCAACAAGATGTGCGTCGAAGGGCATCACTGGTCTGGCATCTAATATCTTCGCCCTACTCGCCCTTTTCGACCAGATAAACTGCTGAATCTATTACCGGAGCTGCAATGGAATAAATGGGCATCTCCGTGATTGTAACGTGCATGTGGTTCATTGTACGCAGGAGAAACTGACTACCGTGAACGTGATACAATGACTGATAGTAGTACAACATGTAAATATCCAAGCAAAGACATAGATATCACAGGCATCACACCTGTCTTCGACATCCTCTAGTCATCCTCGTCGGCATCAAACGCACCAGGGACTCGTAATGTTCGCCTGGTGCGCGCAGCCCGTTCGTCGCGTTCTATGTTCTGCTTCTCCATCCAATCCTCCAGACCGTACGACATCTTAGAGAGACCTTTCCATTCATGACGCGCAACAACGCTCTTCGACAATGACTGACCTCCATCCCAACCAGCGCTCATCATTACTGGTTCCTGTTACCATCCTTATCAGCGAGATTAACCAAAAGGGGCAAAGATGAGCTGACATTGCCGTTCCAGCTGACATCTCGTACACAAACTGTGTTGCGGGTGCTATTGGGGAGTGTGTACTCCTCCGCGGAGGGATCAAATGTCATAGCTGACGTCTTCGAGCGATCGAGAACCTGGACTATGCGTCCGTCGAGTGACCATATCTAGAAGTAACACGTGTTAAACAAGGAAGTCGATTGTAACGGGGGACCCTGACGTGTATTTTCCCATCTGCCGAACCGGAGTAAATATATTGTCCACCTGTCGTCTCAGCCGGACTAAAGTGACATCGGATAAGTGTGCGTAAGACAGCATGGCCTCTGTAGGTCATAACGCTACAGTCACGTGGGTGTGCAGCACGTTTTGGTTTCGGATAATGGCCATAGCTTAGCAAGACATTTGAGCATCATCCTCACTCAAGTTGAGACTTGAGTCAACGCACCGATAATCGAATCCATGTAACCTATAGTCACGGTTAGCACCATTGTCAAAATCCTCACTGCTGCACATCTTCCGCAAATCCCACAACCGTAGTGCCTGATCCTTTCCGTTCGAGATGATATAACGACCATCACCTTTCGCTGAGACGTTCGTGATACCTTCTGTATGTCCCACCAAGACTCCTGACGGTTTCCGTGATGCACCTAATGAACGCCGGTCCCTTTTGCTCATATCAGTAGAAGAAAGGTCGATGAACCTGCGCAGAACTCACCAAACTTTCAAAAATGTGTCATCAGAAGCGCTGATTAACACATTCCCCGATGCAGTGTCAGCCCAACAGCAACTGTTCACGTCATCTTCGTGTGCAATAATCTTGACTGTCCTACGGTCAGCCAAGAGGTCATAAACTGAGGTGAAGCGGCTATGAGAAATCAAAACTCAAAAATAAAATAAAGTCTCTACCAAATATTTGACCGCTGCCACCAGCCACGACCTCATTTCCATCTGCAGAAAACCTGCAGCTCCAGATACCAAACGAGTCTTCATCCCAGCCCCAGTGTGTGCGAGCCCGCTGACGTTGATTAGGATCCTGAAACCTGATGGGAGTCTGAGTGACCGATGAGTCAAGTGTGCTTGTCATGTACACCGTGGGTGACTAATTTCTGTTAACGTTAATGGAAATTACAGAGCCATTCCACCTACAATCGATGAATAAATCATTCTATGACAACGTAAGCGTGATTTGAAAGAAATATACAATTACTTGCCTTTCGTTGTCAGGACTCAAGTGAGAATCTGTAATTGTCCAACGACCAGTACACCCCTGTATAGTCTTCAATATCTTGAGGGTTGTATCATGGTCGCGGTCGCTGTCATCCCAAACACCTGTAGCGCTGCGCCGTAGGTTCCTTGGTCGTCTCATGTATGGTGAAGGAGGCGAAGTCATGTCATAGATGTGAAGGCGAAAATCTCGAGAGGAGAATGAATTGCTGTGTTGCAAGAGCAGCATACCACACACCTTGACAACAGGTGTAGTAAAACGAATAATCTGTTAAGTGACATCAAGTAATGAAGCAGGAAGGGAACGAGTAGTTGTTGACCTTTCGAGAATTGCCCACAGTAAACATTGGCGGCATAGGACGCAACGGCAGTTCCATTCGTGTTCGGAATGAGATCCTGTAATGGGTTCAGGTAGTTGCATGAAATACGAGAAAGTAACGTACACTAGTCATATTCTCTCTAGAAATTGCTCCTCGGGGTCTCGAGGACTGGTCGAGGATCATCCGCGAAATATTCCTCTTGTTTCTCCTGCTCCTTATCTTCGAACTCACAGAACCAAATTCTCCTCCCATGAGGAGCTCGACCCCTGGCTGCTGGGGTTCCTTGTGCGGAGCGAACCACGTCTGGTGCCATTCTCCTACGTTTTCAATTTCGTCGTCGTCGTCATCTTCTTCATAATCAGTAGGGGACTCCGCAGAACGTGAATTCAGCAAACGCTGCAAGTCCCGGATACTCATGGTCCTGAGTTGTCGGGGTTCACTTCCATTACCGCCACCACCAGCGTCAGCCCGGTGTACATTTTGTGAGTTAAATAACGCTACAGGTTAGTGGCGCACTGGCATAAGCGAAACAAGCCCTGTAGCGAGTGAACTTACATAGGAAGATTTGACGCAACATGGGTGATCCCTGTGTGACTCCGGTGCGCTCCTGTATCGAGTCTTGTAGGTCCTCTAAATCCAAGACAGTATCATCTTCCTCGTCGACATATGCGTCGGGGCCATCATAATCATCATCATTTTCTTCGAGCATCTCGAAATCGATTCGATCGTACTCAGACATGAAGCGCAAGATCGAACTGCCTGTGAATCTTGGGTGTCAGTGAGAAAGATTAGTGTGGTTATCTCTGGCATATGGACTCAAGCCACGTGAATCTCTGCGGACCGAGACAGCTCTGATTACCCGTCGGAATGGATGCACTGCAACGGGACAAATAGGCCTTAACTTGCTTAAGCATCCGCTTCCACAGAGAGGTTTCAAAACACATGTACTCTTTGCGGAGACAGTGACGGACAAATGATAGTAAGTGTTAGTGTCTACCTCCCTGCGTGTGTTCGTCGCAACGCAATATCAGATCCGGCGGGCTACCGTATGAGGGCTGGTAGGGGCTAGTCACCAGAAAGCTTGTGAGGAGAAATTCGGTTTACCATGAGTACATAAAAACAAGTTTCAACTTGTTCAAGCAAAGTTCGTGTACTAGTACATAGCTACGAAAGTGCCAAGTGACGATTTGCAACTCCGCTACATGATTGCTTGACCTTGCTAAACTGATTGAACGCAGACATATATACACTGAAAGCAGCAGCCATGCCGGCGCCCCTTCTCATCACAGCGGATGAGGTCAATTGCCTCATACATGCTTATTTTCTGGATTCTGGTGCAGTTCCGATGTTTCTTCTTGCTATCTGTGTCATCTGACTCGTTGGCCCAGGCTTCCAGCACTCTGCTTTCGCCGTACGAATGGAGGGTCGTCTCGACCAGTCTTCTCACATCAAGAAGCATATTCCACGCGGTGAACTCATCGAACTTCTCAGCAAAGCGCTCCTTTACTCCGAGGTCGAGGCTCATTGGAAGGGAGACCAATTGTCTACGAATTGTTCAGCTCCGTTTTCACTCCTAGACCCTCACGCATGTTCACTCCAGCCTCTTTCTTCCACAAAGAATGTCCGCGAATCAAGTGCTGCCAAGGTGAATGGTGATACTGCTGGTAAAAGGAAGGCAACGACCCCTTCTGAAGATGCCCGCGCTGAGAAGAGAGCGAGGAAGGAGCAGGACGAGAAAGACGCGCAACTGAACGTCGACGGTGCGTTCATTCTAGTTTTCATTCAACTCTGTTCTCAATTATCACAGGTGCACCCGCACCAAAGCCAAAACTGAAGGATGCTAAGTCAGACGCACCGCAAGCCTTACCAGAACCTCCCACTAAGAAGCTTAAACACAAGCCTAGCGTTGTTGGAGCACGTCCTGGTGCCGTCCGGTTCTTACAGGCCCACAAGACTGAAGTACGCATCAATACATTACTCTCAACACCCTGTTCATGATCTTCTCTCAGGTTTTCGTTGTCGCGTGGAATCCTTCTACAAAAGGCCAGCTAGTCTCCGGGTGTGCTTCCTCTGGTATCAATCTTCTGTTTGTGCAATTTACCTCTTACTACCCAGGTCGCGTGATGCTGTTGTGAATTATTGGGCAGTGCCCAATGGACCAAACAACGATCCCACAGCCCCCATACAACCCACTCTAACTCTATCAGACTTCAGCTTTGACTCGCAGGCTGATTTGACAGCATTGAACTGGAATCATGATGGGTCACTCGTAGCTATCGCCTCCTATGATTCCATCCTCAGAATTTGCACAGCGAATGGGGACACATACTTCAGGGATAGTCACCATAAGGTATGATAGAATGTAAACCATTCCTTCTTCTTATCCATGTTCGGTAGGGTCCCATATTCGCTGCAAAATTTTCGCCCTCTGGCCAATGGATCGTCACAGCTAGTCTAGACTCCACCTCATGTGTCTGGGATGTCAAGCAAAAGAAAATACATCGTCAGTATCGTAATCACGGAGGTATGTCATTGAACTATGACAATTGATGTCCTGTTGAACTTGAGGGGAAGATGCTTGTTGCTTGGATGTGGAGTGGCTGGACGATTCAACTTTCGCAAGTTGCGGCGCAGACAAAATCATTCAAATCGTATCCTTGACAGCTACCGGGCCATTGCATACTCTTGAGTACGTTTTCTTGCAGACAAAACGCGTTGAATGGCTTGATATTCTTCAAGGGGCCACGCAGGAGAGATCAACTCTATTAAGTGCAATCCTTCTCGAACACGGCTAGCATCATGTGCGGACGACGGCACCGCACGTATATGGAACATCGAAAACATACATTCCGAGAAAGCTCTACCAGCGCCTGTGATATTCAGTGGCCACCAACAATGTCTCACCTCCATAGAGTGGTGCCCTGTCACTGGACCTGGTGAGCATGAACTGGTTGCAACGTACGTTTAGGCTGTGGCCATGGTGAATATTCGCTTTATAACATATGTACCAGAGCCTCATTTGATGCCACCGCCCGACTGTGGGATACTGTCACTGGAGATTGTATCAAGGTCTTTGCGGACCACACCAAACATGTCTACGCCGTTACCTTCAGCCCCGACGGGCGCCACCTCGTCACTGGCGGAGGTGATGGTTCGTTGATGGTATACGAAGTCAAGGCGAGTCGTATGTCTCTCCCGAATTTCATCTGCTGAAACCGAGTCATTTAGTCGAAGGAGAAGAAATGGTCGTGGTATACGGGCGAGAAGTCTGGCATATTCGAAATCGACTGGCAGAGTTGGGGGAATACCAGCTTGATTGCGTTGGCTCTGGAACGTCAGATGGTCGCTATTGTTGATCCTGGCAAGGTGCCGGCGCTTCAGAGTTCTTGATCATCGTCTTTCCTACCCGGACTGCATTACATTATCATTATTGCGCTATATACCGTTGTTGCTAATCAGTTTGCTCTGCTCTTGATTGGTGCCACTGCGGTGACGTAGTTCGCATGCCGCCGGCAAGCGTTCCGTTATATTGCTGCCACACAGCGTTCGCATCATTTCTCCTCTTTTTCGTTATAATGTTGTATCTTGGTCTGTCGTCGACTTTACGCTCTTCTCTGCGCCGTAATGTGGCAGATGCAATTATACGGCCCCGTGCGCAGCCCTTCTCGATGCGTGCACAATCGAACAATGCCAATATACGGAGTGTGTTGCAAAATCGCCCGACCATCTTGTCACCCACTCTGCTCTACCGCTTCTCGCGTTCTGTCACAACGGATGCGCACACTGTGACAGCCTCTTCATCCCAAGATGCTTGGAAGCGTTTTGGAATCACAGCGGTAATATGGCTTTGAGATCATGATGTCCCTCTCATTGACACGTTTCGGCCCATTAGGCTGTGGTTGCCGGCACTGTCATCCTAGCTGAAGGCTTCTTGAACAGAGACACACGCGATAGATTGAGCCCAGCTGAACAATCCTACTTACATGAAAGTTTCATGTACACAGGGGCTGGCCTGACGTTGACTGCAGTCGCCGCTCGGAGTCTGTTTAGGTCCGGTGCCGCCTTCAGAATCATGTCCGCGAACCCTTGTGAGCTTGAAGATGAGAGTAGCATGGAACAATTCTGAAGCTCTATTTGCAGGGGTGGTACTCGGTGTCAGTCTTGCGGGTAGCATCGGATCCATGATGGGTGTCTTCTACACGCCACCGGAGCAGACCTTCCAGAAGCACGTTTTTTGGCTGGTATATTTGATCACACCGATTTCTAGTATCTGAACTGATTGTGATACAGGCATTTAATGCGTGTCAAGCCGCAACCTTAAGCCCGCTCTTCTTCCTGAGCCCTGCCATTCTATCTCGCGCAGCCCTCTACACGTGTGGCGTGGTTGGTTCTCTTTCTTTCGTAGGCGCCACAGCCAAGTGTGTTTCGTACTTGTTGCGAGTAACTGAAATTAACCAGCATCTAGGAATGACAAATATCTGTACATGGGTGGACCACTACTGGCTGGTGTCACAGTTGTCGCTTTGAGTTCACTTGCTCCACTTGCTCTCCCATTGGGTATGCGTGGCCTTGCTGTTGCAGAAGCCCTCTCCCTTTATGGAGGTCTTGCCGTCTTTGGTGGGCTCGTACTCTATGAGTATGGCTCCAATTCATTTCATATACGGTCATTAATTTATTCCCTCCAGCACCCAAAAGATTTTGCAGCATGCACGTATGGCAGAGACGGGTGTCATTCCCAGGGATCCCGTAAAAGAATCTGTTGCCCTTGAACTCGACATGATCAACATCTTGTAAGTGATTTCAAATTTTGCATCGTGGCATCTGGCTAAGGTTTTTCCCCAAGTATCCGCCTTGTTCAGATCCTGGCTATGCGCCAAAATAACCGAAAGTAATTAACTGACGGATTATCGGCCCCCGACTGATATGGTTCATTTTTTCACCACTCAGCGCTTAGTCTTCATGAACATTTCTGGCATCATCACGTTCATAATCTATTTCAAAGTCCAATGTATTATCAACTAGGGGGTACGATCTTGTATCATGCGGTGGATCTCCCAAGATCCTGAAGAATACTGACAAATGCACCTGGGTCAATAATTTCTGTACCACCATAGGTGACTCGTTTTCCAGTCTTCGCAGCCCATTCCTCCAGGTTTCCATACTCAACATAACCTGCCCCTCCAACAACAAATACCATGCCCTCTGCAAATGCCATTCGCTTCGCTCTACCTGTTCCAGATGCACCGCCTCCTGGACCGCTTGGACCTCCTGCAAGACCGAGGCCGGTGTGTCGAGAGGCTCGGGGGTCAAGGAAAATGTAATCATCTGTTTCTTGCAGCGACTGGTTCGAAGCTGCAGACGAGTCCATGATCGCCTCAGTAATTCGGGTGACAGGGAGCAATTTGTTCGATGGTAGGAAGTTCTTGACACCTGAGATAAGATTGTCGAGACCCCCTTCTTTGAGTCGGTCAGTGAGCTAGATCATAAAAATATTACAATCGGTCTGAGGAGCCAAGGATGATACTGACTCTATTTCCGAATGCTGTGAAGCCTCTGAAGAGTTCTCCTTGGCCTGCACCGAGTACGGGCGTCGAGGTTCCTCCAACAGCAGTAGCTACTGTCATCCGCGAGATTTCCCTTGTGCGTCTGACATATTCGAATGATTCGGTATTAGCTCCTGCATTCTTTAACTCCTTTTCTAACTCGACAATATCGTCCTTTGAGATCGCATTGTCCGGTGAAGACAAGTAGAAGACAAGAACTAGGCGCAGTTTATCCTCCGGTGTCAAGGTGCCGCTTGGACGAGGAGAGCGGAGCATCTCTAGAACTGAAGCAACGGTCTAGATATCAATCAATACAGAAGATTACCGAGATAACTGGACGAGGGCCGCACCTGTTTGTTGATGGCCTCTTCAGTGCTGAAAAGTTCATCAAGCGCACGCTTCTTGATCTGCTCCAGCAATGCGGTGGCTATGTTCATATGAGTGTCGAGAACGGCCTTCCGTGCAGTCAGTTCAGGTAGCTGTGTGATCGCAGTCTTCAAGTGTGCAGCATTGGAAGATACATCACTATAATTTATGTCAATAAACACAATACCAAAGCTTTAAGAGCACGTACATTTGCGAAATGTCATTAACATCACTGACACCCGTAGATCGCGTGATCTCGGCAGCATCTTGCTTGTATTTGTTCAGTTCCGTGTCAATCTCTTCAGCAACTTGAGGGAATGGGTTTGGTGCATTCTTTGCCCAGAAGAAGTCCTTAGAATCGAGATCATATGAACGCTTCTGCGGGTGAGTGACAACTACGCGATTCAGCTTGATCTCTAGACAATCGGATACAAGGGCTTGATACGTCCATCCATGCGAGATCATTGAAACGAGATCAACATTTCTGTCAAGAATTAACAGTACTGGAACGGTTTCAGTAGTGTAACACGAAAAATAGAACAAACGCACATGGTCGTTGCAAATTGGACAAGCCAGATGCATCTTGCGCGAATAATGATGATGTAGCCCCATGAATTCGGGAGGCCGAAAGAATCGCATCTCGTATTTTAATGTCAAGTTTTTTTGCTATCATCTCCGCAGCATTGCCTTTGGGCGCGCGGATGATCGGAACATGGCCTTACTCGCGCGATATTCACGTCATCCATCGACGATACATCAATATACCACACTCACCCATCGTGACAACAGCACTAAAGAGACCATTGGATACGCGTTCAATCTCCTCTTCTATCTGTTGTTCGGTGGATGATGGGGAGTTTAAGAGTGTGTAAGATGTTACAGGTTGTGACTGAGAAGGCCCTGCTTGACTAGATGGCGTGGTAGGAGGAAGCGGTGACAACAATGAGAATAGTGAGGGAGAGGGTGCAATGAATGACAAATATTGATCGAGAACCTGGAAACGTGCATCAGCACACTGAAAACAGAATGTCATGCGCAAGACATCCACCTGTTCAACCAAGTCACCTGTTCCGGCGCTCGCGACAGAGGCCGCCAGCTCTTCTAGCAAGGCACGGGGGAGGGGTCCTACAAAGTTGAGGTGGAAGGACTCGTACAAGCACTTGTCGAGGTCTTCGGCTATCCGTCTCACATTGTCGAGCGTAGGGGCAACGAAGTAAACGGCCGGAACGTCTGGCAGTGGAGGACGTAAAGAGTGTAATTGTCTATGCAAAACTTAGATGCGAGTAATATCACAACAAATGATTGGTACCTACACATGGAGCGTGACGCCGACGTCACGAAGGTCTTGTACTCGAAGAACAGTTGCCAACACGTCTTTCGTTTGCTGGTCTAGCACCAAGACCTTCCACACGGGAGGCCCAGTGACTGCCGAAACCTTAAGTCCAGTCGAAGTTTTTCCTGACGGTGTTCCTGGTCGTTGAACGGGACTCGGATCTGACGGAGCGTTCAGGTTAAGCAGCGCGAGCAAGGCAGCCGTTTGTGCTTGCTGCAATGTTGTTGGCGCGGTTGCCTGGGCCGCCGACCTGTCAGTATCAGCAACACAAAAAACTGGTTTTTGAGAACTTACATGCTTCAGAGCAGTACTTGCCATTTGAATGTCTCTGCTTGATTTCACGCGAAAGACCAGTAGTAACTTAGTACTAGCGGCAGTTTCCAACACGCCGCCGCCACGTGGACGATTGTCAGGTGACCAGAAAAGCATTTCAATATTTATTGTCAATACTTAAACGTTCAAAGTTCAAACATTCAAACATTCAACTTCCCTGTCCTCACCGCTCAGGCCTCAGGCTTTGAAAAGTCACTGCACTGAGGCATGGCTGCAGATTCAGACTCGCGTTCTGTATCAGTAAGGAGCTTGTGTAGCTAGTATGAGTCCTACTGATGCCACCGAACAGGATTCACTGCTCGGAAACACCTGCGCTAACTTATGTGATTTTGCGCTCGCCGACAAGTTTACCCTGCCTATAGTTTTTGAAATAAATTTACTTTGGAGCTGTGACCTATCCCCCATCTGATGGATCTCTCATGCTCTCATGCCACATTGATTGACATACTGGCCCATTAATGTTGGCCAAACTTTTCGAGCACCGCCGCACATCACGCATCTCACGCCGGCACCGCAATTGCGAGGGGCCCCGAACCTGTTCAGATCTTACATAAAGCCCTAATCGCTATGGCATCTATATACATCGTCGTCTTTCGTTAATCCCACCAGTAAATTCTTCCTGCTTTTACGCACCTTCAAAGCAATCTGTAAGATTTAAGTTCGGATATGAGGCATTTAATGCTCACCATCTACTGTTCAACAGCTAGTCACTTCCTTTGTGTCATGGGTGGATCACAGAGCAGGGTGCGGAATCACCATTACAAGGAACATGCCGTTGTTTCTTCACGACCTACGTTTAAGTCCTGGTCGCTCAGATACAGGCAAAAGAAGAAACGGAGTCATTCGAAATGCGAATTGACAAGTTCAGTTGAAAAAGAACCTGCTCCATGGGTCAGAGGTCACAAAGTTTTTGTGGTTCTTGAGGACGGACAGGGGGTATTTGTTCATCGAGATGCGCTATGACAAGTCTTATGCATTCAAGTTGTGCTAAGCACGCGTTTGTATTCACGAGTGAGCTCTTGCGTCGGTCCAAGAAACATGTACATTTTGATGGTAAAACGCAGCTATATGTATTTTCTCATGATCTGTGTAGTTCGCAATCAAGGATGCGCCAAAAGGCCAACGTTCACTTGAAAATGAGACGTCGGTTTCGGGACCATGCGATGCTTTTGTTCTCGCTGAGACTGGTCTGTGCTTCCACTCATAACTTATCGGGTGCGGTTGTACTTTTATTAGTGGGTCGTCCTGGAAACTACAGTATCATGTCTGAAGGAACACCTACACATTTGCAGTAAAGTAATCTCAATATCGCGCGCCGTAAGCCGTAAGGTCCGGGCAGGTGTCGAAGTCGGAGTCCGCAGGACGCAACAACAATCGTCACCCGAGGCGTCCTGCTCGTAGATAACTTTCGTCCCTGTAGCATGGTTCTCAGACTGAGAGGAATAAACAAGGTTGGTGTGAGCATGAAACACCTCGGTTACCGAACCGAATATGGGCATAAAACGTTGGTTGGTTCAGCATTCAGAAATTTTGAACCTTCTTACGACCCGGTCAAACGAAATCGTTAATCTCCACTGTGCTTACTCTGAGTTACTCTTACTTGTTGTATACCTGCCCAGTCGAGGGCTCTTATGACTATTCACGCAGACGCCGGTTTGGCGCTACGACCTAGACGACTTCAAGTGGATGGTCAAAGCCAAGGATGGTCCGAAACTGCCTCTGGAACTACTCGTTCACTCACTCCTTCTGATGAACTATCACCCATGTCAAATTTGCTATCTGTAACACCAAACCCTGGTGGTTCAATGTCGTCTTCAAACCTATACCCCGTGATGTATACCCCTTCATACCCCATGGTAACCCAATCAACCTCAACATTTGTGTCATATTCAACTGCTGTTGTCTCGGGATCTGACTCTTCATCCCATGTCTTTTCGTATCGAAGTGCTGCGCAGATTCAGCCTGTGTGCATCGGAGATGGCCTAGATGCAGCTTCGGACGGAGTAATTGCGACCGTAGTGCTTCCAACGAGTGTCGGTCTTGCCATTTGGGTGAGTTATCACTTGGTAATCCTCTGCTGTGCCTACAGACTCAATTGGTCTGGCAGCTGCTGTTTGCTGTACTACGTCCGCGTTACCGACAAATATATGCGCTTAGAGAGTGGTTCGTGCAACAAGAGTAGGACGCTGGTATATATGACATAGTATATGCTAACTCATCTGCAGGTTGCGACCGCATCGGTTAAGCTCGAATCTCGGCGCGTTCCTCTTTCCCTCTGTATCACTTGTTCCACCTACACCTTCTGACGTCCCTGACGCTGGAAGGTCAGCTCTAGTGGACGATCGCCTATTTCCATCCGATGAGGAATTGAGCCAACGAACTCTGTGGACATGCCTCATCATCGTGCTTGGCTGGAGTTTAGTGGGCCTTGGCGGCGCCTTGCCGATATACCTCGTGTCTACGCCATGCCTTGCGCACTCGGCAGGCGACCCTAATTTTACCGGAGTTTACTCCACAATTCAAGACCTTAGCTTGCTACGTCTCCTGCAGCTACTAGAAGCCAGCTCAGCCTCTACAAACACCACCCACTCAGTACTAGATGTGTTTAACAGCGATAACCAGGCTTCGAAAGCTCGACTACGCATCGTCATTCTTGCCATTTTGGCGGTATTTGCAGCTACGCTGCCGGCGTTATATAAAATACTGAAAGAAATCAACAATCTCGTTGCATTCCGCCGGCGCTGGTTAGAAATGCGATGCGAAGGGAAGGAAATGGGTTGGCTGAGTTCCAGAAAAGCCCCCGGTTTTGCAGGATGGGGGGAGAAGCGTATCAAGGATTATCTTGTCAAAATTGGACTTAGTTCTTCATTGGGAGGCTCTTCTCGGTCCAACAACCGACCGCCGCAGCTCTCACGCCGAACTCAGTCTTACTATCAGAACACTCAGAATTCAGTATTGGAGGTTGACGTCCAAAGTCTGTTCACTGTATGGTAAGAAGGTGTGTAAGACAAATATTTATCTGCACTGATGGAGCAATATTTTCCAGTGACACCCATAATTTGGCACTTCTCATTGAAGAACGAGATGAAATTCTGGACAACCTCGAAGTTGCAGAAACAAGATACATATCATCTTTCAAGGTTTCAACTCCCGACCCTTCCATTGCTGATCTCCAGATTCTCGCTCCTAGTGGATCTGAGGAATCACCATCCAGACCTCACATAGGCAGGCCTCGTGCTCTAGTCGGATCGGTAATAATCTCAGTGTACTGTTTCATATCTCTCGGGCTAACAGCTGCTTCCAGAGATACCGCCCACGCCATCGGAGACACAACCCGGCGCAGGCTAACTCGTCGTTCACTCCTACCTCGTTCGTAGCCCCATCACAGTACTACAAATTACGTGGCCTGAAAAGTGTTGATGGCGGGAGACTTGCCGACGGCATCAGCACGCCGATTAGTCTGACGGATTCATTTACACAACGAATTGTGGGCAGTCGCTTCCAGGAAGTGGAAAGATGTTCGGCATCCTACAATGCCACGCCATCAGGGAGCCATGTAAAGGCGGAGGAACTCGGAGAGCCGTCGATATCAGTTCCTGACCCAAAGTACTACAGGCCTAACCATGGCGGAGGGTCATCTGAAAGTGGCGGTGGTGGAACTGGGACAGGCACCGAATATCTAACTGTGGAGTCATCATTGGACGCTCGGGGATCTCTTGATGACGACTGGGTCGTTCTCACACGCGGGATTGATTTTGGTAATCCTTTAGGCGAGGGACCTCATGCTGGCCCGGCATCCAGACCACAGGAAGAGCTTGCGCCTCGGAGGCAACGTCAGATACCTCTTGACACGTCATCCGACCGCCGGGAGACCTTCCCACTAAGGATTCGACCGAAAGACAACATTCCCGCTGAAGATGTTCCACCACCTCATTTACGCCTGCAGCCGCGACAACCGTTTGTTCGACCTGCTTCTGACCTTAACTATGATAGTCTCGGTGCTGTCTATACCGAAATAAACCAATGGCGTTCCCGGCTGAAGCTCATCAACATGCGGATTGCCGAGGCTCAGCAAGATTCCTATGCAGATATCGCCGATGGTGCGCCAGTCAAGGGTTGGATTATCATCGGGCGCGGTTTACGCCACATGCATGCTGTGGAGCTCATAGAGGGTAGGGCAAAGGAAGACGTGCGTTGGGGCACGCTGCAGAACGAAACCACGCTGCTGGATTCTACAGCCTTTTGGCTGGTTATGGTGGTGGTCAATATACTCCTTGCCGCTGGTCGTAAGTCACGCTTTCCCGATATATTGGGGGAATATCGGTATTGAACTCTGTATAGTCACAGCTGTTGCGGGACTTGCCCTCGGCTCCGCTTCTAGTGTGGAACATTATTTACCTTTCTTTCGGCCCCTTTCACACCATGGGAACCTTGTCTCCGGATTAGCAACTTCCCTTGCTCCCGCAATTGGCGCTACGCTGTTCACTGCGATTGCGCTCATGATCGTAAAATGTAAGCACATTCACGCATGTTCACCCTATGTGTAATGCTCATCAGGGTATGATATAGGGGCAGCTGGATGGAGTGGTGTCGTATCCGTGTCCGGAGTTCGAATGCTCGCGGTCAAACTTGTGTTTTACACCATAACAGTTATGGTCGCCGCATTTACTATCACCGCCGGTGCTCTCCTTTTCGCGTTAGAGGCATTCAAGCTTGAGGTTGACATTGCCAAAACGGTCGCAACCGGTTGTGTCTATATGAGCGCTTTCGCTTTTGTTCTCGTTATCAATGTTGCTGTCATATTCCCTGGGTTAATGTTGTTACAACCCATCCGATTGTGGTCTGTTCTTCATTCGGAACAAGACGCCGTTACCCCAAGACAGCGTTTCCGAGGTATGGTTCCTGACTCAATTTCGTTGGCGATAAACTTATCTCATTGACCAGCTGTATATCCGACAACTTACGACGCTTCTTATGTTGCAAGTGCTTGTGTACTATCCATGGTTTTTGCGTCGGCCTTTTCTCTCATTTTCCCTTTGATCGGGCCGGCTATTGTGATCCTTCTATTTTTGACTCTTGTTGGTGCGTCATTTGTGCCTTATCATTCCGCAGAGCGAAATGACCGCCCTCCAGCTAATAGATACCTTGTTGGATATGTTTACGCCCGAACTCTTTCGGAGACTGGGGGGCTTCTCCAGATCTGGTTGCTGAAGCGATTAGGCACACTCCTCGCGCTACAGCCTCTACTCCTCGGTTTAATTTTGCTCAGTCGGCGGCTCTGGATAGAAGGAGGAATACTTTTGGGCATAGCTCTCGTTGTGGCGGGGATAGTGGAAGTGTACACCATATACAAAACGAGGCTTGCAAGTCTCCAAGCGTTACCTGAGAACGCCCAAGAGTCTCTTAGAGTATTTCGCAGGGCGTTGGAATCCGATAACCTTACTGATACCGATGACGAGAATCGTAGCATGCTCACCGCTAGAGGGAACCGCACGAGGGGCTCTATGGCTTCTGTCCTCGAAATGATGTCTCTCACGTTAGCGGTTATGCCATCAGCTTCAAGTCATCGTGGTCCGCTGCCACTTCGTACGACCGTTTGTCTGAAACATCATCAATGTACTAATATAGTCTTATAGGAACGGAAACCCTGGATGATCTAATCGCTACAGAACGGGCTGCCAGAACGCATCCTGATGCTCCTCCTCACCTTCCTCAATTATCCTTCGGGGACCATGCCGAAGAGATGTCGGCTATCATGTATGCACCCGAGTTGCTTGCCCCGCCACCGATCATCTGGCTTCCGAACGATACAGCGGGGGTGGCTAAAACGGAGGCAATTGACTTGCGGAAATATCATGATATACATGTTACCCTTGATGTCCATGCCAGGGACGTCATCCTGCCTAAACGGAGTACATCCACGCGTACACACGCGTGACGCGTTGTTCGTGCTTTCTTTTGGCTAACACTCGTTTCACAATTCCGCCATCCCCGAACCTTTTGGTGTAACATTGGTGGACTCATGTTACTTTATAGATCGTACTTTTATTCCACTACCATATATCAGGCGACTTTCATGAACCTTATTGGGATAGGAGTACAGCGGTCCTCCAAATTTTCGCTCCAACCACAGTGCTGAAAAGTGTGCGGGTTTCTAAAAGCGTTTCTAGGGTTTTTTCCACTATTATCATTTCGAGAGCCGATGACGTTTGTTGTTGCACGTTGAACCCCGAATCAACCTTCAATTTCCGGACAATTGATAGAATCCCTAGGGCGCTTGGTAATATCCGCTCATTACTCAGTGGTAGGAAATCTAGAGAGTAATCGCAGCTGCGATTGCTCTTGCAGAGGTAGTGACTGATGTGGGAGCTGACCCAAGCTGACTTCACGACCAGCTCAACGGTTTATGTCGGTTCAGGGAGATCCGGATTTTAAGTTTTAGCGACCAATTTGATCTTGTGAGTTCCTTTACATCACTGGAATTCCGTTGCATTGGCGCAGAACAAACGAAATATAATGACATAGAACGCAGGAAATATGAGACGAGCACCAATATTTGGTAAATGTGTAATGTACTCCAACGTTCTATATGATGCGAAACCGGGGTACAAACAGTGTGAGATCATTATTTTTCGAAGTGACCCTCCTAATTAATATTGAAGTTGTAGGCATCACAGATCCGAAGAATTCTTCATCCGAGACATATATTTTCCTTTCTTCAAGTCCCACTGCCCTGGACAATGGGGCAGCTAGTCGCTACATTGATCGTGTCCTGGCGTTGCCACGTGAGTTCAACGATGCGGAGTAATAAATGGAGGTTGCAACGCCGCGGGTACATGATCTGTGTGTTGTGGAGCGAATGGACGGCCCAGGTGATCCGGACGGTTCGCATGGCCCTCATGGCATTCACCGTATATATTCCCCTCTTACGGTGTCTCATTCGTATCTTTGTTTTTCCGAAAGCTTCTCCCTCGCCCACTTCCCGGTTCTTCCTGATTCTGCATCAGTGCCTATGTCCAGTTCAATCTCTAGTTTTCAACAGGATCCATTGATATTATACTCCAAAACCCTGCATGACTACACTCTCGAATTGTGGACGGAATCCAGGAGGATTGCAGAAGAGAAAGCGAGACGCAAGTTGGCTGCAATGGAGGAAGAAGCACGAAAACAATCTTACAACTCACCCACCACTGAGCGACCTCGTCGTTCTTGAATGGACACCATATCCTATTTCTTACTCACAATGGAGATTAGTGGCGGTTCGTATTCCAAAACTTGTTGCGCTTAGTATACACTCTGAATACGCCCCACCCCTTCCAAGACAGTCCATCCAGTGCCGTCAACTGCCGACTTGATCATGACCATGACCTCCCCCTGCGGGATCGGATTCTCAGGCTCCATACATCGACATTCTTCTGTGATACCACATGTTAGTATATTGTCCGCCAGAGCCCACCAGTCGGCTTCAGTTCACTTTTCGCGCTCCACAAAGCCACCCCCTTGGATCAAGTGAACATGTAATGTTCGTTTATTTTCTTATGACGTAGTGATGTTTGATAACAGCTGACCACTTGACTACTTCCCAGACTTTGATAGGTTTTATTTATTTTCATCCCTCTGACGACGCAACTCTGTAAGCTCATTTGGACACGTTGTTCGTAAACACTGCCTTTTACCTGTCTCGTCTAAGTCTTATATGATCCTCGTGTAATACCAGTATGGCGTGTTCAATGTCCGCACACTGAATCCAGAGGTTCTAACGATCTGCGACCATTGCAAGTTACTCAGGTTCGACTCTTTCCCAGAAAGAAATAGGGTCGATGTGAGCAAGGCATTCATTTAGACACTACTCGCAAGAAAGGCATCATATACCTTCGAAATTACGAGCAGACTCGGCAGCAACAATCACTTGACGTTTGATCTGCTCCACATCATGATAACGGCTGTCTGTCACCGGAACAATTCGGTCGGCGTCTTGCGAAGAAGTAGATGCATCTAACATGTTGCATTCCCAAACACCCCGCCAAGTAACAAATATCATTGCCTGTCTACATATACGCTTGTTGATCCTGACATCATGCAGGGACGACTCGGAAACGTGCAATTCTTTTCGGAATTACTAACTTCGCGGAGTAGGCATGACACGCATGTACCACTAAATATATTCGTTTTGATTAATTGTAGGGGAAATCTTGTCACGATGCTTGATTGCGCTAACCAGTCACAGTAGCCCTGTGTTCCTTTGTCGGCGCACATCCTTGCTAAATTCCTAGCACTGACTATTCCTTGGCACGGCCCAGGGTCGTATGCAAGCCCTTCAACTCGGAGACCCATTAACTCTGCAGCTGTGTGGATCTTTACTGATGCAACTATCGTATGCTCTACTATCGGTGAGCTTTCTTCCAGGTTTTGTGCCGAGCTTCTCGGCGTTATATACGTCAGATTTCCCTGCAGGGACTTTGATATCATTGTTTCATCCAATAATACCGATGCCGTCTTCGATATTACCTATAGCAGACTCGTGACCTGACGTGCGTCTTTGAGGGGGTGTACTAGTAGCATAAGCTCGTGCTGTCGCTCTAGCGCTTTCAATATCGATAGTCCGTTTCTCTGCCAGCGGTTTGGAACATGTACCTGTACATTGCGATACCGGCTCTTTCAACTTTGAGGCGCAATTCTACACCACCTTCATCAGGACTCTTTGAACTTTCCAAGTATATGATGACAATACTTGGGCCAGACTTGTCCACGCAACGCTCAAGCCATGTCTCGGTCCTTTGCAAAGGCGCCATGAGGCCTTAGGGGTGGCATACAATACTTACACGGACTCGACGCACTGCAGCGTACATGCACGTCTAAACATACTGATGGCATTAGGATTGCCAATTTGAATACAGATCTTATCATACTTTTGCACTCTCAACGAAGCATCCGACGAGCTGTAAACAATCATTGGGTGGTTTCAACAATTAAAATAAGTGACGCTGCAGGCTGTTGTTACAAAGTAGATAATAGATCGTGACTCAATTGTTCCAGTATAAAAATCTATCGCCTTCGCCCCCCCACTCCGCCGCCCATGACGACAAGTTTACTTCCCTTCTTCTTCTTGTTCCCTTGTCCGCCTGTGCTTCGCTGCTCAAGTTCGTGCCAAGCTGCGTCTAATTCCCACTCGTCCCCGATCTCCTGACTCGCATTGCGATTGTTCGTATCCGGATGTCTGAGATCTGCGCCCGATGCGGAATGGGCAGCAGATGCAAAGCTCCTCGAACCCCAAGCACCGCTAATCTGGGGGATGGGGGACTCATGATTCGCTATCCCCTCCACTTCCAAAGCATGAAGAACGGGATCAAGAGGTACGGAAAATACAGACTCCGTCCACGGCGCAATAACCTTCGCTCTTTCGCGTTGCTCTCCGCGCGCACGTGCGCGGTCGTCCTTCCTACCTTTCTCCTTCCTCCTTGACTTACGGAGTTTGATCGCCCCTTCAAAATTCTTGAGGCCCTCTTGACCCACAACTCCTACCAAGTCTGCCTCGATGAAAACGACATCTGCACCCTCTGGTGTGTGTGCAAGGTACTTGCACCTCTTGCGCAGGTCGTCGTTGACAGTACCTTCAGTAGCAGATTCTACACGGATTGTAATTGTGTCTGGGAATGAAGCATAGCCGTTGAAGTGCGAGAAGAGGATCTTGATGTCGAGAGGATGTAAATATATGGGCAGGCCAGACGCTGCTTGGTAGTAATAGTAGGTCTGCGTAGACGGTGGAGGAGGGTTAATGTTACGGCGCTGTCTGTGACTACGATTGTTAGAACTATCGGCAGGGGGAGCTGGAACGGGTGCCGGTGATGGTGTCGACTTGGGAGTGGCAGGGATCGACAGGGGAGTGCGCGAAGATAGGAAAATCCCAGAGCTCGAACCTGTAGCAAGAAATTCTTCTGGTGCCTCGGGAAGTGCAGCTCCTTTCAGCTCCCCAGCAAGCTTTCGCGCACATTCAAGGTTGTGGCGTCGTACGATGTCGTCGTGATCCTTGCGAGTTCTGTCAAGGGCTTCCTTCAGCTGGGGCGATTCTAATGCAGTTGCTTTAGCAATCTGATGGCGAAGCTTCTGATCAGCTGCATCAATAAAGGAAATACTGAGTTCATCTTGCACGCTGGCCATCATCCGGCGTTCTACGGCGAGCGCGTCCAAATCGTTGGAGAGATCGGCGATCAGATATTCAGGTGTAGCAAGCATGAATTTGGCATAGTCATACACATCGGGAAGAAAGTGAAAAGGAGCCTGATGAGGTGGAATTAGGTCCGATGGCCAAGTATGTGAGCGTGGTAATGCAAGGGTTGTCATCTGAGGACGTTGCATCAGTCGCATCCGCATTGTGGATCCAGCTCGAGGAGTCGCGTCATGGTCTGAAATCTGTGTGACATACGAGGAGCCACTGGCAATAGCAGGCTCGTCATCTTGGAACTGAGGTCCATCATACCACTTGACGCTTTTCAGCTGTTTCTCGTTGAGCGTGTCGAAGCAGACCGGACATCGTGCCCATTTGAGTTTGTCCGACATGCTCAGGTAATGTAAGATGCAAGGAAAACAATATACCTGGGGAGTGATCTTCAGTCATTGGTATGTAGTAGAAGGCATTTACTGACATGCCCGCATTTTGTCATTCGCGGAGCAGTCGGAGGGGACAAACAGATGGGACAGGTCTTAACCCCCTCCTCCTGTACAGCATGCTCCCCGCCGACAACAGCAGCAGATGCTAAGGCCGAAGACCGTGGAATGATGACCTGCAATATATCATGCCATTGGAAAAAGCTGAGATCAACAGTTAGGTGTGAGCGGTTCAGGTACATCTTGGAAACCTCACATGTCTGGATCCGCAAAGTGGACCGTATAGTCCCCGCTTGGGTTCATAACAAATCGGTATTGCGCATTCACGAACCCTGTGACACTGTAAGAAGTAGCACAATACAATACAGAAGACGATACTCACTCTCCTTGATCCACACGGCTGAATGAACAGCTTTCTTACTCCTCCTAGGCACAATCTGAGGCTGAATCTGTCTAGGAGGAAGTGTGAAGTTCAAGAGATGATTCAAGGACTGATTTGAAGCCATCTTCGGTGGTCGCTTCGGCACTGTCGCCTGTGCTCTCAGCTGCGACGTCATTGAGCAAAACTAGCAAAAACAAACGTCGGTTTACTGAATAGAATTGGCGGATAACTGGATCCCTCGTGGGGTTCTTCCCTACCAGTGGGATAGAGACCACCACGATGGTACTTATGAACGAAATTTGTCAGACCTGATGACTCCAAAGACTATCTGTCCGAGTCACGTGTCGGTACCGTATTCTTCGTTTGCAAGCGAATATGATACTAAGCAGTCGCAACAGCATATCCAGAGTCCAGCCGACGCCCGGGCCGCCATGGCAAAAGGAAAGAATCTGAACCCAGCGGATGCGTTTAGTGAGTCTCCTCATGCACCACATACAGGCCCGTAGTGAATGGCACTGACCCTTAGGAAAGGCTCAACGAAAGAAGGAACTTAAAAAGGCGAGCATATACCCTCGATGATCATATCTGGACTAAACGCATATTTTGGAATTATTCTCACTGCAGTAGAACAAGGCAGAGAGGTCCAAAGCTCGCGACTTCGCTCTAGTTAAGAAGGACACAAGAGGTTGGTCCACCCTCTCATCTACTATTGCATTCAACTCACTGCTACTTTGTTAGATCTCCAGGATGAAATTGAGAAGCTTGAGGGAGTGGCAGAGCCCTCTGGCGCAGAGAAATATCGCCTGGCAGAACTCAAGGCAGAGCTAAACAAAATCATGGCTAAGAAAGAAGAATACGTCCAAGAGCATCCTGAACAACGTAAACTTGTTTACCGAGCTCGTAGAGACAAGGACGAGGTCAACAAAGAGGAACCGGTTGTCGAGCAGAAACGAAATGTTTTCAACAAACATGGCTTGCCTCGGCATCCTGAACGAAGCATCTACTATGATGCTGTCATGAATCCCTATGGCGTACCTCCTCCAGGAATGCCTTACATGGAGAGACGTAAGTCAACCATGATAATACGCGGTGTAAATCAATTCTGATATTCTTACTGTAGCGCTGAGGCCTGACGAGACAGCCAGTGATGATGAGGCTGATGGCGGTTAGCAAATACTGTTAATTTACTTCGTATTGTTCTCTTGCTCAACATCACCTTTTCCAATGCCTAGATGATGACGTCATAATGCCTGAAGGTCCTCCTCCAAGTGGCGATAAAAATGACATGGTTGACAGCGATGATGACATTCCGATGCCAGAAGGACCTCCACCGAGCATTCTTCAAGGTTCGTTCCATCCTTTGTTTAATATACCCTAAATTCTCAAGTGAATCTCATAGAACCACCACTGCCGCCAAACATTCCCTTCAGCATCGCTCCGCTTCCGCCAGCACCTCCCCCTCCGTTTCTTAATCCTGTCCAGGGTTCCCCGCCTTTCCCGCCGTCTTATCCCCATCAACCTTCAGGATTCGGACATACTTCTCCTCCTGGCTTCCCGCCCGGTGTCTCACCATACCCACCTGCATCTGCGTTCATGCAACCCCATATGCCTCCCCCACCTCCTGGGTTTTTCCCTCGTGTACAATCTGCTTCGTCCATACAAGATCCACTTTCTGCCATTCCTCATCAAACGTACCAAGCACATCGTGTCAACCGCCTTGCACCCCATCCATCACTTCCCCAAAAACCTCTGCCAGCCCCTGGCGCTTCCCCTATAGGGATTGCTGGTAACAATACAGCTACAGCTACGGTTTCGGCCGCGCCGCAATTACGGGACTTCAAGAAGGAGGCTACGGCATTCGTTCCGACATCCCTTAAGCGGAAAAAGCCTGCTGGAATGGCGTCATCTAAGGTCAACGCAGCTCCTTCTCTCGGTGCAGGGTCAGAAACTTCGGAACCAGCACAAGCTTCGCGACCGGATCTTGTGAGCTCATTGATGGATAAATTCGGACCGGTACCTGTGGTTGCAGCAGCCTCCCTGAATGAAAAAGGATCTTCCAGGGGCGTGCAGCCCGATGTTGGGAAGAAGGATGATTATCAGAAATTTGTGGAGGAGATAGGTGACATTTTAGGTACTTCGAAGCCATGAGGCATATCTCCTTCAGCTTAGAAAATGTCAGAACAGGATAGCGTGCAATTCTTTGACTCAAAGAGACAAGGTTTATATTGAGAGGTGAGATAAGAGCTACATACAGCAAGGAGCAGGGAGCAGGAAACACGAATTCATACAAGACGATAGCTAGCTCCATGAGTTTGAACATTCCACATTCACGCTTCCCGTGACTCCTTCCATTTTCCGTCCAACAGTCGAATGCCTCTACGAGTCAAGCGACGGTCCCATTCCCTCATCTCACCCTGTATTCCAGCCTCCTGAGCACGGGGAGTCATTCCACGCCTTAGCCACCGTACGTCGCGCATGCGTATAATTTTTAGGGACGGAAGAAAGGGGAGGAGCCTCTCCAAAGTGACCCAGAAGTCACCGCTGGGTCGGGGAATTGACAAGATCTGGAGGGGAAGATTAAATGGTGATGACACGCCAGTCAATGGCGTTTGAAATGTGATTGTAAGTGCTGGTAGCGGATATTCCAGAGAGAGGTGCCTGAGATGTGGGGATGTGTGGAGTATAGTAGTGGGTGATGGATGATAGCGTGTAGGCCAAGACCTTGGAGTGGAGAGAAAGATGGTACGAAGATGCTGCCCATGCTTCTCAAGAAAGAGGGACGAGAGTGATGCAGGAAAGGGAATATCGTCATACGGAGTAAGTGATAAATTCTGTAAACGTGGCAAAGGGGAGTGCAAAAGAGCATGCATCAACAAAGAGGAAGGCATGGATAATAGAGTAAGGCTTTGTAGGCGTGGTAAATGGAGCGGGGTAGCCATATGTGGTATTTTGAGATTTTCGGTGTTATCGAGATGTGACCCGAGATCAGTGTCATCCAAACCAACCCCAGTGACTTCAAGTATCTCCAGATTTACGCATACCTGCAGCAACTGAACGAAAGGGTCTTCACCAGTTGCCACCGCGGAATATATGAAGGGATCATAATAAATTCCACCCAGTGCACGAATATTAGAGCTGCCATCTCTGTGTGTGAGAGACGCAAGTGCGCGATGGCTCAGCAGAAATCCAGAGTACAAAGTCAACTTTGCGAGGAACGGCAGCAATGGGAAAAGCTGCGTCAAAAGTGCGTTAAGTGCATAGTACGCCGAGGAATCCAGCTCTGCGAGAAGTTCCGAAAGATCAAGCACCTGCACCCAACGCCCGGGGGTAGAGTAAGGGATTCTGCGGATAGAATCCCACATCTGGTCTGCAGAGTGAAGATGTGCAGTAAACTTCTGCAAGGAATTCACAGAGTGCAAGCACACGCTGGAATATAAGAGCGGCATTGCAACTTCCTACCGCAAAGATATATCAGCATAGTGAGACGGAGTGAATAAAATGGACCGAGACGAGTCATCTATGCGACTACACTTTGTCCCTCGCCTGCTTCCTGTACGTAAGAAGCACTTTGGAAACCCAAGCTACTCGCCTTGAAACCCTTGCATACTAGCATCAATGATAAACACGAACGCCGTAAATTACTGTGCGCGTTGTGTGATTTGGCATCTTTATCATCCTCGAAGAGAGCCTGCACAAAAATGCGGGACCATATTTCTGATGGAAGAGGCTTTAGAGGAGGTCGATGAGGTAAAAGAGGGAGGAGGAGGAGACGTCCTGGATAACGAGCAAGTGGTCTTGGGTAAAGTAGGACGACCTCGCACATAAGGCTGTTTCAACACTGGTCACCGCAACCAAGAGAAAGCTGGAAGCAAGTCTGAGAGACTGATATTGTGATCCCGGATTCCCGATGCCAGCGCATAATATCAAGAGACACGTGACCTCGACGCGGTTACCAGTCGCGTTCGCTGCCAGGCCAGTCTCATATTTTATAGCACACATTAATACTATCTCGCAGGCCGAGAACACGCATCACTATCACATCCTAAAGTTCACCCTACAAACTGCATATTAAACGAGCGTCATGGTCTTTCTTCTTCCAAATGTCGTCTTTTCTATTATCGCTTTAGCTATCCTGAAGGTAATGTGCATTTCTGCCCGCCCGGTTTCAGAGGTACGTCATATAAATCACTTGTAGTACCCTCCTTATACCCTGTATAACCCGTTCCAACTGCGCTAGAATTCATCGAATCCTGCGAATGCGCGACGTTACTCTGAGCATGTGCCCCCGATGGGCTCTGATACATTCAATCCTGGAACTCTCTCTCATCCCGCCACCATTGCGGTCGATCCATTAGAAGCAATATTGGATGAATCGGGGCTAGGGGCACTTGATGGCCATGATGAAGGTTCCAGTAATACCGACGAGGGGACGGAAGGGCCACTAGATGAAATTGCTCACCTGAGGGCGAGAACGTAAGTCGCTCATCTAACGGATGACTCAGAGTGCTCATCAGATTCGTTCTAGAGATCGAGAAGTCGGCAGCTTCCAGGGAGCACGTAGCATCTCCTAGGCAGACCGTAGACGAATGAGGACAGTCATTCCTTCCATACTATGGTATTCATTAACAATTTCTTGTCCTCATCCGTACCAAGCTTCCAAATGCTTGCACATCGATGTGTCGGAACCCTCAAGTACCAGATCACGGCCGTGTGGGCTTAACATTGCAGGAAACGGAATGATTACAAATTCGGCACTGCTTGCAACGAGGACATCTTCGGGAATGTTTCGGAGAGAGCTATCCATAGAGTGCACGAGTCCCTCTTCTAACAATAGCGCAGCAAGAGCAAAGATACTAGTCAACGCCGAGGGAAGCTGCGCACTTTGCACGATTGAGCAGCTTGGGTCTCTCAGCCACCTCTGATATCTTGATCCGGGCGGCATACTGGGTCCCATAAGTTTAATAATTGCTCGCCCAGAGTTGCGGCAGCTCCTTGATTATCGTCTCCTCGAACGTACAATATCATGTTCCTCGAGAACACTCCGGTAGGCACGCTGAAGCCACCCATACTATGCGGTCGTTTGGGTAATTGAATTGTTGACAGATTGATAACATCAACAAGGTCGTAGGGAATGCTGCTCTGGAGACCTGCATCAGTCAAACCCTGTGTATGAGAAGTGATGCTGGCAACACACCGATGAACGCCGAGCCCTCTGAATGCAATCAATACTGGATCTCATGGTAACACTTTGGACACACGTCACCGTTCAGTCAAGGGTTAGTCTCACATTGTGAATAAATCGATGGCCAGCAGGTGTCCTCTCCGCCAGTCATGAATGCTCCGAATTTGGATGATTGAAAATAACCACATGAGATATGAGGGCACGCGTCAGACTCGTGATTCCTGCTCGGAATAGATATACTGCACACGTGAGCTCTTACACACCTCCTAAAATCCATATACGACGTGATTTTGTGTGAATTCCTGAGGACCCTGCAATTTTTCACATGGAGGATGATATACCAGTACACCCCATAATACAGGACATGATGGGGACAAAAAAAGATTTCGACTAGCCTAACGTAGCCAGCGCATTAGTTCGAAGGTAGGTGGGAAAGGAAGTGAATGAATCTCGAAGAATCTAAAAGGGCTATGAATACACGAGCGTTTAGAGATGTCATCTATGGCTGACAAGTGACATATGAGTAAAATTGGACATCAACTCGTCGACTGGCACTTACGATCAGGTGCTTAATGATTGATCGCAGGAATGCATGCCCCCAGTGGCACGTTCAATCGTGCAGCCTTTGAGGATCATGGTTTGCGTGAATTCCACGAAGCGAGGATTACGGAGCATATCTCCCCAATCACCATAAAGGATGATGCGGCGCAGCTCTGGAAAGGATGATCCGGAGAGGAATGCGAGGTGTAGCCTAAGGCGCTCCTGAGCTTCAGTGATCATGTCTGTAACCATGGCACATGGGAATGAGTGCAAAGATATGCATTGAAGCGCGGAATGTTGATGGAAAATAGGTGGTGGTGATGTGAAGTTAAGAAAGTAATTGAATCTCTTGACTTGAGGACAGCCACGGAGGAAGCGGGTGATCTGATCACTAAGCAAGAATCCGACATGTCTTGCGAACTCGACCGTGCAGAGGCGATCACCAAACACCTGCCATATGGTTTCGAGTGCGTTCTGTTCTAGGGGGAAATCCACAACGACATGGACAAGTGAAGGTAGCCGCCATTGGCAGATCTGGCGAACGAAGACAGGATTGATGCGTCGTACACGAAGTGTCTTCAATGCGGGAAGCTCCAGCACATTGCCAATTTGGGCGGAAGACCACATCTCCCCTCCTACAGCGAGATACTGGAGATTGGGTGAATGACGCAGAACGTCTAGGAGCGAGTTTATTCCCCCAGAGCGAGTAGCATCATTGTAGTGCCACCACTCGAGCCTCTTGAGGTTCGAGAAGGAGTGGCTGCGAGTAGGGAATTCGTAGCGTACCGAGTCTGGAAGTGCCGACATGAAGGGCCTCACCAATGTTTCCAATTCCGGGCAATATTGCAGAATCTGTAGTGCGAGATCCGAGCTGGTGTTGGTTGCAGTACCGGTGTGAGGGTAAGGAAGTTCAAGGCGGCGGACACATCTTCCGAGCTGTTCACCCCTGTATGTCTTCCCCAATGCCTCCACGAGGTATTGTACCCCACTTCCGACCTTGACATCCTCATATAGAATGCTGAAGGCGAGGTCTCGCCAAAGCCTGCACACTTGAACCACTGCGCACTTCACAGCCTTAGCATCCGCCTCTGCCTTGTTATCATGATCAAAGGATCCAAGGAATGGCTCGAAATTTGATACATCGAAACCCGGTGATGGATAGGTCGCCCAGCGAATGATGGCCAACCACAGCTCCGGAGGAAGCAATCGGTGGTCATGTCTGGACATCCCGGGCTGACGATGTAAAGATAAGGGAGAAGACGGCTCCGATTTCGCTTCTTTGCTGGCTGTGCAGCGCTTATCGCCATCCTGGGCGCCTACTCCTTTCACCTCCTGTTGATCAACGCCCTGATCTCCATTTTTATCCTCGACCCCAAGCCTCCTTTCGACTCGTTGCAGACGATCTTGTAAATTGCCGCACTTCTTCTTCAACGCCTCGTTCGCATTTTTCAGGGCCTCATTCTCGACACTCAGTACCTGAATCGATTTCTCTGCTCTTGTGAGCTGGGTGACATTTTTGTTCTCTGTCGTGGTTGCTTGCTTTCTCGGTCGCAAGAAGTTTGCCAGACGATTGACTGGCCCTGTTGCTGTGTGAGTGCTCATCACTGAAGGGAAGGATGAGCCGCAGTGGTCGCTGCGCAATTGTGACTGAGACAGTTCTTTTTAGGTACCTCTCAAAAGATTCTCCGGTAGACTCCGCAAATATCGATATATCAGGGTGACAAAAGTCTGACATCATATGTCGGTGTAATTGACTAAGCTATGGGTCTAGTCTTATTTCAAAGCATCAGTCCAATAGATTGTCTAGAACACCATGACTGGATTGATTAATCGCACAACCGATCACCGGTATGTAATATGAATGACAAGAACAAGTAAACTATCATTGATTGAGCATAATCTGATTTGAACAACATATACATCGCTAGGACACAGAAGAAAGCATTGGTCGGAATGTGGTATCTTTGAGACAATGAGGCCAGCAAATATAAAACACAGGGGAAGTGGAGCAAGGAAGTGGATAATATAGCTCGAATCGCCTAACATCAAGACACTTCAGTGCTATTACAAGGAACGTAACGCTCGTATCACGCACGCATCGTGTCCATGGTCGTCGGATGTAGCATAAAGAAGTAAAAACCAAAATTCCCAGCTCGGTCTATTAGATGACCTGAAGATAATTTGATGGTGCAACTGCGACGCAAGGATTAGGGTCAAGGGGGCAGCGAGCAGTGAAAGACAAAAATACGCACTTCCCATCGCACCATCCGATTTCTTTGCTTGCCACCACTTGCCTTGCTTGTCGACGATATCAAGAATCTCACCCTTCGTGAATGAGATTTCGTTTGGATCATCTGGAGAGGCAGTGTCTGTGCAAGTGATCAGATAAAAAATATTAGTGAAAGAGCTCTTGGCTTACAAGCATACAATGCTTTTGCTTTGTAGACGTATGCCTCTGTTCCGCCCGTGCTGGTTTCAGGCATATTTGGGCTACCTCCACCAATCCCGCCACCTGCGCCTACACCCGCAGCACCAGGGCCCATCAACGGTGAGTTTGGACCCATATTGTTGTCAGGGCCACTTAGGGAAACCGGTGCAGGATTTGGTGTGCTATGAACACTGCCCACAGCTGCGGGGCCAAGACTGCGGGGTGCACCGTCCACACTACCACCGCCGACAAAGCTATTTTGACTCCTGACTCCAGGATTGGTACCGCCCATCTTATTGGCGCTGTCATAGGGCATATCGTGTGAGCCGATACCGCCGCCAGAAGAGTAGTTGGCTGCATAGCCATTGGTGCCAATGTTGCTCGCACCGCGAGTCCTACGACGGCGGGATGGTGGTGTAAGGCCGCCGGTGCCCATAGAATTGAAGATGTGGAATGCGAGAGAATCTTCTTCTGATGTGAAATAGATTACCCAAAGGATGTCCACGATTGCAATGATGAGCCATCCCGCGGCCATAGCGTCCAGCGCAGCCACTCCAGTAAAAATACTGTTACTGACGGTAATGACAGCCATAACGATTGCGATAGCACCAAAAACTGATATTTGGAAGCGATGCATGGCTATTGAATCGCTTGCTAGGGTGTGCAATACGCCAAGGGTTAGGAATAATTGGAGGAATATCCCAAACCATCCAACGCCAACCAGTTGTTCACGGACTAAGGAAATAAATTAGTCAATGGAAGCATGAAAAAGCAAGGTAGTATACTAACATTGAGCAGTTACGATACATTGTGAGATAAACGCGATAAACCATGCCAACTATATTGTGACGCGCTTAGTATGAAAATTGAGTCGAGTTTAATACATACCACCGCAAGAATTGTCGTAAACAAGAAAAGATAATGTGTCAAGATTGGCGTAAAATCTAAACCTTCACTGCCACGAGGAGGCATGATTTGTATGTCGATGTCAGAGTAATTTTGGTAAGAAGAAGAGTAGAAGTGACTTGAATGAAGAGCTCTGACGTTCATAGGACAAGACCACCATCCCAACTAAACACGTGTCCAATTATTCCCACGGGACTACGGCAGTGCAAGCTTGATTCAAACGCCTGCAAGCATGCAGGCTTCGTGACAGTCTTATATACAGAATAAAAGAGAAATTTCCCGACGGGCGTTGGCATTCCGTTGGCGTTTTATCATTTGTTTCATGGTCACCATCCCGGTCGCGAGCCCTGCAGTGACGTCTCCGTGAAGCCGGTTATTGAGTCAGCAGCTTTACTAGTCGTCGCTTGGCAGTCCCGAGGCTGAAGTTGCATCAAAACGGTTACAGTCATCATCAGTATAAATATTTGATTTGCGGATTATGTCCTGTCTTTTCCGAGCCACACGTCCTGCAAGCAGCACCTTGCCATAACCTTGAATGTCTCTGGATGAATTTCCGGAAAATCATCCTGAGGACAGTTAGTGTGATATTATCCAGTTTCGGGATTCTTCTGGTGCGTGGCAGCCGCTGTTCTGAGGTTGGCACCATGCTTAAGAATCTATTCATCGGATACCAGAGTCTGCTAGCTATGTGCCTTCGAACACTAATACCATCCGTGTTCGTGTCTTGGTCCAAACCACCTCTAAACACCGGAGAAAATTCGCAAAGGACAATAGTTCGTCGCGTTAAGCGACCCGTTCCTGGGCCAGTTGCTTCGCCGCCTCCATCCTCTCCGCAATCGACCCGGTCAAATAATATCATGCATAGCAGCATAGTTGATGGGGCCGTACCGCAAAGTCATGCGCGTGTAGATTCACTACCCTCTACAATGGAACTGCCTATTCAACGGTTTAACCGCGGTGAAGTCCCGGAAGCCCACAAAGTTTTCAAGAGACATACCCTTTCAGTTTCCCCGTCTTTTAATGCGTGTCGGACAATAGCTTCGTCGAAGCAAAGATTGACGCACCTCAAAGGCAGAAATTCTACGGGGTCATTTTATCAAAGTAAGTTGAGTTTATTCCACCGGTCTTAAATTAACGGTGTTCGCTTCCGAAGCTCCTTTGAAAAACCCAGACCCACCATTACGAACACAGCCTTACGCAGCGCCATACTTCTTTCCAGCACCTGGGACACCTGAAGCTATTGATTATGTGGCGAAGACTCGAGAAGAGCTTCTGCAGCCTTCTGGATTCATGCACACCAGCGCTTTTACTCTCAAGAGGAATAAGAGAATCAATGAAGGTTGATACATAGGAGTGTTGATAAGATAAGATAATGAATTGAATCGACCGTTCCGGAGATTCCCACGTGCAGTATTGAGTTTACCTTCGGTCACCGTGTGCCGTACTACAGACTTACTGTGAAGGGCAACAACAATGATGGACACCCAAACACCCTTCACACCTAATTCGAGACCACAATCTCCGTCACAGAACTTCAATCAAACCGTCCCTCTTCCTCCCATACCACCACCATCCTCTTCTTACGTCTCACCAAAGCATACCATCCCTTCTTCATCCCTCCAACTCGATCCCGACGACCTCACCCCACTTCCAACTTCTAACACTCCAAGAGATATTTCATTAGAACCTCTTTCCAGTACCGCACAGCTTCTCATTTCATCAAAGATGGGTTTCCGTACTCCAAAATCTGGAACACCCCGTCCTCGCACCGCTGGTGAAGGCGACAACACATCCCATAGTTCCACAGCGCAGAAGTCTCCAGACAGACCACTTAACGTTACCGATGCGCTCAGCTACCTCGACGCCGTCAAAGTTCAATTTCAGGACAAACCAGACGTATACAACCACTTTTTAGACATCATGAAGGACTTCAAGAGCGAAGTGTAAGTCAATCTAAATACTTGTGACGTAGACGTGGGAGGCGGAAAATGTTTTATGACGTCCAGTTATCTTACCGCCTAAGGGCATGGACTACACCTGGCGTACGCGCCTTTCCTGTTGTGGTGGTTGTTGTGGAAGCATCCTTTTATATCGTCCATTCTTCTGCCTCCCAGCCTCGTGTTGCTAATGATCTTCTCTTGTACAGAATCGACACACCTGGAGTGATCGAGCGCGTGTCGATGCTATTCCATGGCAATCCATATCTTATTCAGGGATTCAACACTTTTCTTCCCCCTGGCTACAGAATAGAGATGTCAGCAGACCCGCACGACCCTAATATTATCACCGTTACAACGCCGTTAGGGACTACCACTCAGAGCACAAGCACCTTCGAGCAGATCTCCCGCGTCACTCGTGACCCCGCTACAACCAAGTCTTCGCTTCCCCTCCCACCAACCGCAGGACCAGCGTTTCCCTTCCAGCCAATGACTCGTTCAATGACACCGGCGATAGCTCCCTATCAGGTTCCGCACATACCACAGTCTGTAGATACGTACTCCCCAGGCCTTCAAGTACCCTCCACAACTGCTGCTGCATCCTTTCTTGGCAATTTGTCCAATCGAAACGCAGTAGAAAACAAATCATCAGGAGAATTCCACCATGCAATACAGTACCTAAACAAAATCAAGGCTCACTATTCCGACGACCCCGATACATACAAGCAGTTCCTGGAAATCTTGCAAACATATCAGAAGGAGCAGCGTCAGATTCAAGATGTATGTGCTTTGTGCGTTAGCTGTGATTATGTGTATTGACGCTTGGGTATAGTCGCAAGTATACGTGCAAGTGCAAACCCTGTTTAAGGATGCTCAAGATCTGCTCAGTGAATTCAAAGATTTTTTGCCTGAGGTGTCGATGGCTGTCAGCACTCTTCCCCAGCAAACTAGTGGTCCAGGTGTGCCAACACCTTGGGTAGATGCAGGTGACAAGAACGGCAAGAAGACCCAGCTTCCGCCTAAAAAGCGGAGAAAAGCACCGGAGAAAGAGACCACGCCTGCGCCAGCTGTGCGGACTGTCCCAAGTCGAGTGCGTGCTTCGCTAACTCCACGTCATTCGTCAATAACATTCTCCCTATGTAGGCCAAGAAGCCCAAGCACATGCACAAAGGGGCCGACCCTGACTCTCCGCAGTTCAATCCATACGGGTTACCGGAATCACCTCCCCACCATCCCCAGCAATTGCATGCTAGTATGCTACCGCCACCCCAAATGCATAATCTGGTGTTACAAGGCCCCCAGCCAGTTGCCAACGTTCAGTCAGCACCTGATGAACTCATCTTTTTTGAGCGCGCAAAGCGCACGTTGGAGAGCAAGGATACATATGAGGAGTTCCTCAAGCTCTTGAACATGTACTCCAAGGACATCATCAATGCGAAGACACTAGTGAACATGGCTCAAGTGTATTTGGGCGATGGCGATCTACTCTCGCAGTTTCGGGAAGTAGTTGGGATCGATGAACGGCAGGACAGTATCGAACATGGTCCTCCCGGGAGCATCCGCACCGGGCCGCCAGAAGCTTTGTCTGCATTGCCGGCTGAGGATGGTGAGGGTCCAAGCTATCGTCGGTTACCCGAGAGCGTACGTATCGAATAACTGTTGTTTCCAGCCGACTGACTGAAGCGCCCTCGTTTGCAGGAAGTTCATTTGGCATGTTCAGGTCGCGACGAACTCTGTCGCTCTGTGCTCAATGACGAATGGGTCTCACATCCGACTTGGGCATCCGAAGAGGCCGGCTTTATCGCACACAAGAAGAACTCGTTTGAAGAAGCGCTGCACAAAAGCGAAGAGGAACGACACGAATATCACGTCCAGCTTGAAGCCCTCGCACGCACGATCGCTGTTATAGAGCCCATTAACTTTCGCATCGAAGAAATGACCAACGATGAACGCTCCATTTTCCGACTCAAGCCTGACTTTGGTGGCTTGAGCAAGAACATATACCACCGGACGCTAAAGAAAGTCTACGGCAGAGATGCTGGAACGGAGGTCATTCAAGCTCTTCAGGAGTGCCCCAGCGTCGCTGTGCCGGTTGTCCTCGCTCGGCTGAAACAGAAAGATGAAGAATGGCGACGCGTTCAACGAGAATGGAACAAAACGTGGCGAGAGGTCGATGCCAAAAATTTCTATAGATCTCTTGATCATCAAGGGGTCACATTCAAGTCGAATGACAAGAAGGTCGTCACTGCCAAACACTTTGTAGGAAATATCGAGTCAGTCAAAGCTGAGCAAGCAGATGCGCGTGCGCAGCAGGGTCCACCCTCATTCGCTACTGCTTTGCCAGGCCACCAACTAGATTTTCCTTTCAAAGACATGACTGTCCTTCAAGACTCGCTTAAGTTGGTTTACTCATTCCTGGATCATTCCCATGCACACTATACACCACAGGAACGACGTGGAGTCGAAGGGTGGCTGCGATCGTTCATTCCCCTCCTGTGTATGTGCCCTGCCGACGAATTCAATGCTGGGTACACGCCTTTGGACGATCCACGAGATGAGGAGACCGACCAACAAGCTTTAGATGGCTCGCGGAATGATAACCGAGCCCCGTTTACAAGTGGCCGTGGCCCTTCGGGGAGCGTGATGACCGCGGGCGACCTTCGTAAGCGGTTACTGAAATCCTCGCAAGAAAACCCCGTTGGATCAGATAGCCTGGACGCATTTCCGTTATCCCAATCAAGAGGGACCACGCCTCATTCCGAGCGTGTATTATCTGATGCCACCCTGGAGGACACCATAAGCGCAAGGTTGGCTCCAGCCCAAAATAGCTCCCCGGATCAGTGGATCCGCGACGCGTCAGCCAATCAAGCCCCTCCTATATCGGGAGACGGTGCCTCCAGACGAAAACCTTTTTTCGGGAACACGACGTTCTATACAGTGTTCTGTTTGTTACAGGTAAGGTCTCACAGTCGTATATATGCTTGACGTGAGCTAATTTTATCGCATGCAGTTGATCTATTCTCGTCTGCTCGTGTGTAAGGAACAGGGCGCTCGTCAAACTGCAAAAGGTCTAAATCCTGCAGACTGCAATCCTATCGCTATTGAGTTAGGGCTGGATGATCCGAATGGACCCTCTGCTATACTTGCACAGGCTATGGAGGCTGTATGCAATCGTCAGGCCCGTGACGCCACTGATGTCGTATACCTTTACATGTTGGAGGCGTTTGAGAAGCTCTTTGATAATGAACTTGATCAGACAACGTTCGAGGAACATATGCGATGGTTTTTCGGCAACAAGGTAAGTTGTGCGTTCACCTCCTGAGTCGTTATCTGACCCGGCACATCCTCCAGGCATATTACCTTTTCACGTTAGACAAGATACTGTCTTCGTTGATCAAGCAGGTAAATACAACGCCCCTTGTGCTGTTAGGCTCCGGAGCCGCCGCGACTGCACTTTCTTTCTCCCTCAGTTTAGTTGAATGGAGTTTCCCTTTAACAGGTGCAGATTCTCTTGTCAGATAACAAGTGCCAGGAGCTTTGGATACTACTCCAACAAACACGGAAGACGGATGGCCTTTCCAATCAGAACATGATTCGCTATCGACGTGAGGCGGAACGTCACGTTGGTGCCGACGAACATCTGTACAGGTTCGATTGGGTATGTGAGATACTTAATTTTAGAATTATTTGTACCCCTGATATGAAGTAATCCCAGCATCGGTCTTCGAAAACAATGTTCATTCAACTGGTTGAACCAGACGATCCTAGTGTGAATGGAGACGGAACGGCGATTAGTCGCTGGCGAGAATATATCGACTCATACGTTCTACGACACCCGACGGAATGGCTGTCACAACCAAAGCGTGAAGGAAAGGTATTTTTGCGAAGGTTAGTGCACAAGCCGATTAACTTATATAAACGCGAGCTGAGTTGTGATTGTGCGTAAATAGGCACATGGCGATCGACGAATCACCGCGAGGCACATCAAGTTGGGATTCTATGAGTATCCGAGTTAGCCTAGGCACGTATAAGATGTTCTATGAGTCAAGCGCTGAAGATGTATACGTGCGGCCGAGGAGTGAAGACGAGGGGAAGGAGCTTAGGGAAAGAGCGAAAGTTCGGGAGGAAGAGCGAAAACGAAGCCGATGGTTAGTGAATATTAATGTAGAGCTTAAATAACTGATATATAGAAATAGCATTGTTATTTTTTGATAGGATTCTTGATTTGGCAGGGACGATGCGACTCTATAATAGATATTTATTTATTAATTACTTAAGCTGGATATGATGCCCACGAGTTAGTCCCGCTTTTCTCCTCAGCAACCTGTCAGTCTGTTGTGGATTTATTCTCTCTCTCAAGAGTTCGAGCGTCGTTCAGACGTTTGATCCTCATTTTTGCTGCGTTGGCCGAATTTTACAGTCTAATATTGACTGTAACAATTTTGACGACAAATTACCGAGTTCCTGCCACGCTGAAGCGGCAAGACTCTCTTGGCACTTCTTCTGCTGTCGTATCATGGCCAAGCAAAAGCATGGCCAGTCCGGCACAAGACTAGATCGTCAACAACGTAGGCCTTCACCAGCTGCTATAGTTTGTCCTTCATCATCTGTTTTATCAATCCTTGCAACTATCGCTGCCAACTCCCAAACAGTAGATGGAAGCCCACTCCCACAACCGACCCCGCCTCCATCTTTCCTATGTCCGTTTATGGATCGTGTCAATACTTGCGCCCATAATACCATCCCTACGACATCCTATAGCAGCATAAAAACTTCTTCCACATCCTCCACAACTACAATCAAACACTTAGCGCAAATGGCAGACAGATACGTTCAGGGGTCTAACGGCCGCTGGTACAAGGCAGATGCCTGGACTTTGTATGGTTCAACAGTTCGTTCAGTCTCTTTGTCCTCTTCTACCCGCTAATATCTTTATCTAGTACTATGCTTCATCTCTCGACCTTACAGATGATGTTTCACCATCTACCTCGGTTCTTGTTCCAACTGCTTCCACCCAAATAGACTCTGTCCTTCCTGCGGGTTGGTCTACAACATCCCAAAGCGATCACACCGACTCTATCATCATCCTATCACTAGCTATAGTCTTGGCAGTCTCAATTTGCCTCTTCATTATAAGCTGCACCGTTTGGAGAAAGAGACGGAAGAAAATGTTGAAAAGAGAAAAGAATGAGAATGATTTGGAACTGAAAGTTAGACAGAAGGTGAACCTGGAAGATCTATCGGACCACGGTGAAAGGGAGGATGAGGCTCGCGGGAAGAATCGCTTGTGGGCAAGGGCAAGCGCTCGGTGGAAGGCTAACATACGGCATTCTGCTCGTCGACGCAGGCGACGGCATGTCTTATCTACCAGAAGTCGACCACAATCTCCCATATTATTGGATCCTCGCGATGCGTCTACCCACTCCTCCCCAGCTCCATCGCCACGACATCCAGTAGCATCTATCTCTGAAGATCTTGACCACCACGCTGCTCCTATTGAGAATTCTCTTGCCCCCGGACGACCACCTTCCACATCACCCGACCCTTCTAGCTCATGTAGCGTTTCGTCTCCCCCTGCTTACATATTTCCAACACTGCATGCGCGTCCTGAGATTGCAGGTCGTCCTCAGGAGGCATCGCACGTACCTTCGGGTGACCCCACATCACCCCAAGGATCACTACTCTTCGGTCATGACTTTCCACCCGCGGACCATGACGACATTCCTTACCACCCCAGTACTGGGCATGTCGCCATTGATGATAAGACTCATCTCGCCCGTATGGCGGAGTTGGCTAGCGCGCCTCCCGTAATTCAGGATAGCACTCACGGGAGACCCTCGATACATGAATCTGCCCCAGAATGGCATGATGATTTTGAAGACCACCCTACCCAGCCAGCCACTATCGCACCCTCCGAGGCTTCTCTATTCGAGGTTGGGAACTCGGGTTTCCCAAAACCGCCCTCGAAAAGTGCTTTGTCACCTGGGTACTTTGATGGGCACAGCTATTTGCAGGATATCACCGCATTAGATCCTATCACATTGCCTTCCATGCCCCCATACGAGGCCCAGCCCAACGCCATTCCCTTTGAGGACACTCTGACAGCATCGGCTCCTCCAATGTCGGAGGATGACCAAGCTTTTGACCGTTGGGAAGGCAGTGCTCCCGAAGCGTCTGAAGTTTACGGTGATGAATGCGACATCCAGATTGCACCATCCCCTTCCTCGCCTTCCTTGTCACCTGCGTCCAGTTCTCAACCTTCCGCTCCACCGGAAGAGCTTGTTAGTATGCATGGCGTACTTCCGATATACCAACCCTAGTTGCGGGTTTTTTGGACCACGTTTTTACGGGCATTTGGAACGATCATCTATTGTATTGTACCATATACCTAATCATCACCCTGTCTTCATGGACATTTTCCAATTGCGCATTACAATATTTTGTTGCAAAGTGCTTGTTGCAGTATACTTATATATTAATAGAGCAAATCAAGTCTGGTCACCGTGAGTTTGAACTGCTTCGTGCGCGTTCCGCGGCAGTAGTTTACCCCAGTTTGTTAGTCTTCGACTATCCGATATTCTTTTACTTCTGGAACATTGTTCCAGGATGTGAACGAATTTTATTTATATTGCGGGCGTAGTATTACATAAAAAAAGTCCAAAAATAGTAGTCACATTTCACGATCACACTAACGAGTACTAGCTGATCAACTATCTTAGGCTTCAGATTGGGACCATCAGTCGCCTATATTCAATCCTCGGAAATGGGAAAGTCCCAGAAAAAACGGTCGATGCGTCGGCATAATCCCATGCGGGTGCCAGATTCGCATCTTCCTAAAGGTCTAGAATCAGCAGCTTCATCCTCCCCCAAAAATGAAGCAGTATTGCCTATCATCCAAAAGGTGCGTCGTATAGCAAGATCCATCTCCTGGAATTCATTGGGCACTGTAGTTAGAGAATCCAGACGCTTCTGAACGCAAGTGGGCATGCGTCGCGGTATCCAATCTCATACAAAACGATCCATCTACGCGACGGTTATTGCAAGGAAAAAATGTAGTTGGAGCGCTCATTACGCGCCTATCTGATAGCGAGGAGGAGGTCTGGATCGAAGCCGCTGGAGCACTAAGGTGTGCATCTCCAGCCTCGGGGATTTCTTTGCCTTACATTCTCGTGCCTCTCAGAAATCTGTGCATTGACGGAGGGTACGATATATGCGCTGAAATGTACAATAAAAATATACTGGCTCCCCTTAAAGCATTTATCCCGAAGGTATGTTTAACATGCATGTGAATGGATGATGTGAGGCGATATCTATTCTTTCCAGATATCGAGTGCACTCTCACAGTTCCTGGAGTCACCCAAGACGGCTCCAGAGAACGCGCAAAAAGTAGTGTATGAATTTACCGAAAATGTGAATACTATACTCTGGTGTCTTTCGTAGGTGCATCGGTTTCTAATCGCATCGCATCAGTGCTGAAGGTACGGCCAGGGAGACATCCAACAAGGCTCTAAATGCTATCAATCAAATCAACCTTGTTCCTTTTTTGATGTCCTTCCTGGCCGCTCGAGCAAAATTACCCATAGCTACCGTTACTGCCGCAGGTTCGCAGATATTTCTGCTTTCAACATGTGCTTTTAGGACTTACTGTGGCTATCAGCGCAATGCCTGTACGTCCTAACGGATGATAATCAGCCGGCAATAGATGAGCTTCGGTCAAATGCGGCATTCAGCACATGTTTACTCGAAATCGTACACGACGAAGGCGATGTAACAGACAAGGATAAGGAAGTATTTTGGGATAGAATGACCACGTTGAAAGTGTTGTCAAGCGGTGAGGAACCTTCTTTTGTGAAATAAATTAGCTGATTATAATCAGGTATCCTAAGCAACGTTTCACCTTTCCCTCCCCCTAGTGCTGCATCAGGAGTCGATGTTGGCAAGGAGATTATACTTCCACTACTTCAGCCAGTGGTAGCTCCTGTGTCTCTTATTGAGTCATCAGCGCTGGCTGAGAGCCTAGTGGTAAAATTAGTGAGTTGCCGATCTTGGCAGTTCATCGGTGGTGCTTATTGATGCGGTGTTAAGGCGCTGGAACCTCCTCAGATAGAAAAACTATCTCTAAAAAGTGCTCCAAAGTCAGATCATAGGTCTGATACCGAGGTCGAACTCGACCGTTTGGAGAACAAATTGCGCACTGTCCAGCTCGCCCTAGAAATTTTAACTGGCGTGTGTGCAACATTACCTGACCCTGACCCCATCTCCGAGGTGCAGGAAGGTGAACCTGATGCAGAAGATGAAGGTAAGATTTTTTACATAAATAGAGGCGGTTGTTTGACATTCAGATAGACAATGATGCTGAGATAGAAGAGGATGTGACCGATGGCATGGCCCTCGACGATATACCGATCGCCAATGGCACAACAACCGCAAGTCATCTGCCTGCGCTCGTAGAACCTCTCATTACCCTTATCCAACCCGTCAGATTATCTTTCCCTCCTACAGCCGGCCAATCCTCACACCCACCGACAACATCTGTACTGAGTGCAATTCATATTAGCGCGCTCGAGTGCCTAAATAACATATTTCTCTCGTTGAGCGCGTCCCCGAGCTCCAGATTAGCCGCGGCATCCGCGAGTGGAAAACAGATATGGGACAGCGTGTGGGCAGCACTTGGAAGCGTAGGCACGGAAATCACACGCGGCCAAGAGCGTAAACAGGAAATGTGGGAGATTGGAGTGGGTGTGCTCTGGGGCGTCGGTAATATCTGGAAGGGTAGCTTGGTAAGTCCTCTCATCGGTAAAAGTTCTGGTGTTGAGGAGTCACAGGTGCCTAACGAAGATCAAGTCCAACTATTGATTCAGCTCTGCAACTCGAGCACTGATCCTACTATTCGCGTAAAATGCATCGGCACGCTCGAGTGCCTGGCGCAGCATCCACAATCTATTGATACCAATCGCGTGAGCCGCATGTTCTGCTGCCCTTCCTTCTCGAAACTGAACACAAGATTAGGTTATTGCAATGCATCTACTTTCCATCCTCCCAACGTCTACAGCGCCTTCGATCTACGGCACCGAGCCACTGATCCAAGCACTGTCGGCTCTCATCGACATCTATTCCGACGAGAATCTTCCATACGATGTCAATTTTCGGCAAGGCAACTTCGTGCAGCGTCTTGTGGATAGCGTGGACGGAGTGCGTAAAGCCGTACGGGCAATTGATAGGAGGAAGGAGCGGGATTTGAAACGGAGAGGGGAGGAGATGCGAGACAACTTGATTGCCTTCATCAAGTACCGAAGGGCCTTGAGATTTTGATAGTAGCTTTCATAGCATAGCAAGCATCACAGAACCAATGTTGCTACTTGAGCTTGAGTAGCTACATGCAGTTAGCTCCATGCGTCATGGTCCCAACGCCTGGAGTCCAAATGACTGGGCTGCCATAATGGCGGATGTTTTCGTCTGCATTCAAAGGCCACCCCATGCCTCTGGCAGCTCAGAGCGATATCTGTAGTTATGGACTTATCCGCGTCCGACTTTCCCGCATTCATGATGATCCGGCCTGGGTAGTTGGCGGTAGACTTTAGTAAGCCATGCTCAAGTGCATCGCAAATATTCCAAAGTGGGACCGAACTTTGGAATATGAGAGCCGGAGCTTGAGAGACTGTATGCACGCTGTACTGTGGTGGAGCATCGAGGATAAGAACTCGAACTGTGGACATATACGGGACAAGGTTCTTCAGGAAACATGGTGTGCCCAAGCGAAGGTGAGTTACATTGGGGAAAGACGCAAGGATAGAACCAAGTGATGCTGATGGATGGCGCGCTATATGCAAATGTGTCACTGAGCTAATGACGACACTAGAAAGGGGGCATGCAAACGAATCACGAAGAGGAGGCCAACAAATACGGAGGTGCGTAAGTGATTCCGTCTTTGCTAGGAGATTTTGGAGGATTGCGTCGAAATAGTATCGCCTATCAATTGTGATCGCAAGACACATGAATCGCGCCTCTGGAACATGTTTTGCAATCTCGTCAACGCGAAATCGTGTGTGGTCCACAGCGTTTAGCACGATGGAGACATATCGAGCGCATGGATCATAACGCGAGAGGAGTCTCTCGTATGCGACGAAATCGATCATTGTCTCGATGAAGACATAGCGCAATACCACCTCGTGGAGCACATCGCGCCATATCTTGGACAAGATCGCGATGGTGCGAAAGAAACGCCATCTAGCGGGAGCGTCGCCGATGGAGCACCATGCATCTACGATGATTCTCTCCACGAGCTCGTAAGGAAGGGCGCCTTTGTACTTCTGAAGTTTCTTGTGCTGCGCTGGAAAAGGTTGAGCACCATCGAGAGGGCAAATACGCGGAAGCCAACCTGTGCGTTTACGTAGGCAAAATAGTTGTGACAGTGATCTGGGTAGTTCACAACACAAGTTAGCACCGTCACATCGTTCAGCGCGACCACACACCTTGTCATGGTGCCAACATGACCTTGTAGTATCAAAACATTCCCTAGAGACACCGAACGTCTTCTCAGGGATTGTGGATAGAAAATACGAAACCCACAGAAGGAAATTCAATTCTACGTAGAAAGGTTCAGCGCTTCAAGAGATGATGTAAAAGTCATCGGGTACCTGGTAAGCTTTGGGAATGGCTGGAAGTGATACCGAGTGTTCCGTCGTTTTACTTACAGTGCATTCGATCTGGGACTCGATAAGATTGGACTCGACCTCAGTACTAATAAAAACCTACATGTGACTGAGCGTGGCCAGTGGGGCGCGAGGGAAAACCTTGAAATACGTGAAGGTGGTAGGTGCTGTAACTTCAAACTTACTCGGATTAATGAAGATCATGTGAGCTACTGTCTTTGTGCCCGGGCCCGCATGCCTAGGTTCGAATTCGTGCCTGTCTACTAAGTGTTCATTGAGATATTCTTCTCTCCCGCAACACATAGGAATTTAGGATGGTCAAGGCGTCGTCGAAGACGTCGTAATCTTTTGAGCCCCGTTCGGGTGGGACACAGGCAGTGAGGGCCACAGCTTGGATTGGTGTGGGTGGTGAAGAGAATAAACTTGAAGGAGCCAGCCAGTGTGCCTGTCTTCCTGAGACCAGGACCTGAGCACGTCACATTCGAGGTGAGCGGCAAATATTGGAGCGCTCGTCACTACGCGACCTAGTCTCCCGTCGGCAGATCCAGATTCCAGTTACAAAATAGTCACTCCTTCTGGTTCAGGATGGCGGCCCCTGCCCCTCCTAGAGTACAAACAATGGCAGGCACTCATCTGAACTCGCATTTGAGATCAAGGCGCTCCCTTGACTTGCTTGACTTCACTAGTCCTTCAAGCTTCAAGCCCTGCCAATTTTCTGCGTAGGGCTCGTGACCATACACCATGGTCATCACGATCGATAAAGGCCTGGCGATCCTTCTCGGGAGCTATAGTACTCGCTTCAAAAATCTCTCACTAGTGATATACATTGGTTTCACGAACTCTGCAGCAGCAGGTAACCATGCCTCATGAGCATTATTGCCTGTCCTGGGTACTCGGTACTCCGAGTCAGTGCCGAACAGCAAGCAGATAGAATTTCATAGAAATGTCGAAGGATTCGATAGATTATCAAATTCGCCCTAATCCGGAAAGTGCATTTTCTAAACAAGTACAATATCACGTAATCGGGTGGTCCGTGCACTCAGTTCTAGTACTATATAAACGGGCCTCCAACCACTGGAAATCTTCATACTTACCTTGATGGCATAGGCTCCTTCATGTACCCGGGTTTGTGGGCCGCGGGGACCCTTCATAGCACGGCGACCTTGTCCATACAGAGGGTAATCGCGGTTTGTATGGGCTCCGGCTCATGCACCGTCTCAATATTTTCCTGTCCTGCCACGGCCACTCTGGCTGGGCAGGCCTTTTTTTCGCCCTTCCTTGGGTCTAACCCTAACCCTATGGTACACCCAAAGCGATCAATAAAACCCACAACAATGAAATGAATTTCCTTGGGGAGTCTCTATTGAAAGTACATTTATTTGACATATAAGCGGCCAATCTATGGTTTGTTCTGTAATACAAATAATACAAATGGATATCCTAAGGCGCTCAGCGCTATGACATTGCATATCTCATTCTTCTCGTACAACTCCTGTTCCCTGGGTTTGACTTCAGGTTAACATCAGGAAGTCGAGAACTCATGCACGAACCTTCTTGCTATCAAATGGATTCAATCCAGCAGCAACTCGGCTGCTCGCAATCAGCGCACTCTCATCGATGATGTCCCACTGCTGTGTCCCTGAGGCAACTTGTGCTTGGTGTATGGCTCGTGTAGTAATCATGCTCCGATATGCGTTACTAACTACAGATGAATGAGTATCTCACAATGACCGAATGTCGGATCGTCGACATACCTGCAGGCATCGGGCAATTCAGCTCCGCGGACAGGCGAAGGACGTGACTGCATGCAAACACTGTCAGAAAAGACCGCATTCATTGTGAACACGTCGAAGCACTAACGAAGAGTCTTTGATTCCCCCATCCATAGCAAAGCCTACGGAGCCATCGAACGAGTCGTTGATCATCTTGTTGCCATATGCTAGCAACCTGTTGTCGTCCATGTGGACATCAGTAATTCAAAGTAATGTAATTGACAGTATGCATACCCTGGTGCCGGCATGATGTCTGAATGCGATTGATCAGCTTCCCGTCATAGTAGCACGGCAGAAGGCGGTTCAAGGTTCACCTGTGATCAGATCATATACAGTCTGCTGCCCAATCCCAGACTTTTCTCCGAGTGTCAGGGTTTCGGCGAGGAGCTCCAGGGCAGCGGCGAGATTACCATTACCGATCAACTTTAATGTCGAAGCTGAAACCAGTACATTTTTAGACTCGTAGGTTTTCTCGCCACGCTCTTACACATTCTTACCTTTTTCTACATTTTCTCCAAGGTCGATTACCTTGCGGCCCACTGCAGGGACAAGGAGAAAGGCGACTTCCTTCTTGGAACGGTAGTCTCCACTCATGGCAATAACAAGCGTAGCCTTATCTGCCGCTGGGGGAGGTCCAAAGATAGGTGATGTGATAAAACGGGTGTGCGGAAAGCTCGACAACAGTCTGTCAAGATCGCCTATAGCAGACTTGCTCGCAGTTACGTTAGTAGCAAGAACCTTTTCACGTACCCGCTAGTGCAGGATAATTCTGACATTGCCTGTAAGCATGAAACCCAGAAGCGATTATCAGGCTTACTGTACTCATTTCAACGAAGATTTTGGCCTTGGTTGGAGGTGATTGCTGATGACAACAGCATCATTATCTTATCCTGCAGGAAGGTGGATTGCGGCGTACGACGAGAGCCTTTGCAAACTCGTTGTAGATACTCGTTACAACAGCATCATTCACGAGGCAAGTGAAGATAACATCGCACTCCGTAGCCAGCTGACCGAGAGTATCGGCAACTTTGACGGTGGATGCGCCAAGTTCTGCGAGGAGCTTCTGAGACTTTGTCACAGTCCTGTTGTACACAAGGAGGGGCGATGATTGAGATTTGCGGGAGTTAGCTAGATTGCGGGCCATGAAATAGCCCATGGCCCCAAGACCACAAAAGCCAATTTGAAGAGGGTGTACTCCGGGAGTTGGGGGCCGAGAAAAAGGAATCGTGCCTGCATGCAGGGCTGGAGTTTGGAGAAGGTTACTCGCCATTCGAACTGGGGGTATCTATGAGAGAAAGAGCAAGTATAGCAAGTCAAGTTGTACTCCTCAAGCCTGAGAGCATTTGGACACGGTTATCGAGAGTTATCGGAAACGCTGTATTCCCACGTGAATGAAGTTGATTGGAGGGTTACGTGTAGCTTAGGGGGGATTTCGAAAAGGAAAATGTGGCAGGGCGGCTCGGGACGCTAGGGGCATGATTATATCTTTCACTCGATCCACCATATTACATGGCGTCCGACGTTACATATCTCTATTGAAGGTACATTCGTGTTTTCATACAAATCTATATGGTTGTTCTATCAAAATAATACATACACCTTGACTTCCAATGCTTGTATTATTTAGCGCTCAGTACTCATTCCTCAGTCTTCTCGTACAACTCCTGTTCCCTAAACTCGGCTTCAGTTTATCATCATAAAAGGAACCGAGAAATCAAGCACTAACCTTCTTGCTGTCGAATGGATTCAATCCAGCAGCAACTCGGCTGCTTGCAATCAATGCGCTCCAGTCTATGATGTCCCACTGCTGTGTTCCTGCAACCACATGTGCCTGGTGTATCGCCCGGGCGGTGATCAAGCCACGATGCGTGTTATCAACTAGAAGATGAATGAGTATCTCTGGATGCTCGAAGGTCAAATTGTTCATACCTGCAGGCATCGGGCAGTTCAGCTCCGCGGACAAGCGGCGGATGTGACTGGATTGAAAATCGTATTAGAAAGAAATGTTCATTGCGAGCATCTCGAGGCACTGACTTGGCGTCTTTTATTCCACCATCTATGGCAAAACCTACGGAGCCATCAAACAAGTCGTTGACCATCTTGTTACCATAGGCCACTAAACTATTATCATGTGTCGGCTTCAGCAATTCGAAGTAATGTAATTGACAGCGTACATACCCTGGTGCTGGCATGATTTCTGAATACGATCATTGTCAGCTCCCTGTCGAGGTAGAGCAGAATGTGTTCCAAAGTTTACCTTTAACCAAATCGTATACAGTCTGTTGTCCGATGCCAGACTTTTCTCCAAGAGTCAGAGTTTCGGCGAGGAGCTCATTCATACCCATGATCATACCGTTACCGATCAACTTTAGTGTCGGAGCTGAAAACTCCACCCATTTAAGACTTTTCTCGCCATCGCTATTACACGTTCTTACCTTTTTCTACATTTCCTCCGAGATCAATCACCTTGCGGCCCACTGCGGGGACAAGGAGAAAGGCGACTTCCTTCTTGGATCGGTAATCTCCACTCATTGCAATAACGAGCATGGCCTTATCTGCCGCTGGGGGAGGTCCAAAGATAGGTGAAGTGACAAAGTGAACATGCGGATAGCTCGACAGTAGTCTGTCAATATCGCCTACAGCGGACTTGTTCATAGTTCTGTAAGTGGCAGAGAAACGTTTTACGCACCAGCCAACGTAGGGTAAACCTGACATCATCAGTAGGCATGAAACCCAGAAGCAGATATCAGACTTACTGTGCTCATTTCAACAAATATTTTGAACTTGGTTGGAGGCGATTGCTGATGATGATGACAGCATGATTATCTTATCCTGCAAGAAGATATGATTGCAGCGTACAGCAAGAGCCTTTGCAAACTCGTTGTAGATGCTAGTTACTGCGGCATCGTTCCCGAGATTAGTGAAGATAATGTCACACTCTGTAACTAGCTGGTCGAGAGTGTCGGCGACTTTGACAGCGGATGCGCCAAGTTCTGCGAGGAGCTTCTGAGATTTTGCCACGGTCCTGTTGTGCACAAGGAGAGGCGGTAGCTGAGATTTAAAGGAGTTGGCTAGATTGCGGGCCATGAAATAGCCCATGGCCCCCAGACCACAGAAACCGATTTGAGGGGGGTGTACTCCGGGAGTTGAGGGCCGAGAAAAGGGAATTGTGCTTGCATGCGTTGAACTCTGAAGCAGGTTGTTCGCCATTGCAGCTGGGGGTATCTATGAGACAAAGAGTAATTAGTAGGTTTGCTCGTCAAGAGCTTCTTTAAGACACGATTGGGCCGGGTGGGCCGTTATCGGGAACGCCGTGTTAACATTCTCACGTAGAACGAAGTTAATTGGCTAGCTAAACTACTAGGGTAAGTACCACCTACAAAAATACTTATAGAAGAACTTTATTTGATGATGAGCTCCTCACTGCAGAACTTGAAAGAGTTTCAGGTTACATAGGATTGACCGTGCAAGACTTAAAATACACGTGATCAATTCTGTGCACTGCTTGCATAAGCGTAGATGGCCAAAAATAGTATGCCACAAACTTGGACGCGATACTACCGCAGACACTGGTCATTGACAGCTGCTGTAGCTGCACCAGCAGTTTAACATTTCTATCGCTGCCCGTTATCACAATGCAGCAGCAGCAGCAGCAGGGGTTACAAGCTTATGCACAGCAGAACAAGGGCACTCTCGTTCCAGGTCAAACCATCTCCGTAAACAAGTACACGGTCCAGGTTGAGCGGTATCTCAGCCAAGGTGCGTCGAGTCCAACTGGCGGCCTCATCAACCATTAACATTTTATTCAAAGGCGGATTCTCCCATGTGTACCTTGTCAGGACTCCCACTCCCGTGTATAACACGACGCATCATGTTCTCAAACGCATCGGCGTTCCTAATGAGGCCATGCTCGCGGAGGTTAAGAAAGAAGTCGATATCATGGTTCGAAGCACCCAAGCTGCTTGTTCGGTGCTTACTGAAACTGCCTGCAGAGGATACTGAAGGGGCACCCAAATGTGGTGCATCTGATCGATGCTGCGTGGCACAAAATGGCAACCGGCATGTATGAAGTCTTCATTCTCATGGAGTTTTGTCCAGGCAAGTGTTTTTGCAAGATTCACACATCTGATGTGGTCTTACTCAGACATAGGTGGTGGAATTATTGACATGATGAACAGACGTTTGCGCGAACGTCTCACAGAAGCAGAGATCCTTCAGATTTTTGTAGACGTCTGTGAAGGTGTTGCTGCCATGCATAATCTTCGCCCCGCTCTTCTTCATCGTGATCTGAAGGTGGAGAATATTCTTCAGGCCTCCAATAACATCTTTAAGCTCTGTGACTTTGGCTCTGCCACACCAGTCGCGCCTCGACCCCCATCTACCACAGCCGAGGTTAGAGCTCTCGAGGCAGACTTGAACAGACACACGACACTACAGTACAGGGCGCCTGAGATGGTCGACCCATACCTTCGCCGTTCTGTTGACGAGAAATCTGACGTTTGGGCACTCGGAGTGCTATTGTACAAACTGTGTTATTACACTACTCCTTTCGAAGAACATGGACCCTTGGCAATTTTGAACGTACAGTACCGCATTCCGCCATATCCCGTTTACTCATCACAAATGAACACACTGATCGGTATGTTATCATTCGCTTCCATCACATCCGAATATGCTGAGTTATCATGCAGCCTCCATGCTTCGCGAGCACGGCACACAGCGACCTACAGTATTTGAACTTCTCGCTCAAGTGCACACCATACGAGGTACCAAATCGCGCTTCACTTACGACATTCCTCCACCTCAGCCCCTTTCTCCTCGAGCTTTACAGTCTTCATCCGCGAATGCTCTTGACAGCCTTGTGTCTTATCGTCGAGCGCCAGGCACAGATACTCCCACGCAACAAACCCCACCAGCTCAGCCCCAGGACACAAGTGCAGGCGTTCAGGCGCGTGATCGGGTGCTGGAAGCTATTGCACCAATGCGCCGTGGCCGGCCATATTATTCGCAGCAACAGAACGACACCACTATTCCTTTATCGACCTCCCGGCCTCCTAGTCCGCCGAAGCTGCCAAAAAGGCCCGACGCCTCATTTGGCGCAGAGGAGGACAAGGCATGGAAAGAGATAAAAAGCTCTCATGCTGTTCTCGCTGCTGGGGGCATCAGGGCTCACAAATCAGGCAGTGTAACTGCGAGTGTTTGGAAACCTAAGGTATCCGCGCCTCCTTTGGACGATGCATGGAGTGTTGAGACGCGTGCATCAAAAGCGATCTCGGATGAACCGCCAACACCAGGAGTCACTGCATTTGGTGACAATTTCGGAGAAAAGCTATGGAGTGCCTTTGACGGTGCGAAGGCTGGAGGGACTACCGTTGTGTCATCCTCGAGTTCTGGGAAGGAGCGTATTTCAAAGCTTGCTCCCCCGCCTGAGGGGTCGCGTACCACAAGACTTATGATCACGAAGAGTAAGGACGCGTTCGATGGTCTAGGTTTAACACCATCTTCAGCATCCACACCTACTCTGGGAGAGGCACGGGGGCTGAGGACTGGCCTTGCTGCAGTTAGTGGAAACAATCGCGCTGCTAGTCCATCTATATCCGCCGCAAAACCATCACTAGCCCCGATCAAACCAACGCCTTCGCCCCGTCCACCAGCACAATTGACGACTACGAACGCTGCGTGGCGTTCTAGTTCATCAATGCAACCTGCGTCCATTCCTCCTGCGCTTCCACAGAAGGGCGAAATTTCTGCCGAGGCACGATTTCCTTCAGTAGAAGAGCTTGATGCAACATTTGGTGGGTCAGCATCTCCTCCAAGCTGGCAGCTCGAGTCGTCAGCGCATCACAAGGAGCGTGAAAGTATAGTTGATTTGTCTGAGCCTTTCTTTGCACCTTCCTCGTCGCTTCAGCCGACTTCTCAGCGTGCTGTTCCGAGCACTACCCTTGGTTCGCGCTCAGAGCATGTCACCGGGGTGGCGATGCGTGATTCCGAGAAGGACAAATTTCAGAGGTCCATTGGACTGGATAATGGCATTGGTGAAAACACGCCGTCTCCGAAGCCCACGTCCTATCGACCTATCTCTCGTCCTTCGCTTTCGAGGAGACATCGCAGCAGCGTTGTTGTCAAAGCCATACCTCAGGCACAGCTCATCGATGACGTTGGTACTCAGGACTTTACTACCCCAGCTCCAGCGTCACGCAAACCAAAAGACTGGTTGACAGGCGACGTTGACGCCCTCATCTCCCCAATCAAGGACGGATCTTTCGCTCAGGCTCAAGCTAGCAACCTCCCTACGACGCCCGTTCTGCGCGAGTTTACGAATAAGCGATCATCATTCATCGAGGAGAACACAACAACTATACAATCACCACAGGAAGCCGTCGCCGCTCAACAGCCTCCCCATCGAGTGAAAACTCCTCCATCGCCGTCCAAGATACATGCGCGAGGTACCAGTGTTAGAGAGCGGAAGCAAAGTGCCCCTTTGACACCGAAGAAAACTAGAGAGCTGCCAGTGGTCGCGCCCAAACCAGTAATTGCTGCTCTTGCACTGAAGCCGGATCTAGAGTCTCGCCAAGGAGTGACATCGCAGCCATCGAAGCGTCCATCGCAGGATGACTCAGATAGGTGGAGAGCTGTCGCTATCTCTGAGTCGCCAAAGCCAGCTAAGATTCATGATTCGTCAAGTGACGGGGATGAGGAGCCAGAGGATGCTGGCGGGTGGGGGAAACTCGTTGAGAAGACAGGTTCATCGCGAAGACGAAAGACGAGGGGCCGACAAAGTTCCGTGCATGACCTCGTTGATCTATGGGGAGGAGGTGTGGTGCAGACGAAAGAGCGACCAAAGGATTCCGTTCACAGTCCTGCCGTTGCTGCATTCAGTGATCCGACCAGGGACTTTGGTGTAAAACTGCAAAAGAGCAGATCAATTGCCGTTTCTTCGATGGCTAGGCCGAGGCCTGCATCACCTCGAATGCAGTCACAGCCCTCAGAGCCCAATACTTCTCAGCGTCGTTCACCAAGCCGGTCTCCCAAGCGACCCTTACCTCATACAAAGCAAGCATCTGGTGCAAACACCCCTTCGTCTGGCAATACCCCCGTCTCATCATTTCGCGCGAGGCCGCAGTCTATGCTTGCCTTTCCAATGTCAAAGTCTACTTCGGATGGAAAGACGGACACACCGCCAAACCCTACAGGTCTATCTGTTCCAGAAGACAACCCTCGCAAACACGGCGCTCGGCGGACCTCAATTACAGACATGGTCCAGCGCTTTGAAGCTATCGGGGGCAAAGTCAAAGGCTCGGGTTCAGGTCCGCCTGCGATGACTCCCAAATCAACAGGTTTGAAGATGCCAACCTCATCTACTGGAATTGGTCGTGCTGTGGACGTCACGGGCACAAGCCCAAGCTCCCCATTAGTGTCGAGATTCACAGCCTCCAGAGTCATTACACCCGCTCCTGAAGAGCCGGGTCCTGGAGTTGACTCAGGGAAACTACGACCATCTGCGATTGATTTAGCCAGGGCGGCCCTTGCTGGTCAGGACCAGAGCAAGGCAGATATGAATTTAAGATATCCTGTTGTAGGATTACCCTCTGGGACACCCAGTCGATTCACACCTGGATCATCACGGACCGGCCTGGACGGGCTTCCAGCATCGCTACCATTTACGCCCCAAAAACCCTCCACACCTCTAGAAGAGCCGCGCTCGTCGTCGCCTGATAAACCTTATCAGGGAGTGGGAAAGCTCATAGACCAATGGCAGCGTAAAACTGAGGCTGATTCACCTCGAGCTCCCATCCCTCGTAGAGGAGGTTATACCCCCAAACGAGCTGGTCTCGTCTCTGGGGAGGTTGGCAAGGATAACTAAACACGTGCATTCACTCGACCTATAATTTATTTGCTGGTGTTCGTTCACGTACGGCTTGCAATAGCTTGTAAGGACCATTTATACAACAATCTGACGTGCTACAAGTTTTGAACCCTCTGGGCTCAAGACTGATTGGAAATCTGAGACATGGGATGATCTTGCGGATGTCGTGCTGTGCTTCCAAGTAATTGTCGGGCTATGTCTCTGCCCTTGCCATGCTCCCAAGCATCCTGGTCAACAGGATAGCGATTGACTTTTACTCGTTCTGTGTCACCAGCTATGCCAAGCTCCTGCGCCGCAGCATCGGCGCGGGCGAGGTTAGAGTCACCGGGGTGAATAAGAATAGCCTCTGGTTTTGATTTTGTTCGCCGGGTTTTGGGCTGCCATGATCGTGTAGACATATTGTATGAGTCGTCCTCGCTCTCAGAGTTTAAGAGAGAATCTCTAATATTGTCATAGCTTATGAGGGGTTTGATCAGCCTCTAGGCTAGTTTACGATAAACGAGACACTTACGTGACTGACTTTGCTGGGGCAGCATCAACATACTCGAAGAAGAATTGTCCTACTGACAACATGACGACCTTTTGGAGAGTAAATTTTCTGCAATGATCTCACATGATTATTGGCACTCACAACAGCAAGTATGAGACTTGCTCAAAGTCGGTCAAACCAGCTTAGTTTCCATTGAAAAAAACGGAACTCACCCTACTTGGTATGACATGGCAATAAGCATGTAAGTCCTAGTGATATTTCACAGTTCGACATTGTTTTTCTGTGGACCGATGAAGACACAACTCACAGTCTAAGTGTCGTTGCAACACCGTATAACGTTGCTCTCCATACTGCTTTTGCCAGTCGCGAACGACCAATGAAATGAGGACGCCAATGCTTGGTGATAACAAACGACAAGAATCTTTTGTTTCCAATCACTCAGAGTGGGTGAAAGGAAGAGTTTTGTGACACAAACCTCTCAGAAAAACATATGACACAAGTCAGGAGGACACCGAGGAAGAAATCCCAGATGGTGTTCAGGCGTAGAGAACTCAAGAGGATGTGTTCACCGAGAAATGAGAAATGAATGTAATCAACCCAGCCATCCATGTCGTGACTGTATGTACAGTGGTTGTGGTTGGTGGCAACGTGGCCCCCCGATGCATCAACTGTGCATCACCGTAATGGTCCGAAAGTGACAACTACTAGCTTGCTGGCACTGCCACAATTTTACTCAGTCTAGTTGAGATGCATCGTCGCAACCGCTCGTGAGAATCAGTACTATAGCCTAGTTGCATAGTTCACAATACGGTGACACCGTTTAGCAAAACATTGCGATGACAACCTCGCACTCTCAGCGCTTGGGCGACGACGTCTAAGCGGATGAGCTCGTTATTATCACCCCATCTAGCCAGTCATGGCTGCGTTCATTAGCTGACCGCGCTTACTACGAATAGCGAATTTGCATGTGACTCACGTGCGTGCGCGCTTCTTCAAAACTTCGGTTACACGGCGGATTCGGGCTACATTTCAACTGCTCCGCTGCCCACTTGTTTCCCCAAGTCCGGATCCTACTCTTGTCGTAACAAGGAGACGGGTACCACGGATGAAAACTACCTCGTTCACCAATTTATCATGACCCTTAACTTTTAAGCGTCAATTCGAGTCTATGAAGCATTTCCTTTCGAGTTGGCGCTTGGGACGCTACTTTGTAAGTGCCAGTGATGGCCGCCATTGAATCTTTTTCGATGTCTCCGTCAGCAGGAGCGTCGACGAGGGAGTGGTCACTTGCGCGCACTAAGGCGAGTAGGCACTATGTTGCATCTCCTACAGAACACTAATACTATCCCTGAATCCACATGTCAGGCTTGCTGTAGATACGTGGTGTCTCGCATGCAAGTTAGTGTTAGCGCGGTGGTCACTTGTAATGTGCTTCGCCATCATTGGCTTGATGGCTGCGGTAATATCGTACATTCATCCTGAAGGAGAAGCAGTTTTTCGTTCCTGCCGGCATCATTGACTGGCAACTACCCTCTCGGCACACTCGATTACACGACTTCTCCTGACCACTATAAGTTGATTCGATCTACAGGTCGTCATGCGCAACCATGGCCACCATACGGACGCGCAGCCCTACATGTTGGCTGGCTCATATATGCACGAGATTATGCATACAAGCTGTCATTGATAATTGTAACGGGCTGTACGGCCTATCATCGAGCAATGACAGGATACTACTGTTACACGCATTCTCATCGAAGACCACCGCTAACATCAGATTCTTCCCGTGTTTGCACGAGCTAAGTCATTGTGAGACTGATTCGCGGTTCACGACACTACAGCGTGCTACTGTCGTTCTCGCCTGCACAACCAGCCACATCGTCGGGCAGACCTTACCCGTTTGGCATGTATGTTTAGCTTGAATTCATCGATTTATCTTAGCCAAGTGGTTAACAGGTTCGAGATCTGTTTGTGCAGGTTTGAAACCCGCTGACAATGTTTTTCTCCATGATTTGCACCTTGTGCGTGTGTGGGCATTAGCGGTGCGCTACGTGACAATATCAGCATCACGAGACGGATATCCAAAAATTGGGAAAACTCGCATGTTTGTGTCGTGTCGCAAAGACGTCCACAAGGGGAGCCCTGCATTGGCGAGGAGGAAAAGAGATGATTCACCATTGGTGAACGAGGTAGTTTTCATCCGTGGTACCCGTCTCCTCGTTACAATTGCTCCGGAGCCCACGACAAGAGTGGGATCTGGACTTGGGGAACAAGTGGGCAGCGGAGCAGTTGAAATGTAGCTCGAATCCGTGTAACCGAGGTTTAAGAAGCGCACGCACGTGAGTCACGTTCAAATTCATCCATGCACTTCCCGCCATTCGTACGCGCTACTGCTATCGGCATTCCGAGTTGGACTTGTTGGAATGAAGAACGAAGTTGATTGGCTGGCTGCGCTATAGATGCAACTCATGTGACATGTAGTAAGAACTTTCGCCAGTTGGTACGTTAATCAGGAACGAAGATCGCTCTTGATTGGATGACTATGCCGCAAATTGACATAGGGGTGTATAGCAAGCTGAGGCTTGGTTGAGGTGAAGAACATATATCATTAGATTCAAAGCAAGATTTTGTCCATACATAATGCTCCACACTGAGACGACAACAAGAAAAGGTGAGAGACCTGTCGAAACACCGTGCCTAACACGACATCGAGAATAGGCTTGCATCTCCATAATCCGGCTCTCTATGTAGGTCTGCGAGGGTCCAACCAAGTAGCCTACCTTGTATGCACAAAATTAAATACATCTGTAGTTACATTGTGCCTCCCAGATACGGTTTCGGGCTTCTGACCAACGAGTTTAACTGCTTGAATACTATGTCGCCTTACGCTTCCCGAGAGCGACACTACTAGCCTCAAAAGCCTTCTGTTCTCTCCATTCGCAACTGTCCAGATATTCGCAAGTGCTGTCGAGGGGTTAGTAGCTTTCACGACGCTGCCTACTGAGACAACTCACCCACACCGATTGGACTGCGCGAGTTCAACGCCCCTAGGAGGACGAAAGCCGAACCACCATCGGAGAATATCTGTAAGATGTGCATCGAGCCGGTCTTCGTCCATGAAGAACGTCCTGGTACCTAATATCGTCGAAAGGCCAGAGGTATCTTCCTCAACTAGAGAGTCACCATTTCGATCAGGAAGAGTCCCATTTTCTTCCAAATTAGCTAATTCATCAGCCACTGGAGCTGTGCGTAAGCGTTAGTATACTACAAATTTCGACTAGGTTTCATACTGACTCGCTTCGAGACCTTTGATGGAAATTGACTGTGAATTGAAGTCGGGATTGTCACAGGTGTCTGCAGGTAACAAACCTTCTATCAGCTCAGGATTTTCCCGAACAGAGTTAGTGAGGTCAATAACTTCATCGTTTGGAAGTTTTTCGCTTTGTGCAGATGTAATATTTATGTTTTGGTCTGCAGCCTGAGAAGTGCTGGCCTCCTGAGCGGGCGGGAGTAAACTTTCTTCAACGGCACGAGCTATATCCAACTCCTCTTGGTGGGCAAGCCTTCCCGGGGGGTTATCGACTGCCTTTTCATCGGTTTTCGCCTTCTGTTTTCGATCATGAACCGAGTCCTTCCCGACCCCAGCTTTCCGGTAGATAATTTGCAGCTCGGAATGGACGCCTCTCAGTCGTTCACCGCTGCTCCGAGCCGAGTGGACGACAGAAACCCATGCGGCAACCATGGAACTCAGATCTACATGAAAAGGAAGGTCTGTGTCATCCCTTGTTAGCAAACCGATGTCTTTTACAAATTCCCTGGACAATGATCGATGCGGATCGACGGATTGCTTTGCCCATAGTGCATCAAAATCAAAGGTTTCCGGCGAGAGGAGCGGAGAGAGCAGGCGGTGATAAAGCATAAGTTGCATTTGTGATGATACCGTATCCTCATCTGGGGGTAGTGATGGTACGCGACGAGTCTTGTAGTCGACGAGCGTCAAATCGTAGAATGTGGGTTCTGAATGGACGGGCCATAGGATCGAACTTCCTGCCATAGCATTGTCACGAATTTCCTCCTCGGTTGAGGGCTCATCCGCTGCACGGGTCTCCTCGGGAGTAGACCAATTTGGACAAACAACAGCTATATCGTTTTGGGATGGGGACGGCGACCGACGCTGCTTCTTCTTGACGGGAGATGATTCATAAGAGACCGGGCTACGTTTGATAGGATTTTGAAGTTTATTGATTTCTGATGGAACACGCCGAGTCACCTCATCCTGCCAGATCAAATATATGTCAGTCGTTCATTATCTGGGTGCGGAGATACCTACGATAACTCCGAAAACGACTTGTCCATGCGTAATTCCGAAAACTGGGAGTTCCCTCTACAAAATTATGTTAGCACCAATCGTGATCGTCCCACCGTCAGGGAAAACTACCGTTAGCCCCTCAAAAATTAGTTGTTCTAAGCCCGCAGTCATATTGAAAAGACTGTTGAACAGCTCAGGAAATGGTTTGAGTAACGGGGTTGAAACATTCATACCGTAACGCCCAACGCTCTTCATTATTTGATGTACGGATAAAAACTTTTTCCGGCCGTATTTCCAGCTCCAAATGTTTGTGAATAGACTAAAATAAAAGGTCGTTTATTCTGCAAAACGAGCAAATAATAAGACATACGGCCCCTCTCTTGAGTGTCCTGTGGTTCTGTTGTGCGACATTTTGTTTGACATGAATTGTTTTACCGTCTCGTGACGTGAAAGAGGGCGGTCGCTTTTCAAGCGGTCTGTGGCGTTCACCATACAACCCATACTCATATTGTACCTCACACCTATAATCCAATGTAAGAAATGGGTGAATAAACGAGTTATGAACAAACCAAACAGGAGAGACAAGGTCTGTCACGGAGAATGCATTCCTCCAAGATAGAAACTTCTTGTAGAGATTTCCCATCTGATTTCGCGGGCGTATTCCAGAAACAAGCGGGCTAATTAGCTGCAGGGGCTTTGTGCTAGCCGAGAGATGAGACACTCTCGTACTGACAGTAGGTTTAGGAATTTCTTTAACAGGATTCGCGTTAGTCGGGGACTCAATAGCAATATCAAGCGCAGGTCCGCCACCAAAGCTACTGAGACCAGTTACCCCGGGACCCGCCGAAATATCTTGCTGCGATTCTGAAGTTGGGCTGAACTTCAGCAGTGGAGCTTCTGTATCGAAACGAGCGAGATCCTCCTCTGTGAATTCTGAAAAGTCGTAATGTTCGAATTCGTCGTGAGACATGATGCTCGTGGATTGGAAGAAGTGTACGCGACTTGGCAGCGGTTGGGACACGAGTATCACGTGATTATGTGACATATTAACTGTCAGTGTCACATTTGATAATTAACTGCGCTGCCGCCAGAGCGTCTTCGAGCTCCACCCAAGGGATCAACTTGTGATGGTGGCAAGCACGCGTGATACTTCTATTTGACAAAGTCCCAAGGCTGGGTTGGCAGCCTCTATATTTGTCTTATCAACGTTTGATGATGTTTGCTAATTGCCGATCGGCATAGGGGCGTCGTGGTTCTAGAGGTGTGGAGCTGACGATCAGAAACTAGCCACACAGCCGAATTTTCTACCCGCGCCTCTCTCAAACTCTTCCAGCATCCACTGATTGGCTCTGCCTTGAGCTGTCAGGATAACCGCGCTGTGAGAGTTGCTCTGCCTCACACAAGTGACCTCATTGCCTCTTCGCTGACATCATTAGATCGTTTTCTACTGCGCTGATTCTATCCCTTAAATACGCCTGTCCTTTGGCTCTTCGTTGGAGTCCACTTTCCGTCAACATCATGAAGAATTCTTTCCTCACCCTTCTTCTCTTTTCGTTCGCAGTTGCCGTGGCATCTTCACTTGATGTCCAGGCTCAAAACCCCACCCCTTCAAAGAGATATGCACTCCCCATTCTTCCTCGGCAGCCAGGTCCTTCCATGGCTCCGGGTAAACGATCCTTCGGGCCCTCCGCAGCTTATGTTGCTCGCGATGTTAATCCATTAGAGCGTCTCGCTGCTCGTCAAGCCTCTCCTTCAAAGCGCCTGTCAGCTCGAGAGTTGTCTGCTTCACCGCATTACGTCCGTGCTGCTGCGCCAGCCCCGTCTAAACGCGTTGATGAGGACTTGGCAGGTTCACAAAAGCGCAGCCTAGACGAACAGCACGTGATGGGTGGCGCAGCGACCGCCGCGGAATCTCATGGATTCTGTCTAGACGGTCTTGTAGCTTGCCCCGTTTTGAGCACACCTGGGCAGTTCCCTCGCACGTTCGCCGAGTGGGAAGCGATAGGATTTGAGTGTGTCGATTTTACGGCAGATTTGCGCTCCTGCGGCGGTTGTTCCAGTCTTGATCCTATTGAGTAGGTGTATGACGATGACCACTTGATTCTACTTGGCTGACCACCACATTTTTATCAAGGCATGACTGCACGAATATCCCACATGTTGAAGGCGTTGCTTGCGTCACTGGTGAATGCCAAATCTCATCTTGCCAACCGGGTTATTCCTTAGATAGTGATGGCCACGCATGCTCGCCAAAGGAGTAGGCATGAAGATTCATTGGACATTTCTCATAGACTTTACGTTCTTTCTATGGTATAGACGATCATACCTTTCTGGATTTTGGCTTTAGTCCTTTCCTTCTTACAGGACTTCGATTTTCTATTCCTGGACCGTTAATGATGTTGTGCTACTTGCTTTTTTTGCCTTACGCCTCCCCCATGTTTTTACGATTGTGCAGATTGGTACTTACCTCTGGTTATGGACTTGCGTTTTGTCTAAGCAGAGCGCCGCTGAGATTAAATTGAACGTCGACCAAGCTCGGGGTCGGGGCGGAGGCAGTAGGACTTAAAATGGAGGTCGTTCCACTTTTATTAAGTCTAGTACAGTATGGCCAGTATGCGAATTTGCGCTGTTCGCGTCGAACCACTTCAACGCTCGCCTCGAATCATCGTCCTCTAACGTTATCTCTCTTTTTTACGAATTCACGAATATCCTTGGTGGCTGACATGCTCATTGCCACTGCGCTGCGTTGATATCACTGTTCATTTCATCGCTTTTCATGCTTCAGCGGATAAGTCGCCCCTCACACTTCAAACATCCCTCTAGTGCCTCGGTCTATCTGAGGTACCCCACATGGATGCCTTGTAATTTCGTTTCACCTCTCAGACGCCGCCTTGATCTGTTCCTGCGATTTTCGCCACCCCGAGGCTGTCCTCACTTGAGCAACCTGAACAATACTTTCTTTCCCATGATCTTCCTCATATTTGATAATTACGCAGACGAACTTGGAGTCAAAACTGTGCTTGCAGGCATCCTCGCCTTGCTACTTGGTCTCCTTGGATTTGTTACGGTGAGTCCACAAGCCTGATCTTGGGTGATGTTCTAAATATAGATCCTTGGAATAGAGTATATTTGCTCTCGGACTAGTTTGGATTGTCCCTGCGATGAGGACACAAACACCTCCCTACCGAGAGCCGATCCATCGCCAACTTCATCGCAGTCCACAGAAGCTCCTTAGTCTTGTATTGACTTCTTCCCCAGAGCCTATGCTTCAGACACTACCGCTGATACCTCCCGGATCCAAGACTCCTTCCCTTCGGCGAGCAGCGTCGTTTCCTGACCTGCATAAAACGCCTTCTTCCGAGGGACAACCCCCCGTGACCTCGAGGCATGTTTCTTTCAATATCGGAACTGCAGAATCCTACAATCCAAGTTTGGCGGGGTCCGTCAGCATGAACCCATCCTCGATGCCACCAACAATTCAGCGTCGCTGGCCACCCACAATGTCTCCGTTCTCCAGGCGTCGACCAACACAAGGGGAATCTGCTCCATCCTCACCCAACGTACAAGACGAAAGTAATACCACCTCGTGCAATTGCAGGTCGTCGCCCACGTCAAAGAGTACCCGTGTACATGACCTTCCACTCAAGTGTTTCGATGAACGTTGTGAATGTCGTCGCGGTCGTCGAAATAACTTGGGCTGTGATGAACATGGCACAATGAACCTTCCTCATTTAGACTCTTTTTCCGAAGGAACAACTTCTACGCGCTCGTCAAGGGCCATATCCTTACGGTTACCATCTGTTCGGAAAGCCTTCAGCGGGAAACGTCGTCCAGCAAGCGTTCCACTGTGTACACCTGTTATGATGAACGTTAACGCGAAGGAGCAGTCTCAACAGCAAAACCATACAGTCGGGTACCCTGTGGGGACGTTGCCATCACCTCCTCCCTTCCCGACATCTGGTGAAATGTATCGTGCAGAATACGTGAATCCTTTCCGGACGAGGAAATCAAAGGTTACCCCCAGTGCGTGTCCCACGTTATCAAAATGATATGATGCCGAATCAATACTTAATAAGCCACGCTTGCAGAACTTCAGGCTTCGAAATCCAGTCGCAGGTCGAGGTTTTCATTATCTGGTCCATGGTCAAGTCCCAAATCTGCTGGTTTGTCGCCTGACTTAGCACTTTCTGCGACTTCGTCAACTTGTAAGCGCCGCATTTTTTCAGGTTTACAAGGGACATTGTAATGACGGTTTCCGTACAGCCATTGTTCCAAACTCGCCATCTGCACTTCGTAGGACATTCACGAGCCACTTCACTCCCTTGTTCAAGTCCCCTGCTATCAGTTCTCCTTCGAGCTTAGAGTGTCTGTCTCCTATGCCCTCACCGCAGTTACAGGTGAACGTACCGAAGTTGATAGGCAAGCATTCCTTGCGGTCTGTTCCTCGCACGCAACCATACGGTCCTCCTTGGAATGCTGTGATGCCAGGGCAGTGTCATGATCTGATGAATGGCAGCCTGGACGATGTTCTTATCAAGAGACCACGTCGCAGATACACAGGGGCTGAGGGTCGTCGGGGGTTTAAGTCGCACTCTCGCGCCCTTGCGCCGATAGACGCATCCGAGAGCGAATACTCGCCTGGCAACCTTGTGGACGAGCTAACTCAGCGTTTATCGGAATTGACACACTCTCAGGACGCCATTCCAAGTGCCACTGCCGAAGTAGCTCAAAGAACATCTCTGAAGGCTTTGACTTCCGTCGGTGAGCCCGCGGGACGTGGGTCCGCTGCCTTGTGGACAATTGTAGGGCTTGAACAAGCTGTTGGTGTCCCATCGGATGAATATAGCTGACTTCTCCTGTCGGTTGGTCGTGGTGGGTTTCATATGCTGCTCGAAAGGTTGACATGCTGAAGATTCGCTAGTTAGATTTTTTATACGTCATTGCAATTGTACATACGGGCATAGGGTCGATACCACGCTCTTAGCATATATTCCCCACCAAACTCTGGCATATAGCATACACTTGGGTCCTGGCAATTATCGCAGCACATTATCTAATCATATTTCGCAACAGACTCTATTTGGGTCTCAACTCGAGATACATTGTTTTAATGCAACCCTCTATATGTAACCCACCGTCAATTCGAGACGCACTTTTGTCGGGCATTATCCGGATAGGCCGTCGTTGGCGAGCAGCGCGCTCATAGCATTGGCCACTGCACTGTGCTGACTAGCGCTTAACATTGATCCGTCTTCAATACATTGCTGCAATTGTGCATCAAGAAGACGTCTATATACGATGTTCGAGTATCAGTGTATTTGAGATCAACGGATGACAGGGACAAGTTACCTGAGTTGGTTCACCAGAATTCCGATGCGGGGCCATGCCTTCAATTTGACGATGCTTCCGCCCTTTCCAACAGTGAGCCCGCCCCCAATGTGATTGACGGACACAGGACCACCAAATAGAAGTAATGCGTACATCGGAACCTGATCGCAACTTAGCACACCGACCACGATCACGTCAAAAAAAATTACACACCTGAGTCGCACCGCGGATGAAAACCTTGCTAGTCATCTGTTTCTGGAAGTACGCCAGGAACGGCGACTTCCACGTTGACTCTCCAAAGAGGATAGACGAAGGATGCAAAAAGACGCGCACGTCTGTCAGATCGTGGATCTTGTACTCTTTTGCAGTATTTTCGCGCTGAACAGTGCCTGCTTGCACTTTATCGAATTTGATCGCTGAACGCGGAAGATGCACTTGAGCAACGCGAGGCCACAGGCCGCCAAGAATGACGGCCTTGACAATGTTTGTGTTTGCAATGTTTGTATTCAATTCCTTTGAACTCGCTCTTGCGGAACGCGGGATGAAACCGAGATCTGAAAGAGAGGAGAGGAAGTCGCGGCGTAATGAGGTGATCTCCCTGACAGTGGCCGTTGAGATGAAGTTCTGCACAGGACTGATCAATTCTGGAGTTCCATTACAGCAAAACATCGTACCTCTTCACAGAAATGTCTCAATGCTTTTTGACTCTTGCCCTCAGACTGAAGGCGCATGCATTCACTATACGCATTGACATCTGTGAGTAGATCGCTTTTGTCTTCGCCAAAACGTAATTTCGCCCTACGTATGCAAATGAGTCCCGGTCGTGAACATTGGGACGAAAATTTTACTTAGTAACTTCATCCCTATTATTCATAGGACTGAGGAATAAAGGTTTCGATGAGAGGCAAGCTACAACCGTAAGAATTGGGTCTAGGCATTGAAAAATTGTGCCCAGAACTAGCATCTGGGAGACATTGTCAATAAGTCACTCCGTCCCATATTCGATGTACCACTAACCTTCCCGAGTCGTAAATCCACGGGTAGCACTGACTATACAAAGAGCGCGTCTGCTAGTCAACCAATGAATGCAGGATACACGATTGCAATCACGCACAATATGGCGCCCAAGAGCAGTCAAACGACCATCTGCATCAATAGCTCCGAGCTCCTCAAGGACATCCCAGGCCTTATCCATTGCAGACACTTCAGGAGGATCGATAGCCCGATTCAGGAAATGCTGAAAAAGAATCTAGCTCAATGCACTGCACTCATCACACAGAATCACTAACCTTCACATCCTCGCTCTCGCGCATCACCTTCACGGTTAACGAAATGCTCTCCAATGGTGTTCGTAGTATTTCGGGTATTGGGAAACGGCCCATTTTCTCTTCCTGTTTGCGAGTATAAAGCTTGTAGCAAACCCCTGGTTGCGTTCTGCCGGCCCTACCCCTGCGCTGGCGGGCTGCAGCACGCGTAACCCATTGTTCTTTCAAGAGAGATAGCCCGCTTTCTGGATCATAGCCTGTTTCTTTGACTCTTCCCGAATCCACAACATAGACAACATCTTCAATGGTAATGGACGTCTTTGAAACATTGAGCCCTAGGAATTAACTGATACAACGAACTGACCTCAGCAACGTTTGTTGCAGCAATAATTTTCCATCGTTTTGTATTCGCAAAAACACCCAGTTGTTCGTCGTTTGACAAGTTCGCATGTAACGGCAATATCTCAGCCTTCTCACCGAGCATGCCACGCATTACATCGATACAAGAACGAATTTCTTGAACTCCAGGAAGGAAAATCAAAATTCCGCCTCGCTGTGACGTTGCAACGATGTGCTGAACAATAGCAGCAATCAGCTGAGATAAGAATGATGAGTTTGCTGGTCTAGTGTTGCAACATCATGGAAATACAACCTGATAGTCAATCCTTTCCGCGTGCATAATGTTTTGGATTGCAGATGTCGACTCTTCGCTGAGGCCCTTGGAACTGCAATAATCCCTGAATGCATATTTCTCTTCTTCTGATTCTTTTCTATTTGATTTGACTGATGCCGGCTTATAGGAAACTGATGAAATGTAGTCTTCTAGATACCTGTGATAATTCATCTTTGAGTGAGAACCGTAGCAGTCGACTATTCGACCAGTCGAGACAAAGAGACTACGTACATATCTGTGATTGGGTGTGTAAAGCCTGGGATAGTCAACATCGGGGCGTTGTTGAAATATTTCACGAATGTTTCATGATTGATTGTTGCCGACATGAGTACCACCTTGAGTGTAGAATGTTGTGCTAATAATTCCTTGAGTTCTAGAAGAAGAAAATCACCATCGACAGAACGTTCGTGAACCTACGTGCAATCAGTCAGTCGTAGGTTAGATTTTATGAAAGGTTGGCATGCACCTCGTCGACGACAATGTGTGTGACATCCTTCAGCCCGTCACTGGAGCCTAGCCTTCGTAAAACAACTCCAGTCGTACAGAAGAGCAACTTGGTCGATTGGTTATGCTTAGTCTCTCCACGAATAGCATATCCAACAGAGCCGTCGTCTATCCGTTCCGCAGAAACCCGCGCGGCAACAGATACAGCAGAAATTCTGCGAGGCTGGGTGATAATGATCGAAGCTTCAGCACCGTGTCCCGAAAGTATCAAGGAATCTAGGATGAATTGTGGAACTTTAAATTGACGCCTTTCAGGAAACATTGCATGGACAGAGGTTGAATATGTCTTACGCTGAGTGGTTTTGCCACACCCTGTAGACGGACTTCTTTAACTTGAGGGCTAGTGGCAGATATCAAGGCTTACCTGTTTCTCCAACCACGACAACTACTCTGTTGCGCTCAAGCAAAGACAAAAATTTGTCCTTGGCAGCAAATGCAGGAAGACGTCTACGAGCTGATAACATCGTTGCATATGCCTGAGATTGGCACAATTTGTCAAAATCTAACTTAACCTGCGAATTCGATCGACTGTCACCGCGACGCCGGATTTTGTGACGCGCTGTTTCGTTAAGACCGCTGGGCAAGGCAGCAGCTGTATGGACAGTGGGCGATGAAGTGGGCGAAGGTATCAAGAATTTTAGTACTTCCGATACATCCGGCGAACCGTTGGACTGAACGTATGCCCATTGTTCCTCGAGGACCCTCATTGCTGCCATAAGAAAGCCTTCTCCCGACTCCATAAACCCGTCCTGTTTCATTTCTTGCAACAGTTGTGAGAGAAGATGAAGTCGCATGTACGGCGGGACAGACTTTGATGTGATATATACAGGAGGATAGCTGTGGAAGGAGTGGTCAGAACAGGACGGTAGCAAGACGTGTAGCTCCACGGGCGCGCTGAATAGAGGCATTGATGCATGGTTCGCGTCGACAAAATGGGCCCCAAGAGCCTCTACTTCATCCGCATTACTTCGTAAACCGTCCACGACATTAGCCAGAATCATGTCATCTGGATTGGCTTGGGCACCCGCACTCTCACCTAGGAGGCGATGATCTAAGGAGGCTACCAGCAGATCCACATTTGTTACCGAGTCCCTGTCAGTACACTCTTTGACAATGTGTGCAGGAAATCCAGCCTCTTTGATAATTTTCTCTTCCACCCATCGCTTTGCCAAGTCATCAGAGCCAGAGTGACCAGAGACAATAAATGGATCGGAGGAATTATTTCCAGGAAAGAAGCGCTCGGGGAGGTCGCATTCTGGAAGATGAAGAACTAGATGTTCTATGCACGCCTCCAGCGGGCTCATTGAATTCAACAAATTACCCCCGAGAGCCGAAGGTTTGGATAGAAAGGCCAATGTATTACGTGTTTGATCAGACTTGAAACCTAAGTGACCGAGCTGCTGGGTAACAGCTGGTATAGCCTCCGCGGCCAATACAGATGTCACAGAGTCTTCACCAAAGTGCAGCGCATTTCCCTTGGAACTTTGGTTAATAATAACAGCATCTGTCATTGAAGTTCAATTACCTTCTTGACAACATCTTCCACCAAATCCCGCAACTCGGTAGACATTCTCACCTCGGGGGAATTAGCATACTCCTTGGACCCCAGCATCATGGAGGTTTTTGAATTGCCTTGTTGTCGATTTTTGGCTGCCTTCGCTTGCCTCTCATCTACTGCTCTACGTGCAGCAAAAGGATCAGCATCATACATCCATTTCATGTGTTCTGGAGCATTTTTATGTTCTGCTGCTAGTTCATTCCAATAATCACGAGGTCCAGGTGGTAATACGCGATTAAGCTGAAGTCCATTACAGAACTGCCGGGTGACTCATGTTCAATCCTACTTGTCATGTGAAGTGACAAAAAAAAGACACTGACACGGTACAGAGCGTATGTGGCACCCCAATGACGCGCTTCTAGCGCAGTCGGTCTCAAATAAGGTGGGTGAGGTTCCAGTCGGACACTTTCTGTCTGCGATGTTTTCTTATCGAACCGGGCGATGTGAACAGCGAAAGACCAATCATTGCCATGTTTACGCTTGTGGATCTTGAGCTATAATAGAAGGCTTGATAAAATAGTCACACTTACCGTCTCGACGGTCGGCTTGTCCCAGCCACTCTTTTGGCACCTGTGAACGATGAAGTTAGTTTGGAAATCTGCGGGTTGTGACGTTGCAGGGCACGTTAATGCTCCGAGCTCTCGAATGACTGGCAGGCGTCATTTTCGAGTGCGACGGAACTCCTACAACAAAGGTAAAAAAGTATGCATGAGCCCTACCTTTCTTGAAGTAGACTCAAAGGATACTTGGATCCGGGTGGGAAGAGTGGTTTTTCTTGCTCTGCATCAGCTGACTGCAAAGACGAACCTGCGCCAGAGTTTTTGTTGGTCTTTGATGAATTTCCTGCATTCCCAGTTTTTACGATGCCCTTGCGAGGAGGCATCAACTTCTTCAGCCTCTTCAAATTCCAAGTGAGCGCAATGATGGTTCAACTAATTTACAATTATGTAAGCTCTAGCTTACCCTCCCGGAAGCTCCCATCAGATTGCTGCCGTTCTGCTATTTATTTGACGCATTGGGGAGCCCGCCAAACACACTGATGTGAGTCTTTCCGATTGTTGCCTATTCTAGGCCTTCAGCCGACCAGGCTTTTCAACCTCACCGTATGAATCTATGAGCGCCGATCACCCCCAGGCTTATCTATCGGATTTTCAATGCTGCTCGACGATCGCAAAGTCCGTTCTCTGTGGAACATATTACTGTGATGATCTCTTCCCATTACTCAATCTTGCGACTGCCTAGTCCCGTACTCGATGCTTTCGGGGCAATTATGCAGGATCTTCCCTGCGAGCGATTTCGCACTGCTGACAATAACACATTACTGTTATCATCCTGGATTCCCGCTCTTGCGACTGGCGAGTTCGAGCTGAAGGATCTAGTATAGTCAAACATGTCCAAGCTGCGACTCCAACGCCGATATCCCAAATGTAGCGCTACAATTTACATGCTGGCAGCGTACATTCGACCTTCACATTCATGCCTCGGTCAACCATCTTGTATTTAACCTCGGAAAGAGGGCACTTATACGCAGCCGTGGCAGAGCATGCAGGTTATCTCCTGGTGCGGAGAAGCATCGAAATGGACTTACTTCTGTTGCAGTTCTGTAGAAGTTGCAGAAGTTAGAAATGCCCAGTGGGTGCATGTTGAAAACATAGTTCTGCTAGCTCGTTGCATCTTTAGATAGTACATTCGCTTAAATTTTAAACCGTTGTCACACTACTATTGGTGTGATATTTCCGTGACACGTGACTACCTGGCCTGCTTGCACTGCATCTACTTACTCCCAACAACCCAGTCCCTACCTCTCACGACAACCTTGCTATGGCAGAGAATGACCTTTACAACCTTGAAATACTCTCGCTAGTCGCTAAAATTACCCAGGAGATTGACAACTATACTGGCATTAACGATAAAACAATCGCAGAATTTGTCATTTCTCTTCACGATCAGTCTAAATCACTTCCCGACTTCAAATCACAACTCAGTAATGCTGGCGCTGAATTCCCCGACTCATTTGTTGAGAACGTGGATCGTTTAATCCTAAGCTTGCATCCGAAACACAAGAAGAAATCTAGTTTAGTTACTCATGGCGCATTAAATGCCCAAACGAACGGAGACGTGCTTGATCGTGAAAAGGACAAGCAGAAACGACTTTTCCCTGGACTCACCGTGCCGGACAAGGAGATAAAGGAAGATGTGCTCCTGAAAGAGGTGGACGATATGATGGCTCAGTTTGAAGGTGTTGCAAAAAGGGCAAAAACAACAGACGAGGATGAGAGACCTGCAAAGCGGGAGCGAAAAGACCAATCTCGGTCACAGTCACCACGCCGTCGCAGTCCAAGCCCTGACAGGGGTCGCAATTACAACCCAAGGAGGGATGATTGGAAGGGGAGAAATGCAGACGAGCGGCCGGTATTGTTTAAAATCTACAGTGGCCGAATATCAAGCCTCAAAGATTTCGGCGCTTTTGTGCAACTAGAGGGTGTTGCGGGACGTATTGAAGGTGCGCAGAGCATTTTGGTCCTCAACATTGTTTTGCTAACATACTTCCAGGCATGGTGCATATTTCGAACATTCAGCAGGGTGCACGTGCGAACTCCGCGTCGGATCTCCTCAGCCGTGGACAACAGGTCAAGGTTAAGGTGATGAGCATCGCGGGCAGCCGTATTGGTCTGTCTATGAAGGATGTAGACCAAGCCACGGGTCGCGATCTCACTCCTCACTTGCGGATCAGATCTGAAGCCGAGATGGAGGAAGAGCGCCAACGAGCGGCTCGCGCCTCCTCTGGGGCCAATGCTGTACCATTGCGCTCAAAAGACGAACCATTAACGACTCGGTCCGCCAAACGTCTGACCTCACCTGAACGATGGGAGATCAAGCAGCTTATCTCATCAGGTGTCATCGATGCTTCCGAGTATCCTGACCTTGACGAAGACTTCGTCAATCCTGTGGCTCGAGCCGAGGTTGAGGAGGAGCTTGACGTCGAAATCAGGGAAGAGGAACCGGCATTCTTGGCTGGTCAGACGAAACGCACTCTCGATCTCAGTCCTGTGAAAATCATCAAAGCTCCTGATGGCTCTCTCAACAGAGCTGCCCTAGGGGGTGCAGCTTTGGCTAAAGAGCGACGCGAGCTTCGTCAGCAAGAAGCTAATGAGCAAGCTGACTCTGAAGCTCGAGACTTTAGTGCACCGTGGCTCGATCCTATGGCGAAGGAGTCAGACAGAATGTTTGCTCAAGACATGAGAGGTCATCTCAAGGATCGAAGAGCTGGCGAAGTACCTAAATGGAGGGAATCGACATTTAACAAGGCTACGACATATGGTGAAATTACAAGCCTTAGTATACAGGAGCAACGGAAGAGCCTGCCTATTTATAAACTCAGAGACGCTCTGTTGAAGGCCATTGACGAAGTAAGTCGACTGTTTTCCTGCAAATCGAATAGTTTCTGACTAACTTTTCATATAGCATCAAGTTCTCATTGTTGTTGGAGACACTGGCTCTGGCAAGACAACGCAAATGGTTCAATATCTTGCTGAGGCTGGCTTTGCTGATAGAGGACGTATTGGCTGTACCCAACCGCGTCGTGTGGCCGCCATGTCAGTCGCAAAGCGTGTCGCGGAAGAAGTGGGATGTCGCCTCGGCCAAGAAGTTGGCTATACTATCCGTTTCGAAGATTGCACGAGTCCGGAAACCAAGATCAAATATATGACGGATGGTATGCTGCAGCGTGAGTCGGTCATTGACCCACTCTGCAGCCAGTACTCGGTGGTCATGCTTGATGAGGCTCACGAACGGACCATCTCAACTGATGTTTTATTCGGTCTTCTTAAAAGCAAGTTTGTCCACCTTCATTTGGTTGACGTTTCCTGACGCCTTGCTTGCAGAGGCTGTCAAAAAGCGACCCGAGTTAAAGCTGATCGTCACCTCAGCGACTTTGGATGCTGAGAAATTCTCGAAGTACTTCTTCGGGTGCCCAATCTTCACCATTCCTGGTCGTACATATCCCGTAGAGATCCTTTACACCAAAGAGCCAGAATCCGACTACCTGGACGCGTCATTGATCACCGTCATGCAAATCCACCTGTCCGAGCCTCCGGGCGACATTCTCCTCTTCTTGACGGGCCAGGAGGAGATTGACACATCTTGCGAAATTCTCTTTGAGCGTATGAAAGCGTTGGGTCCAAAAGTGCCAGACCTTATCATCCTCCCCATTTATTCCGCCCTTCCATCCGAAGTACAGTCGCGTGTCTTCGAACCCACTCCTCCTGGTGCCCGCAAAGTCGTTATCGCCACCAACGTTGCAGAAACTAGTTTGACTATTCCTGGGATTTACTATGTCATTGATCCCGGGTTCTCGAAGCAGAACGCATATGACCCGAGACTAGGAATGGATTCATTGGTGGTCATGCCTATATCCCAAGCACAAGCACGGCAGCGCTCTGGTCGTGCTGGTCGCACAGGTCCAGGAAAGTGCTACCGTCTATACACAGAGACCGCCTACCGCAACGAGATGTTACCCACGTCTATTCCCGATATTCAGCGGACGAATCTTGCCCATACTATTCTGATGCTCAAGGCAATGGGTATCAATGATCTTCTTAGTTTTGATTTCATGGACCCACCGCCAGCGCAGACCATGATAACTGCGTTGGAGTCATTGTACGCGCTTTCGGCGTTGGATGACGAAGGTCTTTTGACTCGTTTGGGCCGCAAGATGGCTGACTTCCCCATGGAGCCGCCGCTTGCAAAGATGCTCATCGCCTCTGTCGAACTTGGTTGCTCCGAAGAGATCCTTTCCATTGTGGCCATGTTGTCCGTCCAATCTGTCTTCTACCGCCCAAAGGAGAAACAAGGTCAAGCCGACTCTAAGAAAGCGAAATTCCACCAGCCAGAGGGCGACCACCTTACCCTTCTGACGGTATACAATGGCTGGAAAGGCGCGAACTTTTCGAATCCTTGGTGCTACGAGAACTTTATCCAGGCCAGAAGCATGCGGCGTGCACAGGATATTCGCAAGCAGCTAGTGGGTATCATGGACAGGTGCGTGTAAACTCTCTCGGTGAGTTGATTTTGTAACCCTAACAATCTTCTCAGATACAAGCATGACATTCTATCGGCAGGAAAGGATTACAACCGTGTGCGGAAGGCGATATGTTCTGGCTTCTTCCGGAACGCGGCTAAGAAGGATCCTCAAGAAGGTTACAAGACACTTGTTGAAGGGACACCCGTATATATCCATCCCTCTTCCGCTCTCTTCAACCGCGCGCCTGAATGGCTGATCTATAACGAGCTGGTGTTGACCACTCGTGAATACTGTCACAATGTCACTACTATAGAGCCGAAATGGCTCGTGGAGGTTGCACCTCAGTTCTTCAGAGTCGCCGATGCCAACAAGATCAGTAAGCGCAAGAGACAGGAAAAGATCGAACCATTATACAACAAGGTGTGCATCGCATCCATACGAGACATACATTTGAGACTCACGCATTTACCAGTACGAGAAACCCGACGAATGGCGACTATCGAAAGTCAAACAAAGTGCCCGCTCGGTATGTAGTCATCCAAATGCTGCTTTCATTATGTGCTAATCCTGGCAATAGAGTCAAACATTCGGTTAAAATCTTGCTTAATTATTGGAGTATTTTACGATTTATCCGTAGCTGTAAAGTATGATGCCGCTGTTGACCAGCCTGCTGCTGTTTGCTGCTCGATGTCCATACTACATCACTTGAAAGATGGTGGCGGCATGGTTCTAATGCTGCGATTGCTCACTGGGCCACCAGATATCGCCCAATGACCTATCCACTTGATGGCCAGATGATCCACGCTACAAGACAGATAATCAAAGTCTCGAAAACAGAACAGTGATTAGTATTTCTGAGAGCGGCTCAGCGATGGGCACACATACTGTATATTTGTGTCGACGAGAAAATATTAGCCCACAAATCGCATAGCATCAGCATCTACATAGTACTTCGCAACCTCTCCCGCTTTGACCACTGGTGCTGTTGGATCGGGCTTCAACATGAATGATTGGAAGAAGACTCTAGGCTGTCCGTCGACTGATTTCATCGGTGTCGATACTGGATTGCCAGCAGGACCGCGTCCATGAGTGACATTACCAGACACCGTAACAAGAAGTGATGGGGGTTGAGAGCCTGTGGTAGCATAATGCATGTGTGAGCGTTAATGTCACTACAGGGCGTCACAAGAAACAAACCTGGTATAGGATGGCAATCGTAGGACTGAACTTCATGCTTGGTGCTTGGCATATCTTGGATAAGTTTTTTCACACCTTCAGCACCTTGACATGGATTTCCGTTCCACGTCAAGGTCGATGAGGAGCGATAAAACTTAGGGAGGTCATCCACCCTTGTAGGGGAGTCATATGTGGTGTAGTACAAACGCGTAAATGCGTCCGCTGCCCTTGTCGCGATCTCGATACTTGGCACAGTTGAAATTAGGATTTTGGTAAGACAGCGTGCGATTATAACACCTACTCATTTCGAGTGAAAGTTGTAGTTGTGGTCATGGTTCAAGACAAAGGATCATGGGCGCCCGAGTGGTGTATCTATAGCGGCGAGCGCCGTACGGTTCACGCCAAAATTATTTAATAAAATAAAATAAAATAATCGAGGAGGAAAGAATCTCACAAATAGAAGTCAGTACTGATTGATAGTAGCTACAAACTGGAAATATGTGTCTTAGATTGGTCTTAGACCTAGGTAGTGAAACTTAATTATTCCACTGGATCTATAAAGAGTCAAGTTGTCATGATTCAATCGAGGGATGCCAAAAGTTGGAGGCACGCTGTCGGGACAGACCGTGACGTTGCGCTCCCTGGCACTAGGATTAGCGGTGGCGATTGCATGGAGTGGTACGAGACACCTGAGACGCAAATGGTATTTGGGTTTGAGAAGGCAACTCAAGAGGGTGTCCCGGGGGGAGGGAGTTGGAGGCGCTTGGAGGCTGGTGAAAGGAGTATGTGGATGCATCGTGTCGAGAGTGTTTCTGAATAATGTCAAATATGCATGGTGATCGTGCGAGCACAGCCGTGGAACTCGGGCTTGTAGTAGTAGAGACCACGTTGTAAGGTATTGGAATGCGAGAGAAACTGGATGGTCACTAAGTACTTACGCCAGCTGAGCACTGTATGATGGACGAATCCCAATCAGGGCCTGGGTAAAATTTGCTTGCCTGATCAACAATACACGATTGTCTGTACGGAAAAAGATGTGATACAAAGGCAAAAGACTGAATTCTGTGAGCACACACAGGATCATGGCCTAGGAAGATCAAGCCAAAAGATAGGCTCACCAGAAAGATAGACAATGCTCTTAATGAATGTGCGAGCTTGAGCACACTGGGATACATGCGATTCAAGAATAAATAGCGAGGCAAGGCAAGGCTGAAGGTCATTGTCGCACAATTTTATACACAAATTGACTCTCTGTTCATCGAAAAAAAATTCGGGCACGCTGATGTGCCATCAACGAATGTCAATATGAGATCTAGGACGTTTAGGCAGAAAGCAGATGGTCGTCGGTGATGACGGTCATTGAATCATTCCGACCGTTCATGGGGACAAGTTGTACTGGGGAAGTTGTAAGAGGATTAGGGAGAATATTTAATAAGCGGAATAGAAACATACACTGCCGGTTGTCGAAATTGTTCTTGTTGGTTCTCTGCCGGAAGTACTTTGTGGATTGAAGATTCCACTCCTTAACGATTTTGACGTCCCACTAGATCTTCAACCGTAGTAGATCATCTCTGTTTTCCCTACCTCCTTTGCAATCACTTTGGCTGCCGCATGCAGTCGCGCCATTCCCCCCATGGATTACCCTTTGTGTTTATTCAGCCCAGCATCTTGTATGTCCGCCGAACTTCAGAGAACAAAGACATGCAAGGTTTCCCGCTGTGCGAAAGCAACATAAAGGTGCCTGAATATCCTGATTGTATGCAAACCGACGGGAAGACGCGGCCAGGTGCGTTCCGCAAGGCGTGCAAGTAATGGCACGTGATATAGCTCCTGTGCAACATTACGTAATAACCCAACGCGGCTTAAGACTTTACAGTTTCAACTGTCGGACCTTCAGAGACCTTCAGCTGGGAACGAGTATAGCCCAACATGGTGTGTACACTGTAGGAAGTACCACATCCATTAATAACATCCAATAACCATCCTATAAATTTTCCTCAGTCCGGGTTAGCAACTCACTTGTTGCGGTTACCTCCTACTTCCACCATGGCAGAACAAATTCGAGTTGTTACTCTCAACTGCTGGTATGTTATCTCTGAGTCTCCAAGCGCGCGGTCAGGTTGATTCCAAGAGTGATGTAGGGGCTTGAAATATGTCTCTAAAGACCGGCACGAGCGAGTTGCTGCAATAGCTAGTGCGCTCGCTCGCTCAGATTACGACATTATCGCACTCCAAGAAATCTGGGTCGAGGCAGATTACAATGAAATTCGGCAAAGTGTCGTTCCTCGCTTGCCCTACACAAAGCTTTTCCATAGGTATTGTATATCTTGTGTGATGTGTACATGGGCTCATGCTATTACAGTGGTGCTCTTGGTGCCGGACTTGGTATCCTCACAAAATGGCCTATCATTGCTACCAGCATGACTCCATACTCTCTTGTTGGTGAACCCACAGACGTCTTCGGAGGAGACTGGTTTGTGGGAAAGGGCGCTGGGAGCGTAACGATCATGCACCCTGTTCTTGGACCAGTCCAGCTTTTTGTCACCCATGTAAGCCTCCCGACACACTTACTGTCTTTAGATATTGACAATGCACCCAAGTTCTGTGCCAAGGGCGGAGAATCAGGTCCTGAGTGCAACAGAACATATCGCTTAGTTAATGCTTGGGAGTTTGCGAAAGTCACACGGCAAGCCGCTGAACTGGGGCGGTATGTGATCGCCGTGAGTTACCTTCTATCTGCACCATCGTTTCGAACGTTGCTAACACATAAATAGATGGGTGATTTTAATAGCATTCCAACAAGTCTCCCCATGAACGTCGTCTTGAGCCATGCCGGACTAGTTGACTCGTGGGCGACTTCACATGCACACATACCCCCGCCCTCTGGAATGATATCTCCCATAGCGGGTGTCATCAATTATGGTGTCACTGCTGACTCACCTCTTAATTCTTATCGCGACTCAAAGCCTTCTGGCGACCCAATTGTTCGCAAATACCAAGGGAAACGCCTTGATTATATCTTATTCCGGCATCCCAGTCCCAACGGGTCCAATGATCACCTTCCCCGATTAACCTGCCGAGATAGCCAGGTTGTTTTCACTGATTCCATTCCAGGCAACTCTTGCTCCTATTCTGATCACTTTGGTGTCGAGGCGACTCTAGCCATTGACACGCAGGCGGAGGGTAAACAAGATGATATGGCGTCATTGAAGGATACCTCAGCAATGTGGTTCAACTCTCCCTCTGAACTATCCTCGAATGCAATAACCAAGATTATGAACGCCTTCAACACATCCTACAGGATGTCGCAAGATCGCTCTCGCAAGGAATTGACTATCTTTGGAACGAGCATCTTGGCGCTGATTGGTCTTATCATTGGATCCGCATGGGTTGCTGTTCCCTGGCTCAACCCAGTTTTTGTGCTTCTTGTCATTTTCTTATCATGGCAGGCTACGACTAAGCTTTACGAAGGCTTCATCTTCGGGAACTGGGAGCGGAAAGCTTTACAAAATGTTATAGAAGAGCTTGAGCTTCACCAGCAGATCCTAGCATCACAAGCACCCTACGACCGGTAGAGAATACAGTATCATTGATCGCGGACATCCTATGTAGAGAACGGAATGGACTATTTGCTACGTGTCACTTACTATATTATATCTGGACGTGAATGATGCGAATAAAACAGTGACACAGATGCTTGTAAGGTAGTGCTATACAATGTAGGTAGTCGAGGCAACGGATGTCATAGCAGCCCAAGATGTCGCAAAGGCAGGAATATTAATGCGAGGAGGCGAGGATTCGGAGGGAGAAGAAGGATGAGTTGGTGTGGGCGTTAATGTAAATTTTCTGCGATGAGTAGGCCAGTCCTCCAGATATTGGGATGTGACTGATTTCTCAGAGAAAACGGAGAGAGCAGACTGTATTCGGCGCAGAGCTGGGGTGGATGCCGCATGCCGAAGAACCCGGGATGGATCGGCGACGGTCACGCAAGGCGTAGTTGGTTCTGCTTCACTTCCGCTGGAATTAGGAGTCAGCTCCAAATCCAGCCAAGTGCGACCCCAGCTTGGAGGCACTGTTGAGCTCAATTGCGCTTCGTAACTCGTATCAATATTTTCTTGAGCCATCTGTTCTTGAACCTCTTGCCATCCCGAGTTAGTCTCCACACCATCGCCGCGGACGACACGGACGTTATCGTTATCTGTGTCGTTCTCGAGGCAAATCTCAGTATCACTATCCAAAACCTGAGGCGAGTGGCTTTGGATGCGAGGCAACTTGTGTCGCACGAATTCGCGACAAGAGATAAAAGCAGTTGTTGCAACACTCAAGAAAGGAAATGCTTGAAAAACATGAATCTTGAAAAAGCAACGATCAGTACTACAAACGAGAAAATCAATGAACTCACAGCATCCTCGTAGGTCTCCAACTGAACCTGGACACCGGCCAGTGAAGCTTTGTGTGAAAGAAGTACGATTTCGTCATGCAGAACTTCCGCATCACCACATTGAATAAGCATGGGCGGTAGTCCATCGAACTTGCCAAACAATGGGCTGGCGTATGGGTGGGTAATGTACTGCTCGAGTGCATCTCCTAGATACATTATAACGGGATGCAAGTGAGCGGTTGGACCGGGCGTAGGAATGATGTCGTAGGCAGCATTGGTATCCCACGATTCGCAGCTCAAGGTCAAGTCTGTCATTATGTTTCAGACTACCCACAGAAAAGTGCATCAATCGCCACATACCAACCCAGGGAGAGAATAATAAGGCACCGCCCGGAAGAGTGTACCCATTGTCTCGTAGATAGAGCAGGAGTGCAAGGCCTAGTGCACCGCCCGCACTATCGCCCGCCACAACTAAATTTTCTGGCGGCACCCGCAAGTCATCCGTCAGGCGGAAGTAGGTGCTAACCACATCGTGCAGCTGACCAGGAAAAATTGTTTCCGGAGCGAGCCGGTAATCAATGGCTTGGATTGAGATGAGGCAAGGATGGCGGCGCGAGCTGTGATCAAGGAACTCACCAAATACGCGTGCGTTGGTATATTTGGACAGTGGTATGGTCAGCATCCTTTGCGCTGCAGCGCTAGATGAGTAATATGCCCCTGAAAACAAAATCAAACGCTGCATTGTACAGAGAGCGCCACGAACTCACCGCCGTGAATGTAGAAGATGACTCGAGATTGCCCCTTTCGATAATCGTAATCAATTTTCGTGTGGTCGACGAAGCTGGCCTCTTCTCCTGTTTTTCGAGTGGACTTGTAATCTGACTGTAAAGATTGCCAGAGTCTCTTCCCGATTATCCACTCCCCAGAAAGTTCACGGCTTTCGTCTTCCATCGCATCGCAAGTCTCCAGTATGCCACGAAGGTTGCGTTTACGCACACGGAAAGTTACTGGGGTGACTAAAGCATCTGAGGGCAAGGGAACTAGCCCTCCGATACCCATTGCCTTACGAACCATAGTCTAGAGTTGTTGTCATTGCTAGGGTTGCGAACCACACAAATGGGACTCACAATATCAGCCAGTGCAGAATGCCTTGAAACATCTCGCATGAGACTAGAAAGGATAGTCATCTCAATGCCCCATGATTTTCTACGCGGACCCCAAACGTGATGAGATATCACATCAAGAGCTAGGGATGATGCTGGATGCATGATGTTAGGGTCCAGGATGCATTAAATCATTGGTAGAATACTGTCGATGCTTACCTTTATTGAATGCGAATGCAGGATATTTCCATACGTCCCAAACTTTCATATTGAAGCCATTCGTTACTCTGAGACTCCGGTCAAGGCGTGCAGACGCTGGGAAGACCCCAGGGGAGTCAAATTCCCGTAGAAGAGTTATCGTCGATGGTTTATTTGTTATTGTGGGGGAACTAGCATTGACGCCATGGTATAGAAGTCGCAATGAATCCCGAAACATCTTCGGTGGGCAACACTACAACTTCAGACAGGAGATGGTGGTCAATAGGGGGTGTCAAAATCCGTTGATGTGACAGAATAGCAGAGTGCTGGATGTATGCTGGACGTGTGCTGGTTATAAGGATCCTTTTGTAACTTCACGGTGCCGCTCTTGTTAACTTGAGTGCTCCAACATTCAAGTTGATATTGTTGGCCCCAGGCCATGACGAATATCCGGATCGGTATCACGTGACCGAGAAATTCATCAATGATGCTGACGATGACAAGTTGGAAGCGCCGATTGCATCGGCCATCCACCGAACTGTATGTAACGCTACAGACATGTCTAGTGACCTTAGTGGTTCAAAGGGTGTCATATAATTTGGACTGAAAACCGTCTGGGGTAGAAAATAAGATTGGCGTGCATAAGTAGTATCTTACATATTCAGTAGTCATCACCTCGACTAATAACCTCTTTAACAGTGGGGCGAAGAAGGATTGTATGTTCCTATTCGCCACGTTGAAAGACCATGTTCGAGACCAGGAATTAAAAGGGCTTACAAATTGCGCAGTCATGGAGCCCTTGGCATCACAGAGTGGTGGGTAGTCTTGAACGATTCCTTGTTGCACTAGATGGTTAAGCTAATGTTGGGGAAATTTAATTAATGATGGATCGCCTAGCAAGTCGTGTAACCAACCGCCAGCAGATATTTGGTTTCACCAATGCGATCCAAGTACCGTCGGCAAAATGGAAGAGTTCCGAAGTTACTGCCGATTGACTTGAGTAGCGACTTGGCAGAAGTTAGTCTGCAATTTATAGACGTCAATAAGTTGTCAGATTGCAACAAGAAGAAAAACTAACCTCAGGGGGACGCGGGGAGCGTCGATGATTTTGGCGTAATGCGAACACTCGCCCTGTCAACGGAATCAGCCTCTGACGAATTCATCCGCAAGCCAAACCTACGCTTTCCACTACACGTCCACGACCTGTCGAGCCGAAGGTTTCAATAGCAAAATATTCGCCCTCCTCCATTTTCGTTTGATCATCGTTCTTCACGAGTTGAACCGATTTCCCGCCGTGTATCTGGTAAAGTCCTATGGAATGCCCACTAAGGTTTTCTATCGACTTGACTGGAAACGTGTCAAAGGAGTCCGAAACACTGGACGAAAGATGAATACCCGGATATGTTTTTCCGTTGACCTCAACCTCGTATGACTCCATAGTTTCTTGGATGGCGCCTCCAATTTCGCCCAAGCGCACATCGATACCAGATTCCTACACATACTCCTGTGAACTGCAGTCGAACATGAAAAGCTGGACTTGGCTTACCCTAACACCGGTATCAGTAGCAGCCTTTACTGCTTCAATGAGCGTGTCGTAAGTAGGCTCAAAATTGAGCGTGAAAGCAGAATCGACTATGCGTCCTTTCACGTGCACTCCTATATCGATCTTTAAAACATCACCACTTTGAAGAACTTACCATCCGTAAGCAGAAAATTCTATCCATTTAACGCATACACACCATTAGTGTCTCCAGCATTTGGTGTGTAATGAGCAGCGCAATGATTCAAGCTGAGTCCAGTCGGAAAACCAATGCCCGACTCCAGTCCGTTTTCCTCGACCAGGGCACGGCTGCCATCTTCGATGAAGTTTGCAACTTCGGTCATGGTCATCCCGGGACGTATGTGTTTCCGTGCGCTTTGTCGGACCTGCCGATGAACTTCTGCGGCACGGCGAATGCTCTGGTACGTGATCTCTGGGTCTTCTATTGCCATTCTTTCGTCGTAGCGCTTCTCTTCGGATGTCGTCCTCCATGCATTGCTGTAAACAAAACGCAGCTTGTAAATCTCATTAGGGTATAACTCATTGGTTGGCAATACCCACTCGTCCTTGTAGGGCTGTATCTCCCCCTCTGGATAGACACCATTCGTGAATATCTTCGACAGACCAACTCGTGGCGGATCTGACTGTTGCACCTTTTTCTTTTTAGGTTTCTTCTTCTTCTTCTTTTTCTTGGTCTCCTCTGAATAACATCATGATATGACGATAGTTTCGAGATCACCTTCAACTGGCTCACCTCCAGCGCCTGGAGTATCATCTACAACGTCATCCTCTTCCACGTCGTCCTCTTCGTGATTCTGTGGCACGACTTGTTTATCGTCTTTGGATATCATTGGAGTATTCAATAGGTCTAGAATGATATCGACTTCTACAAATCACTAATTAAAAACCGCGGGGGGATTCACGCAGCGTTTACGTTACGTAATTGTAGATTTTCGCAGCATGAGGGGTCACCACAGGACAAATAGAGGGGTCATTGTATAGAGTCGGGACTCGGAACCCGGTAGAATGCTCTTGGTGGAGTTGTGGAGGGAAGATAAGAGAAGCCGACAATAAGACTATGTAGTATACAAGAATATCGATACCAACAAGGAGTTATGCTCCAATACAGAAATATGCTCCCATACAAACACGATTAATTATGCTCCGAAACCGTAAAGTGTGCGCCCTGAGCGCTTCAAAGCGTAGACAACATCGAGGGCGGTAACGGTTTTCCTGTGTGCACACGTCAACAGCTTAGCAAGAAGTGATAAAACCACGGGGCAAAGGAAGGCTCACCGTTTAGCATGCTCCGTGTAGGTAACGGAGTCACGAATAACATTCTCAAGGAAGATCTTGAGCACACCTCGAGTTTCTTCGTAAATAAGACCGGAGATACGCTTGACACCTCCACGACGTGCCAAGCGTCGGATAGCCTGCGGATAAAGAGTGAGTGAAATTGACATGACGAACACATATGGAAGAACACACGGGCTTGGTGATACCCTGAATGTTGTCACGCAAGATCTTCCGGTGGCGCTTAGCACCGCCCTTGCCTAGGCCCTACAGATTGTCCCATAGTGAGCTCTGTGGGTCAGAACCCGACTCAAAGTTACGCACCTTACCGCCTTTTCCGCGACCAGACATGTTTCAGGAGTGTGATAAGGGTTGACTGAAAAAAACTAAAGAGCCTCACTTCGACGTTTGCGAAGATTGATTGTGGTGGTAAAGAAGAAAGGGTTGTTTGTTATTGTGCACGCGTTTCGCGTTTGTTTAATGGCCCACCACGCATCACGTGACACATATGTACTCGCATCTTAATTTTCATTTGATCTCCTACCAGATCTTGACCAGATCCCAAGTTATCATCAGATTGAGTCATTGACCGCTGAGCATAATGTTGGGTGGTCAAAGTGTAGCGGAGTTCCTCTCGTCTGTATTACCAGTACCTGGGAATAGTCGTTTGGAGGATGAGTTTCAACGACCGTTGGTGACCCTCACATTCGCTCAATCTCTTGACGGGAAGATAGCAGGCAAGGAGGGCAAACAGCTTATTCTCAGCGGCAGAGAGAGCATGCTCATGACTCATTGGTATGATATTGGTCTGAAACTGTCATATATATACATCCCTTACTATTCCCAAGGAAGGATGCGCACCAAGCACGATGCCATCCTAGTTGGCATCGGTACTGCGCTAAATGACGATCCCCAGCTAAATTGTATGTCCCAATTCTCATCTGCGCATGTGACTTATGTGCAACAAGGTCGCCACATCCCTGAGGATGAACGGCCAAGCCATCTGCCTCGTCCTGTGATACTCGACGCAAACCTACGCCTTAGACCAGACTGCAAGCTGCTCAAGAATTATCAGGAGGGAAGGGGTCGCCGTCCGTGGGTAGTTTGCGATGCTAATTTGACCTCCGATGACGGAAGAAAATTCGCCCTCGAGGATGCTGGAGCAAGAGTGATAGGCGTGCCCTCGGTGGACGGTGGGTCATGTTCTTTGCTGTCTCGCACAGGTCATGAATATCTTCAGGTTTCATCATGATCCCGGACCTCTTGAAGGTTCTTTATAACTTTGGAATCAAGACTCTCATGGTCGAAGGAGGTGCGACTATTATTGGTTCTTTCTTGGCGGAACCTGCACGCAGCAAGCCTAATACCATCATTGACACACTCATCATCACAATCGCTCCGACGCTGATTGGTGACGATGGTGTCGGTTACGGCAAGAAACTCTCGGCTACACAGGTACGAGAAAGGATGCGTTCATGCAGGATCATGGGTTTTCACCTCGGTCACATTAGATCCCCTCCTTGAAACACATCCGAACTGAGGTCATGGGGCGAGATGTTGTTATTGTCAGTGCATTAGAGTGAATTTTGTTCAAATGAGCGTTAGTTCCCATAGGATAGTCAGAAACTACGAAAACAACAAAGCAAGGCGGAACGACTTGTGTTACATATGTTACATATATACAATGAGATGATTGCTGGGTATAACAGTTGCAGTGTGTGATACAAATCGGCGCAGCTATCCGATGCTAATACTATTGAAGAATAAATATGGGATGCAAACCGTTCTATCTATGGAAAAAGGCAGCATTGTCTTGTGCATGGTCGCACTTATTGGCAATACGGGCCGCGGCTTCGAGCGCTCTCTCAACAAGAGCACGGGAAGGAGAGGTGAGAGGTGTATTCTCCAAGAGATCTATCCTCACAAGATTTAAAGCGAGAAATTGTGGAATGGGAATAGAACATACCTCGATACAATAAAACATATCTCATAACTCGCTGTGTTGGTTGAATTGCGAGATCCCGTACACTTTGCCTCCGAGTCGGAGGCTCTCCCTTTGATGGACTGTCGGCCGAGTTGACTCTGGGACGTCGTCCTGCGTGAGACTCGGCACCACCGTCATCAGACACCTTCCAATAGTGTTCAACAGTCCGTTGTCTATCTCTAATTCTACTCCCTGCCTCATTCATTAAAGTGAGAAGAGGGGGAGGAGAGGAACAAGCGGGAGAAGAGTTTCCACTCGACTTCTCCATTACAGTGGTGAGAGGGTTGTTTGTGGTGGAGAGCATAGACTTGCGTAGGCGCCGTTTTCCTCCCATGATGACTGACTCGTCTTCGTGGCTGGGAGTATCAGTGAAGAAGCTGCCTGCCACGCTGCACCACGAAACCATAGCAACTTCAATATCATCTTCGCAAGCCATGAAGGCGGTGGATATGCCCCAAGCGGAGGGGTCATCAAGGAAGGCCTTCAACAACGCCTCCGATGCTCGTATGAGGTCAGGAAGGTATGTCAACAACTGCGGAGGGGGTTGATTCGCTGTCTAAATATAAAGCCTCAATCACGACATTCCCTTGAGACGTCATATTGGTGACAAACCTGTCCTGTCAGGAGCATCTTGAGAGCTCCTTGATATTTTTTCTCCGTCCCAATGATTTCGCGGATGCAAAACAATGCCTTTCGGGCAGTACTCCAGAGCGCAGCATCGTCAGTGTCCAACTCGGCATCATCCAAAATCACAGGTAAGGGTGGCACGGACTCGGATTCTTCCGATCGGCATGACGAACTTGGATGACTGGCGAAGTGATCTCCGAGTTGAAATAGATGCCCAGATCCTTGCTTAGAAAGTGGTATGCTAGCCGGACCGTGGCTAGTGGCCCTCGGGACGGGGAGTGACCGGTGTTTGTCCTTGCAACTCCGTTTCCGTATGATATCGAGATGTTCCACCACGGCTTCATCTGATAGATTTTCGTCCATTGCCATGGATATATTGATCTCCTCGTCGATCGGAACAGCACTGGTTTGGGTATAATGCGAATTGCCAGAAGGTGTCGAGACAGAAGTGCTCATTGGAGATGCACCAATCCATGCTAAAGACGCAAGTGCTTCAGTGCTGGGACTGGCCTTTTGAGTGCTTGATGCTGACAAGGCAATGGATGCACTACTGTGGTGTCTTCTCTGCATGGGTGATAACTCAAAGTTTGTTCGCCGATCGTGCCATGGCTGATGTATCGGCTAAAAGGTGATGAGTCAATGATGGACAAGGTGCACTTGGTGCTTGGACTCACTATGTCTAACCGTAGTGGCGAGGGAGGCCTAACGAGTGGCAGGAGACATTGGTTGCGGGCGTCCTTATTGGAGTTTGATTCTTGGTTGTATGATGGAGGGGTACTAGTCTCCTCTGACGCAATGTGGTATGACGATGAGGGGGGTGAACTTGAGACATGAGAAACCAATGATGGGCGTCGTTTGATCAACTTTGACCTCTTTTGAAGCGGGGATCTGGCGGTATAGCCATCCTCTGCGGTACGAGTCTCCTCCGAGGTAATGCGGTTTGACAACTGGGATGGACTTGAAACATGCGACAGTGCTGCTGATTGTCGCTTGATCAGCTTTGACCTCCTTCGAAGGGGAAGCTCCGTAATATGGCCATCCTCTGGCTGCGGCGACAACGGTGCGACGGCACCGACGGGATAGGGTTTTGCGGGGCCGAGGATCATGGCGGGCGAAGTTTGGGAGGAATGAACTGAAGTCGTTATCGGATGGCGATATGCATTAGGACGGTCATTAATATCGATTTGCGATGAAGGCGGTTGGTGATATTGTGCATGACGGAATCGCGGAGCACTACTCGGTTCAGGTACATCGTCCCAAGTCCATGACGTAGGTAGAGATTGAAAGGGGAACGATGACGGAAGGGGTTGTGAATGTGATCTTGCATGCGTCGCGTGAGGATTCGGAAGGCTCGGCATCTTCAGCGTTGGCTGGTTGATGACCGAATGTTGAGGCACTCCTAATTGCTTATGATACGTGCGAGGATCGCCAGTCAATTGACTAATAGTGGGTGATATCGGCGAGGGGGGCATGTTTTGAATGTGGCGATATGCATTGCCTAGCCTTCCCTCGAGATCTCCACTTATTCTAGGAGAACAGTTTTCAGGGTAGGCGGCAGAAAAAGAGCCGAAATTAGCGCCTGGAGTAGTACAACCCGTCTGAGCACTCCAGCTGGAGTCGTAGCTGTCTCCATGGCTCGCCGACGAATTCTGTAGATGTGACATACATGACTCTTCCGTTGAAAAGGATCGCACGTTTTCGGTGTGAGCGACATGTTGGGATGTTTTACGGGGCTCGACTTCGAACACTGGGACAATCAGAGTCGTATTGGAAATTTTGCTGTCACCCAGAGACGTATCAGAGCGTTTTCGTGGGGTTTCTTGAGGGACAGTCCTTCGGAAAGGAGATCGCAGTTTCGGCCAGGATTTCTTCTCACCTGACATGCTGCATGCCAGTGAGTGCCGGGAGTAGCCAACTCGATGACAAGAGCTACCCTGGATAGTGGTTCGGTTCCCCGTACGTGGCGCAGCTGGCAGTCCAGTCCAGTCCACCTGTCGGAATTTAAATAAACCTAAGCCTTGCCTAAGCCTCGACCCTAGAGCCAGAGGGGACGGAAGACCGTCTTGACACTTCCTTATAGACTTGTATCCTTGGGGCTTAGGCCGTTGCCCTTCCACGCCAAGCCTGAAGCAGGAAGGGCCGCCTTCTTCGTCCCGAACACGGCATATGTACGACGATTCGGGCTCCGGAGCGAGGCCGTCATGGGCCCATGATGGCTGTATCACAAGCCTCGTCTTGCAATGAGCCACTTGGCAATGCGCCACAATGCTCAGATACTATGAGCTTTATCATCTTGCCACCAGCCGTGACCCTTGTTGATGCTTCGCATTCTTTCTCCTTTCGTCAGTTCACATGCCTTCCTGTGCCTTTGGGCCAGACTTTTAGTTATCCGACTCCTTCCTTGACTGCTCTCCTAACCAGCTGACATCTAGTACTGTGGTGAAATTGGCAAACGGAGTGACATTTCTTGCACGCCTTGACCAGGTATTTGTGCGAATTCACTTCGATATGAATTTAGATAACTTGTAATAGTACACGGTAATAAGACGGTGCGGATCTGCCGCTGCATAAAGACATCGTAAATAGAAAGCAAACGGAGTTATCGATAATCTTTATTCATCCTCTGAGTCATTGCTGCCGTACAGCACAACGTACTCAAGGTTCTCAGACTGGGAATGCGTATCCTGCCAGTCGGATCCATAGTCATCAGACGAAGGGACGCTGACCAATGATACTGACGACCCATCAGAGGCTCCATCATCTGTCCCGTCCGTCGTAGGTTTGGACGTCGAGGGATATGATGGTTCAAATAAGTGACCAAGGGGACCGACAGAATGAGCAGACCTATTGTCCGACGATGACTTCGGCATGACCATCGAGGATGACGCCAAAGAATGATCGTCAGCTTCATCGGCTGACTGACGAGGCTCCGTGACAGTGACACTGAAAGGAATTAGTGCAAATGCAGCGAGGCAGAGAACCGAACGTACTCGATCCAGATGCTAGCGCCAAACCTTTGGCCTGCGCCATCCGTCAACTGCCAGTAGCTAACATATCTACCAGGAACATCGGGTGCCTGGTAGTAAATGTGCTTTAGTACAGATTGTGGTAGACCTGACAAACGAACCTTCAAGTCACTGGTCCACACATCAAGAGCTTCTCCGGGGTCAACGCGTCCTACTTTGACAATCACCGAAGAGTCAGCTTCGGGTGAAAACGACTCCCCCGCAACAAAGTGAATCTCAGTCGTCTCTGGCCAAGGCTTTTCCCCATCGTTTAACATCCGCCAGGACTTAACGAACTCAGCACCAGGTGGAAAAATCTGACCAACAGGAACTGTCGTATCGGACACAAAAGCACAGCTGAGAGGGGTAATTTGCGCCTGTTGCTGTTCTGGGCTGGGCGTAGCAGCCGCTTGTTCATCCATGACGCTATCAGGGAGTGCAGAGAAAGTTGTACTGGATGGAGCGCGTGCTTCAGAAGCGACAGGGGACGGTGTGCGGAAACCACGTAGAAGAGCAGCAAGATCCCTGTCCGCAAAGAAGAGTGGCTCTACCATCGGCGGAACACCAAGGGATAATGTCGGGATAGCAGGCGACGCTTCCTTGAGGAGTGACTCCGCAGATTCTTCAGGGCGAATTGATTTGAAGAGAGAATTTGTGGATTCCGCTAGCTTGCCCAGATTGGTTTCAATAGCCTCATCCGAGTCAACCACAAAACTAGGAGAATCTACTTCGGATCGTCTTGCTTCAGTGAGGTGTTTCATTTCCCGATTCACTTTTGGCCAAACTTCACGAAAGATATCAAGTGAAGGGTTCGAGTTGAGGGGTGGCGAGTTCGTCTCAGCGGAAGGTCGATTGATCATCTGGGCCAAGTTACTAAAAGGTGAGGTTGATTGTTCACGGTCAACAGCAGAAGGCTGCTGGAACTGTGGTAATTTAGGAACATTCAGAAACGACACAAAGACCCAACAAGCGTTACACTGACCTCAACTGGCCTGACATCCTGGTAACAAGAGCTGACACTTATTTGGGTGGGAGACGAGGAAGGTTCTTCGCAGTTAGGAGCGGGAGACTGCGGAAATTGGGGTAATTTAGCAGGAGTTAGACCATAACCCCAAGGGCCGACAGAGTTTGCACTGACGCAGTCGGGACACTGTGCTAAAATGGCAAGAGGACTCAGAGACGGCTCCTGTTCTTTTTTCACAGAAATCTCGGAGGAGGTGCGTGATACGGAAATAGGCGGAGATTTCGGAGGACGAGATTCCAAAGCCTGGGGAAGGGTGCTCCCCTGAGATGTCCTTTGAGAATGGATGAGATTAGTCATCCCGACTCTGTACACGGTAGGAACAACAGTGTCAGGGGTCTTCATCTTCAACAATGGATGAATAGAGGGGTGGACCGGGATAGGGAGGGCTTCGCAATTCTGGCACAGGTCGAAATCAGGGCAGCTAGGGTGCATGCACTACACAAAATGCAATCGTTAGAAACATCAAGATCGACTATGCCCGAAAAGTATTACCTTATAACGGACACCACGAATGGTCTTCCGGCAAGCTGATGGCACAGCTGATTATTTAATACTCACAATCAATAGGACAGAACTTACAATCACACGTCGCGTAATGAGTAGCTGTGTTGGTCACTGCATTGCGCATCTTGAGTATGTGAGACGGGTTTCTCTTCACAAGAAAGAGAACAGTCACCATAAGGTCGCTCGTCTTGCTCACCCGCACAAAGCCGTGATAGGGATGTTGCTCTCCGGTAATCCTGGTCACCAAAGTGTCAACGCTGACCATATTTTATAATAGAACACGTACTTGAAGCAGTTGGCACAGGTATCAAAATCTTTCAAGCAACCATTAGCACTTTATGATGATCCAGAAGTGCGTTTTACCTGGACAATTGACACATTTCTAGGTAATCATGAGTGGTAAGGAAGTGGGTTAAAGAAAGCGGACTCACGAAGCGATCACCAACAATAGGAGAGTCACACATGTTGCAAGCCGCGCAATGCCGAATAGTCTCTGGGGTCGCCGTGAAAGTGCGAGGACTATCTGCTGTAGCATTACGATTATTTGGGGAAGCATCGCGCTCCCCGCTTCCACTAAAGACTGTGTGAACGAACACCCGCCCAGGCGTTTCAATGTCGAAGAATGCATGAAACGAGTTGTGCCTCTCTGCAGCACCTGACTCGATACAGGGCTTGCATAGATCATAGTCTAGGATGAAGAATACGATATAAGGAGACTGCGTTCTAACATTGGATCATATAATCTTACCGGGACAATCCAGGCATTTGCACCTGACGCCAACAATGATTTCATTGCAGCTGTCACAAGCGATATTTCGGTGAATGACAAGCGAGCGTTGATCAGGCTCGGCATCAACAAGCTCAGTTCCGGTAGACTGAGACTCTGCGGGCACTTCTGCGGCCGACGGTGTAATGGCAATTGACGGTGCAGCTTCATGCTGCTGGACAACGTGAGTTGGCCCAAAACTGAATGTGTGCACAGCACCAGATTTGGAGAAACAACTTGGACACTAACAAATAGTTGAGCTAAGTAAATGTCACTGGCAAAATAAAAGTTCTTACGACATAGTGCCATGGACATTTCACGCATCCATACCAGCTTCCAGAGAATTCGTTCCTGCAGACGAAACACCAATGTGATGAAGGAGGCTCCATTGAGACGTTCGTTATGTTGCACGATGCCCCTGACAAAGCATGAGGGGCCTCATTGGATATTTCTCCAAAGGGGGTCTGGCGATGAGATGTATCGACTTGTGCTGAAGCATTGCATTCGCCAAAAGTATCGAGCATGATACGATCGATATCTTTCTTGAAAGATGCTAAGAGAATTTTCATCTCCGACTTCCCTTTGGCGACTGAGCAACATGGGTGAGGAGAGGCCGCTTGGGCCGAGAGAGAAGGAAGACTTGGAAGAGAGGGATGTGCAGGTGGCTCTCCGAATATGATGGGTGGTGGCGGCGAAATGAACGAAGGTGAGATTGGAGGCGTGAAGACGCTAGGACATTCAAGAGTAGGAAGTGGTCTAGAAGAAGGTGGCGGTAGATGAGCCGCTTTGAATGAGAGCTCTTGGAAACGTGTATCGAAGGATGAAGTAGGTGCAGGAGTCGGTAAAAGTGTAGGAGGCGGGGGAATCGCCATGAAGGACAAAGGACTGGGAACCTCCCGAGAATCCTCGACCATTGCACTGGGTACTTTATGGGGAGTATCGTCGAAGATAGAGAACCTGAGCAATGGGTTGGGCCAGCGTCTGCGTAAAGGGGCGATACGAATGTTGTACTCCTCTGCGTTATGGACTTCCCTGCCAATTAAAATACGAGACGGCTTAGACGCGTCAGGAGAGAAGATGAGCTTAGAAAGATAATAATTATGGCTTATAGGAAATATGCGATACAACTGCAAATGCGAAACGTCAGCGCTTCAGTAGTGAGAACAGATAAGCGAATAGCAGTAAGCATACCTGCTGGTGAAGCTCCTCATATGTAGGGAACGAGACAGTCCCTGAGAAAGAGAACTTGCGAGTCTCGTTTCTATAAGTTGCCTTCACTGTGAACATGGTAGCGACGTTCAAGAGGAGTTGGTGGGGCGCCCGCAGCTTACGCAGTGATTTATATTGATCGCGCCGTGACACAGGAAGTGTGACCAAGGAAACGTGACGTATTGTGACGCGAATACTCTCACCGGGTAATAACCCGGTTAGAGTCGGGAAGTCCGGAAATGACTAGTGAGCTGTGGCTAGACATTTTTTACAATTAATCCAAATTCAATACATGTTGCCATCATGCCATGCATCATGACATGTATTATCCATGTTCTCCCTGTACTGCACCAACATTTCTACACTGATCATTTTCAGGCCCCAACGATCGGCAAACGCCCTGCAATCATCGCGTCGCGCCATGGTTCCAAGCACATCGTCATTCACTAGTTCGCATAATACACCCCCTAGAGGTTGATTGGTGAGGGCGCACAAATCGACACCAGTTTCCGTATGACCTCTGCGTTCCAAAATACCGCCTTGCTGTGCTCGCAAGGGTACCATATGTCCCGGGCGGCTGAAATCAGACGCCCTCGAAGTGGAGTCCACTAACTTGCGCACGGTGAGTGATCGGTCATGGGCGGAAATCCCCGTTGTAGTGCCTTGAGAATATATCAATAAATGACATAGCCCGAGATCTTTTGTCAAACAGACCGTGTTTATAGTCTACGGTAACGGTATAAGCGGTTTTGTGCCTCTCCTGGTTGTTGGGGACCATCATGGGAATTTCAAGCTCGTTAAGACGTTCCTCAGGAAGAGATATGCAGATGTACCCGCTAGAATAGACGTGAAGACAGAATGTGTGAGCACGAAGCACTCATACCTCGTGTGCTTGATCATCCATGCCATTGCTTCGACAGAACATCGACTTGCGGAAATAATGATATCGCCCTCGTTCTCTCTTTGTTCATCATCCATGACAACAATGGCTTCGCCCCGCACGAATGCGTCCAGCGACTCCTCTACCGTATCAAAGAAGAAATTGGTTCGCAGTATGACGTCCTTTACTTGAGTGGGAAGCCAGGCAGGGTTAATAGAGTCTTTGCACACTCCATTCACTTTGGCAGGTGTATGATGCTCGGGAAGAACCGTTGCTGTGGCCATTGTAGTGAGAAATGTTCTATTTACTTCCGGCAGTTTGACGTTGGCTGCTCGATCCGGTAGATGCTAACGTTGGGGATTGCTCATTTGTGCAAATCTCTAGATCACTGCAGCGCTCATGATGAGCAAGAGGATAAACAGGTTTTACATAAGTAGGTGCTAAGCACCGCTTGCAAGTCTTTGCCACCCAAAAGCCGAATAGAATTACGGCTCAATCGGCTGTTTGCGGAAAGAGTGTTAAATTTTGGTTCGCCGTAACACGGCAAGATGTCTGTGCATCTCTTTCTCCTACTTCGACCTCGAAGCCCGCGCTTGCTGGGACAGGCTCCTTCAATCAAGGATCTCTATAGATATTTGTCTAGAGTCTCATAAAATATTAGCGATGTCGCATCTAGCACCAACTGGCAAGTGGGACGCAAGGTATTTATTGTCTCGTATCATGTGGAGTATGTGAAGTTGGTTTTCATATCGTGCTTTTCGAAGATACCTTGGCCCTGTCCCTCACGACTCTTCATACTATGCCAAGTGCATGCTCGGCGGTGTCCTGGCTTGTGGTATCACTCACGCTGGTATCACGCCTCTTGATGTGGCCAAGTGTAACATGCAGGCCAGTTTTTCCAGTTTTTCCAGGCCCCGCGTGTCTCATAGCTTTTTCAAACAGGTAAATCCTGCAAAATACAAGGGTCTTTCGTCTGGTCTTGCGACTCTCATCCGTGAGGAGGGTCAGACCGGTATCTGGAAAGGCTTTGGTCCCACCTTTGTCGGTTACTCGTTACAGGGCATGTTCAAGTACGGTCTTTATGAAGTGTTCAAGGACCAGTACATGAACTTGGCTGGGGAGGAGCTCTCTAATAAATACAAGCCCGCCATCTGGCTCGCTGGTTCCGCCTCGGCAGAGGTCTTTGCTGACATTGCACTCTGCCCTCTCGAGATGACAAAAGTCAAAATCCAAACCAGCCCTAGCGGCACGTTCCCCACCGCCTTTGGTGCTGCCCTCGCGGAGATGAGCAAGACCAAGGTTGAGACCCGCTACCCCTTCGGCTCCCTTGTTCCCCTCTGGTCCCGGCAGGTTAGAATAGGCGTCTCCTTTTCTGATTTCACTGTTCACAACTTTTTCTTACAGATCCCTTACACCATGGCCAAGTTCTTCTTCTTTGAGAAGATCGTCCAGGTCTTCTACACTCACGTTTTCACCGAACCCAAGGAGTCCTATGCCAAGACTACTCAACTCGGAGTTACTTTTGCTTCTGGTTACCTCGCTGGTGTTGTCTGCGCTATTGTCTCCCACCCAGCTGACTCCGTCGTCTCCCTCATGGGCAAGCCTGCAAACAAGGGCAAGAGCATTGGCACGATCGCGTCAGAAACTGGTTTCGCCGCACTTGCAACCAAGGGTCTCGGCACCCGTGTATTGATGATCGGTACTCTTACCGGTACGTGCGCATCATACTCTGTTCAAAATAGCTAACCAACGCACTAATCAAGGCTTCCAATGGTGGATCTACGACTCCTTCAAGGCGTCGATGGGTCTCGGCACCACTGGTGGCAAGTAAGCTGCTCACTTGTCTGCATTGGTGGTGTCTGCGCCGGTAGTCAGTGTCCATATCCCCTTTTGATTTACTCGTCTAATTTATTATGCAGGAGGACATACAATAGATCGTTCCTGGCAGTATACAGTTAGTTTACATTTGTTCCCTTGTGGTCCCGTATTGCTATTTACCCCGTACAGTCCGTATACTCCTTGCCATGCAATACATCACGATCACCTTACGACAATACCACTGCATTTCCTAGCGGTCCGCACCTGAGGGTGATTTTTGAATGAGCTTCGCTACATTATAAGATTGTTAATATTTGCTCCTCGGATTTGTTCGTTGGTCCGGTTCGTCCCATGCGTAAATGGCCCGAGTTGCTTAGGTAAGCTTTGGAATTGACTCGACAGGACTCGTCGATTTCCAGGTGCGGCTGCGCGCCATCGAGTGATATCATCAAAACAATATCATTGGGCTTAATATCACCTCGTTGAACAGCCTGTAAAAATTTGCGGCTCTTGAAAAGTCGTCGAAAACATCAACAACAACACCACCATTGGCTCGAAGTGTTTCGAACAAGCGTCGAGTTTCCGGCAGATAGCCCAGCGCTTGAGCTCGGTCACGCTATAGTGCTCAGTGGAGTTGTGCACCGAGGGGAATGGTGACAAACTTCTGACGTGCTACATGCATTCGGGCACCGCTAGTACGAAGTTTGATAGGGTCGTAGTCGTCTGTATTGCAGATAGGACAATGTGTGAGATTGGAAAAGGGACCCGTGAATGCAACACAAGTATCTGGACACATCATGTTTGATTGATCCAACACCAGTGGATAAGTCGCTCGACATTATAGTAACTAGGTATTTGAGTAGCCTCACCTTCAAGGCAGCGCATAGCGGATTGTCGAATAGACTCGTATGTGTTGATTGCCAAGTGCTCTAACGCAAAGTGTGTTGCAATCCCGTGTCGGACAGCACTACTGTCAATTTCGAGACCGGTCTGGTGCGGATTACGCAACCGGTTCAGCGCGACATCATCCAATTTTGCCACAGGATGATCCAGAGATGCTACCTGCAGTGACTTGATGAAAGCTACACCATCTGTCTGCTTCAGCAAGACAGCCTCCTCCTCAAGCTGATCAATATTAAAGACGTGGTGGAGGGGCCGAGGGAGATGCTGGGGTTTATCAGGCGGGGGTGTATTGGGTTCGTCGGGTGCATTGGGTTCGTCAGAGGGAGGTGGATGTCCAGCGGATTGGGTCTCGTGGTGGTCCGAGTCCCCAAGCTCGTACTCGGCATCTTCAAGCTCATAGTCAGGATGATCAACATCCTCGAGAGGATCATCATCTGGAAACTCGACTTGTCCATCAAGCCGATCCTGAGCTGCATCTGGTCCAGGATATGGTGCAGACTATATACAAAGTCAGTAAAATACAACAACCACAAAAATTGAGCTTATATACGTCGACTGGTGGACGAGCACACTTTCTCCATCCGACCTGCGAACATTCTACTTGACCAGACCCACTTTTTATGAGAACGCGGTGAGCTTGAAGCTGATATCTACTTGCCAGCAGTTGCTGTGAAGGATACTACAGTTAGTCAAGAAATTTGTAAAATGTCTGAGTTTATCCTTGCATTGGGACAATGCCAACGAAAACGATCCGATGCACGGTATGTGCAACACATTTTCATTGGAAATCTCAGATCTTATCAATTTTACTATTATGTAATTACAGAAATTGAGGGACAATAATAAATAATCATAAAGCCTACAGTGCCATGTCACAAGCTCAATTCAACTAGAGCAAGCGCAGTGACTTGGGACATCCCCCGTCCTCATCGTGTACTGTCATCGCTCTCGTCGTTTGTCCTTGAATATCTCGGACCCTACTGTCATAGATATCGTTATATAGGAAAGGACTTCGTCACATTGGAATATAAAGCAATATATGACCATGTAAATGCATAATCGCCAGCAAGAACCCACCGGTTCACTGGAGCCTATATAAGTTCGTTGTTTCTCGTTTCCCATACTTCAGCGGTTCTCTTCACGACGCTGAGGTATGTATCATGATGTTCTGTTTGCACGCCGTCTCTTTCTTACTGTGTTTCATCTGTAGACTCGTCCTCTAGTTTCCACTGTTTACACAGGCTAGTAGCTGGTAATCAGCTATCCGGAGTACTTTCACGATGTCATACGACCTCCTTTCGTCCACACGATATGACCCCTTTTTGTTGTCATGTGTCTGGAACAATGATCTAGACGGGCCATCACCTTATCTTCTCCTTCATTACCAAGCAGACCGTCTCATCGCGTCTTCCGCGCTCAATGATGAGGCTTTCCCTCATGGAACCACTCTGTCCAATGTCAAGGCGTTATGCGACAAGGTTGTCCATGAGCATAATGATCGTATGGGAGAAACTGCGTTGAAGGTGTTACCATTTAACACGAGATCTATGAAACACTAACTTACGACCCCACGCCAGATTCGCGTCGTTTTGGATGCTTCTGGAGAGCTTTCTGCTACTCCAACCCCGGTGAAAGGGTTCACGAGCGATCCAACCCTGCCATCCCTCTTCAATCCCCTTACAGACTTGCCCCCTACAATCGTCCTCACCATTCGCATTGATACCCAGCCAACATCAGACACCACATCATTGAAGACAACAGATAGGCGGGCCTATGACGGCGCACGTGTACGAGTTGGCCTCCAACCTCTAGGCTCGTTGGATCCACCAGCCAACGATGCACCTGATGATGTGATCCTGTACAATACCCGAAATGTTGTCACTGAGTCATCTGTGGGTAATGTTGCATTCTATCGCAACGGTCGTTGGGTCACCCCTCCTTTGGCTGCTGGTTGTATATCTGGCGTTCTGCGACGATGGCTTATTGAACAACACCGCATTTTTGAAGCAGTAGAGGACGAGCTCACGGTCAATAACATCAAGGATGATGATTGGGTGCTTGTTTCTAATGGTGTCGTCGGTTGCAAGTTAGGACGAATTAAATTGCACACTTCAACCGGTACTGGTGATGATGCCAAAGACTAGACTACTTTTGATAGTTCGCTGGAAATGCAATCTATGAACCAACCTCATATGTATCCACATCCATAGTATTTATGGACCGACCTCTATATCTATGTCCATAGTATTTACGTCCTGACCATCAAACATTCCGTCATCCATCTCGCTCAGGATATAGTCTACCACAAAACTGTCCTGAACAAGGCGGTCCACCCTGGAGAGATGCCGTTCAGTGTATGGAATCATACCATCAACGAGTTCCTTCAATGCAGTATTGCCGCTCGCAGTACTTTTCACGCTTTCTTGACCAGAGGATTGTAAGATACCTTCCTGAGCCTCGTCCGTAAATGCCGCTATGACATCGTCCGCCGATCTTAGTTTCATGACTGCATACAACACCCCTTGCGCCACTCCGCTTGTCTTGGCATTGGGATTCCAGTCACGAACATAGCGTAAGAGGCGGGCAAGATCAGACCCGCCGAGAGTCCGTAGCACCTCATCAACTGCGCTGTTGCCAGTTACCGATGATGCATCAGCTGGGGATTCTGATGGGGTGGCACGAATGCCTTTAAACAGGGATAACAATCTCCCAGGCTGTTGCATAGCGAGGGCAAGTTGTATAGCTTTGCGATAGTCATGAAGGGACAGATAATTCATGAAATCTTGCTCCCTGACGAAGAAGACCATGAGCTTGAACAAGATATGCATGATGACGTTCAAACCTCAAGACCAGCTCGGAACGTTTAGCCTCGTTCTCTCGTTCCTGTTCCTCAGTGCAATCTTGCCAGAATGTCACTACAGAATCCGCTGCTGCTGACACAATCGTACGCTCATCCGTGCTGACAGCAAGTGCCCAAACCTGCAGGTGGATTAACTTCAGTTGAAATGAGAGAGCGAGCAGTCCCACCTTGTCTTCGTGATTGTCCATGGTAGCCGTACACTCTTCTTCGCGTACATTCCACAGTTTGACAAGGCCATCGGATGCTGATGTAACGAGCTGCATGCCGCGATCGATGAAATCAACTCTCAACACCGAGTTGGTATGTCCCTCGAACGTTTTCACGCAAGTGAAATCCTCCAAGTTCCACAATTTTACGGTTTTGTCGCCGCTTCCAGTTGCGAGGACGCGCTCCGAGCGACCAAACTTGACCGTCCAAATGCCCCGCTTGTGGCCTTTACAGGTTCCCAGTAGCTTGATCTCTCCATGTGCAGAGCGGTCTCCAGTTGCACGGGAAAAATCAATTTCATATATTTTAGCAGTGCGGTCTTGCGATCCAGATGCCAAGAGGCGGTCGTTGGGTGCGACATCGAGAGAATTAATGTCTTTCTCGTGTGCTTTATGAGTGGTCAAACTCTTGCATTTCATAAGGCTTTGGCCATGCTGGGAGGCATCAAAAACCAGCGGCACGTCGCCAATATACCACATTTTAATCGTGCGGTCCTGACTACCGCTGAACATAAATTGCACATCCGTGGTGCCACCTTCACCGGAAGTTCGCGACATTGCGATGGTGCCTACGCTTTCTGCATGACCTTCGCAGATAGCAACGCAGCCCCACTCCATCGGCCGGTCGTCGTTCGGAGATGTAGGCGCCCATAATCGAACAGAGCGATCTTTGCTTCCGCTCGCAAAGAGTTTGCCTCCCGCGCCATGGTCAAGTGATAACACGATTTCTGTGTGACCAGTCAAAAGCCGCGCATCTAGCCCTGCAGTTGAATAAATCCGGATGAGGGATGAATTTGTAGCGAATGCAATGTGAGAATCGACAGATTTAGGGGCATTTGGAGACAGGAAAACCGCATCAACGATCTCATCGTTGAAACCGATGAGTTGCCGGTGGAGATTTCGGGTGTTCAGGTCGTAAAACAGGATGTTTTGGTCTGCATGTACCGAGACGATCGTCGATATTAACGGCAAGTAGCTGAAGGCGTGTTGTTAGTGACAGAAGTATTCAGGAGGGGACTTATACTAACACAGCTTCGATGATCTGACGCTGCTCCTCTTGATCTTCAGTCTGTAGGTCCGCCACCTGGCTGAGGGAATATAGGACGGATGAATCCTTTACGTCCCATATCCGGATGATACCTTTCTCCCCAGCAGTGTAGAAACGCAGTTGGGAAGCACTACTACTAGAAACCAAGTCCCCAGTCTGCAACAACCCAACTGCCTCAACGCGTTCCATAACAGGAATGGTTTGAGCCAGTACAGGTGAATTGTTCTTTCCTTTCCCCTTGGTGGCTTCTGCAGATTTCGCTCCAGTCGACTTCGCATGCAAGTTCCAGACCAGTACAACAGAGTCTCTTCCCCCGCTTATAAGCCATTTTCCGTCAGGAGTCACGTCCAAACCCCGGGGAACAGAAACGTGCCCTTCGAGAACAGCGATCGGACGTAGCGCACCTTGATTCCCCTTGCTTGCGGTTGCCGTTAAATCAAATATCCGGATACGAGTATCCATGGAGGCCGTGATAAGTTGGAGTATATTTTGTGGGACCACGACAGAAGGGTCTCGGGGGAAGTTGAACTTCAACGCGCTGACAATTCCACCGTGCCCTTTGAAGATGTGAGTGACATAGCCACGTTTGATGTCCCAAACCTTGACAACACCGTCTGCAGAGCCCGAAGCAAGATATGTAGAGGATGGATCGACGGTGCAGACGTGTACAGGGGCATCATGTGCACGAGCAACCACCCGAACGGGATGAATTTTATTTCTCGAGGCAGCAGTGGGGATCTCGTACACACGCAAAGAAGGAGCAGAAGTGAATACAATCAGTTGCGAAGCCGATGGGGTCAAACACAGCGAAGTAATCGATTGAGTGTCCTAGATTGTCATCAATTATGGCGTGTCCTAACATTTTGAGGGTGGAATAACTCACCCCTGCAAACCGACATATTTCTTCGCCCGTTAAAATATTGGTGAGCACAGCTTCCTCTGCAACACAAGTGACGAGTCTGCTCCCATCACCAGAGACCGCGACAGATCCACACGTATGAAGCGGTCCAATAGAACGTTTGTTTTTATAGCTGCTCAGAAACTCAGAACGCTAGCGCGTGAGGCGGCACGCAAAGGAACTCACACTGTTTTCAATCTGGATTTGCCACCTGCGGATGCCATCTCATGTAACTTCGGGTTGACTTCGGGGCATATACAAAATTCACTCTGCAAGTCTATTTGGTTTTGTATCCTCTAATTTCCTTTTCGAACTACTCGTCCATCGCAAGTGGCATATATATACATGTTCGGACTAATATTCATGTGCGCCAATGAATTGAGAAAGTAGAGAAGATTCGTAGAATATGTTGAGTCCATTTATGAGTCCTAGTGCAAAGTGGCTGAAAACTGGAGAAAAGGAATCTCCAGTGCTCAAGGATGAGTAGACGAGGAGTTCGGGTTTCAAGTTGGTGCTGACGATCTAAAATGTGCTACTGGTACGAGCGATGCATCAATGTTCATACATCAAATGAGCACGAGAAAGGACGAACATACCTTACGTAGCTCGATGCTCAGCCTGCCACTGACTTTGCATGCGTGCAATCGTGTCCTCTGCTGCTCGCCTCAACTTAGCTTCCTGGTCTGCTAGATACTCAGCTTCCCTCCTCTTTATAACCTCCTCTTCCAGCATCGCCTCGACTGTTCTGAGAGCAGTCTTCGCTCTAGCTGCCTCAGCCTGAGCTTCCGCTAGCTGATCCGATATCTTTACCGAAACAGATATCGCATCTGCAGACTGCCTCCGCAATCCCGCCATTTCAATCTGCAATCGGTCCACGAGATTTTCATCGGAGTGGGTAATCAGCGCACGGGATATCGAGGGGCTCAGCAAACGAGAAGGGGCCTCGTTTAGTCCAAAAGCGCCAAGTCCAGCAAAGAATGACTGATGAGGGGGAATAACCATATCTTCCTCGCTCTCGTATTCATCCTCACTCATCTCGTGTACGTCTGCACCTAGATCCATATCATCCTCGCCATTTCCATCATCATGGTCATTTCCCCTGGTGCGTACGGCGGAAATGTTGCACGACGGAATTGAACGTCCCGAGCCTACAGCCAGCGAGCTCAGGGGAGATAACAGATCGATAGATTTTCGAGGTCGGCCCCGTTTCTTCTGTTGAGTGGAGTTAGATGGTTCCTCGGCAGCCTTTGTAGGTCTTCCCCGCTTCCGCGGCCGCTTGGTGCCTGGGGGAGCAGAAAGATTTACTGTCCAGTAAGAACCGAACCCAGGGTCTGTGACAGGACGAGGCTGTTTTTCAAATAATCTATTCAAAGACAGGTGATGGCGGACGGATTGCTGTAATTCAAGTTTGAACGCAAGAGTTTTAGCCATCACACCCTAGTGCACTGACCTTCCATGTCGGCCCCGCAGTCCTGAAATACAAATATTTTTCCTCCATGGCAGCATATATCTCGCGAATGGTCAAGCGTCTCCGTGCGCTACCAAGGATTGCACATCGCAAGATCACTGGAAGAGTGTGCTGTGGTCGCCCATCCGTATCTGGAAGACAGGCTAAAGTGTCAGGACAATTGGGATGAGGAGCATGTTCTTTATATGGTGGATCATATTGAGGAGATTCTACTGTTGGGTTGACGCTGTCGTCTGAGATGGGAGAGGAGGAGCTCGCGGAAATAGGTTGACCAGTTGTTGAGCTGTTGGCGAAGACAAAGGGGGTAGCAAACAGAGGTATCAGAATAAGCCGCTAAAAAAATCCGAGAACCAGTGCACATACTGAGACAAGTTTGTAGAGTCATATTTTGGGTTCAACAGATTTTTCAGGCTCGACATAGTATTTCTGAGGGCGAAACATAGGTCGCAGACAATTGCAATCGTTCAATTTAGAGGTTCTTGTAGGTCCATTACATAAGTTACATAATCAATGTTGTACCTTCTAATTGAGTAACAGGAGCAGGCGATGAGGGACGATAGAATATTATTGGTGGCGTTCTAAGCTAAAGAGACAAAGGTGATCAGCCCACTACATGCGATAACGATCAGGTGGCGCATTCTGATACTCGTATGAATAGTTGGAGGTGGGATTTTGAACTCTCCAGTCTTGGTCGCTTGGTAGAGGATAATCCATATTGATCAGCGAAGATGCACTTGTAGATGATCCATGATATGACTGAGGTGAAGGCTGGTTGGCTCGTGGCCACCACTCGTAACCTGGGTAATACGAGGTCGAGGGCTCAATGCCAGGAATGTCAAGGCCAAGCATATGCGCCATCATTCGGGTGCTGATCTCCTGGATACCACTGTTCTGTGGAGCACGTTCCCTTTGAAGAACATCACCAAACGCCTCGCGCTGCAGTACGTCAGAGCTCCTTTCTCCGAACGCATCATCTGCTGCTCTCTTTTGACGATCAGGGCCATGCACCAAATGTGGCATGTTGCTGTCCACCTGCACTCTAACACCATTAAGAAGGTCCCAGGCTCTTCCGGCGCTAGGCCATGTAGTCTTGGCTAGCGTAAGATTAGGTGTGGACAATAGTGGCTCGGGCTGACCTGCATCTCTTTCAAAACGGTAAGACATTGTCGCAAGCCAATATAAGCCTGGACATTTGATGGCCGGAGGGTTACTGGCAAGGGAAGAGAATTCAGAAAGACATATGTCCTTCAAAGAAAAGTACTCACATGTCACAATGTGCATAATGCTGATGGATATTAGGGATTAGAAGATGCAAATTGCTAGTACAAACGATAAAACAAACCCAGCACTAAGAATATACGATGACAAGAACGGTGAACTACATTTGATATTGAAGTTCTCGTGATATGTCGTTACTAGGTTGAAATCAGCGTGTACCAAAGAAATTTAGCTCGAGTGCACATACCTATTGTGCTGACATAAGTGGCGGCACTTTGGCACAGATCGAAGGCTTTCATAGAGGCTGTGTCAGATCCGATGGGGGGATTCTGTAATATCTGTTCCGAGCTAGATTAAGGTCAGACTTGTACTTTTAAGATATCAAGGTGACACATGAATCACCCTTTCCAATCAGGAATACTGTAGAGGTATCAGTGACACAAATCGAATATTCGGACGTGTAACGTACAACGCTCGGTGTAACAATAATACTGCGGACCAATATTGGATATGGATAAATAGAACCGCCAGTGGGGGAGTATTTCGCTTGCTAGCTGGGTCGTACCGAAGATTATCAGGAAGGTCGATGTACCATTGGTCCAGTCTAGACTCTAGACTATTTAGGACTGCCCGCCGCGAGCCTCTTCTTGTTGAGCGAACGGGATAAATCATTGTCACGATAGAACCAATTAAAATGGCTGCATGTCCATCAGGTATGCACACAGTTTGCAGATAAGGTGTACGAACATAGTGTTGCAGCAGCCCTGAAGCAGCTCATCGTCAGCGGTGTCGATATGTACTGCGATGTCACTAGGTCGCCGGAGATGTCTTCGCCGTACTGCAGAAGAAGAAAAGGTGAGCCAATAATTAATATGTCGTAGGTTTGAGTCTACTTCAGCGGGATCCGGAAGAAGTGTATCAAAGTCCCCTTCACTGATAGACACGGGTCGACCTAGCAAGGGGAACGGTTAGGTGCGCCAAAGGAGATGTATGAGATATACCCATATATACAGAAGTGTATCTGTGAGCAGTTGTTAGTGCAACGTCTTCCCGGAGAGAGACGGATTTCGCACTTGTCTGCAATGCAACAACCCCACCATATGTGTTTCCTGACCTGGTTCTCCTCAAGGGAGAACATTTTTCTTCCATGAAGTTGCCAGTTATCCGCAGCACGATTTAATCCGAGGTCCTGGGCCTACGCGTGGTTAAGCACCCTGCCTTCAAAGTATTTATCCTACTAACCATTCTAATCGCCATACCTGCAATGGGAAAGCCATGAGACAGGGCGAGTGTAAATCAACGACGCATACACACCAATGTAAAGCCAGCCTTGCTCCATAGAACCTAGATAATACTCAGAAACATACCGTTCAAATTTGCTTCAATCACAAACCTATCCCAAATTCACGATGGCCCAGGAGAAGCAAGGCTTGACAAGTAGTTGCGCGAGAACTGTGATAGACTTGCGCTGTCCCACTGGTAAGCACACATAATCAAGACTAAAAATATTATTTACCAAGAGCTGCCCTCGCTTGCGCAAGGTAGTCATTGCCAGCCTCCCACATCGCATCAATAGATGTAGCAGGGTTGTCATCCATATAACGAGCGGCAATGGCAAATATAGCCAACAGAAGCAGCTTTGTCAAGTTTTGTGAAGGTTCTGGACTGGCGTAGTATGGAGTGCCCCTCGCAGCCTCTGGTGTAGCTGGATTACTACTTTGGCCGACGTGGTAAGTAAGGACTCAATGTCAATGACAGTCCTGTTAAGTAGCTCACCTTTGCCTCCTATGTTACGGTCAGAAGATTGACAGATAAACACAAGAGTGACAGAACTCACCACTCGTTATACTCTCTCAGGAAACGGCCCTTATGGATTACAGGGAAAACCGGGTGTGCGTGAGTGAAATATAAATCAACTAAATGATCTTGCACTGCAAGGGAAGGTAAGTTGACGACAACGTCTTCAACTGGTGGAACAGGAGTTGTATTGGGCTTCGCAGAGGGCCAAAAACGTGCCATAGGCAATTTCCTGTCATCATAGTCGTGACTACATATAGAGGGAATTAGAATAAAAAACGAACCATATTCCTCCCTCATGTCTGCTATCCAAACGGGAGCTACGTCCCAAAAGATGGAGACCACTAACTTTTCCATGATATCGAACCTAATACAAGAATATGGGCATAGGTTGCATGAGATACAAATTTCAAAGTTCGCTGACCTCTTGATTCTCATCCAAAGAGAGTTGACCAAAAGCAGTATCTGGGCCATTAGGTTCATCTGTACCTTCTGAATCTAGGATCGTATTGGCTGATCAAATCAAAGGCGTGTGGAGTAAGACGCTCACCCGAAAGTGCATCCATCGTGTACATTTCATTCCAGTTTGGCTGATGTGGACCACTACTAGTTGACGGTACGTCGAGCCGCCGCCGTTGCTGTAAAGGAGCTCCGCTAGGGTTGTAAGCTGGCGAAACGCCATGAAGGCCGACAGGTCCTCTCGTCAGGCTAGCAGACAGGCGATCCTGCCACTCTGAAGTTGGTATGGTTGAAAGTGTATTGTCTACAGAAGGCGCTTTGTATGACATTCGGGTACCCCAAGGCTAGTTACTCACCTCTGGACGATGATACAATTTCTCTTGAAATCCTAGACTGCCTTCGGGAACGAGGAGAATCACGGGCCGATGCTTCGTTACTCCGGAATATACATGCGAAGAAGTCTTCTTTTGTTGCCCCGACTGGCTGCGACAGTCTGCCCGAAGGTCCCTGCAGATCCGGATCCAACAATTTGCTCTATTTGGTTGTTAAATGTACGTCAGCACTTACAAATGGGCCTGTGTCTACTCGATTGAGAATTTCCCTTGCAAGATCATCTTGCCTAATATCGGCTATGACTTGTCGTACTCGGGTATCTGGACAAGAGAGAACGGCACCAAGAAGGGACTCCACTTGATGCCATCGCTGTTCGATCGCTTGTATGTAACCCTTAGGAGGACCACGTTTATAACTGGGACCTGAAAACAATATCAACTTCCTCTCCGGCGCTCATGCAAAACATGCTCACCCAGAAATGTGCATGCTACAATCGAATAGAGTGAATTGGTATGTATGCAATGCCTTAGTTATGTTACGCACTGTTTCCCGCTATCGTGCAACTCTTGCAAGTACCAGCGGCTCCGGATGGCTCGCACTTGCTCTTTGTCTTTCTGCACTGATCACATGCTAACATAATTCAATTACAAGCCAAATAAGTGCCCAGACTCGGCGCACCTCTACTACTGCGCTTCCTAGTTGCAAGTGTTTCTTGGTTAACTTCTTCGTCAGAAGGCTCTGATTCGTTCCACTGGTGAGCGGACATGACGATCAAAGGAGAGATGTCTCAGAGGTCGCGTTTATAGAAGGATTAATAAGACGCGCCTACTCCGCTTTTGGTAAGGTTTAAGTAAGCATTTGCGTTTTGACGGCGGCCATACCAGTGCGAAAGAAAAAAACGGCATAGCGATCATCGCGCTTTCCATTTCAAAGTAACTGCGGATAGCGGACCATGCATAAACAACTACGCGGAATAGATGAAGAGGTATTGAAGGTAATACAGTTGAATTGTCCTTAGTATGGTGGAGTATATAAATAGAACATGGCCAACGCAAGATAAGAAATCAGAAGCCTGAGCCCCGAGGCATCGATGAGGAGTAGACGGAGCGGAACATCATTCGAAACGCGCCCTCACTTCAAAGGGCTGTAAGAGAGAGGGAGAAGAATGAACGAATCCATGTGCGTTGCAAGCTGAGAAGTCTCCATTCAACGTATAAGTACATGAATGTCACCAAAAGGTCGTTCCACATACCTTGGACACAGTCTCCGCCCAACCGTCAATCTGCCATGCTTTCTCACGTAACTCTTTCCTTGCCTCGAGACTCCTGTTTGCAGGGCATTAGTTCTATGCACGTGAAGTATCTATTGGTGAACGAACGGGTATTGCCACATGTGGTTCACTTGGTGTAACCTTCCAACCTGCGAGAACCAAGCGCCGACGGGCGCGACGAACTTGCGACGAGCTTCAATGCCTCTCCGCCTGCACGAGCTTCTGTAAGAACGACATGACTTCCAAAAACAGTTGAAACGAACCATGCGTTCTCCCACTCAAGTAGTGTTCCTGGTTTTAACTGATAGTTCCGAAGCTCGAAGATGCCACCTTGGGCGTGGGGCGGTGCAGTGGGGAAGAACGCAAACTCTTGCGTGAGCTGAGATGACCGTGAGATAACGTAAGGTAGGAGCGCCTTGTACGCTTTAGCGTGCTAACAAACACCCAATGAGTCGATGCACACTCAAGATTAGCAGACTCGTACGTCTGATGTTCTTATGAGTTCGGTGGTCTTGTCAAAGCCGGCGTAATTCTCGTATTCAAGTATATGAACTTGATATCGTGCGCAACATTAAGACAATAAGATTGTGATGACATTGAAAAACATACCAAAAGTGTCCTGTTGCCCCACTAGGGTTTCCCAGCTTCCCGTCAGCTTGACATGCAACTCTGGGGCATCTTTAATTCCAGCATAGTACTTCTCCCTGAACAAGTCAATCATTTCTCAAAAAGCGCCTTTTGAAAGATGAGAATTATTTTCTTACGCTGCGGCTTTATACTCGTCAATCGCCCCCGGCTGAACTCGATGAACTTTGGGATGCAAGTTGTTAGATAAAGTCTAGAAGCCTGTGTTCGCTTCTCACCCTCAAAGCCGTGAACATATTTCCCCCTGGCGACTATCCTTGAGTGCTGTTGAACCTCGATATCTCCTGCTTTCTTCGCTTCTGGTGATCCGTGGAGGATACTCTAAAAAACACTCCATCAGGACAACTGTCGCAACGTTGCACGTGCGCTACCTGAACGGATATCGTTCTGCGCGCTCCAGAGAGCGCGACTTTAGAAACAGATCTCTTTGCGAAGGATGGCAACATGATAAAAGTTAGATAGAAAAATACAGTGGGGATGGTCGCAGAAGTTGAAAAAGCGATACAGGTGACAAAGTGATACGTAAGGACATAAGCACTTGATATAAGCGACCCCTGAGGCCTGAGTTTCAACCAACTACAATTGGCAAAAATTCGTTCTACTTCCGCTCGAACAGCCTCAATTGACAAGCTCCGATGTGTGCAACATGAATTACCCAGTGCGATGTTAGATATAATTTAAAAATCATGCTAACCACCGTATCCAAAATTCATAGATCATCCAATGAGGGGAAGACGGTATATCAACTAGCAGAGTCGCTCGGAAGAACCGATGGTCTGTCTCCTGCGACTGCACGCTACATTCTTGCAATTTTCGAGGCGCAGACCTTAGGCCACGAAGCCCGGTCAATTCGGTTTCTTCGCATACCAATGCATGTGTGGAGACAACCTAAATGCGCCATGTTAGCACAATTAAGCCAAGCTGACTGGAGCACTTGGATTTACCCAGTTGGCAGCATCCGTTGAGGATTCGAACAAGGCTTGGTGCAAAATGTCCACAGTTTCCCTCGTGACTAGTAGCGTTATTTCAATTGTGGAGCTTGCTGAGCCCACGCGTGACAGCATGTCCAGGTTTATGAAGTCACCCCGTCGTGCCGCTTACAAGAGAAGTCGATATTAATCGCCGCATTTTGACTCATTGCACATCAACGTACGAAATTGACTGCGAAATGCAGTGTCCGGGCGGCCGTCGACAGCCTGAGAAGGAGGGAATCGCAAGTAGTGGTCCACAGCATCCTGACCCAAAGACTGGATACTTCGTAATTCCTGCATAAATATGTCATCGGCCGAGTGACTTCCAGCCTTCAAGTTTGGTAGTAGTAAAGGAATGTTCGTCTGCAGCAAACAAGAGGCGCCAAGGCACGGCGCTTGAAATATTGGATGACCAGTAGGGGCTACCGCATCAACTTCGATGAACGGTAATCTTGATTGATGAGACATATCTGAAGCTCTGAATGCACTCAAAAGAGTGTCCAGGTATCGACAAGCATTAATCTGTGTTTCAACAGTTAGTGACTTCACAACTTGTGTCGTTATGCCAGGAAATTTGACTGACAATATGTATTTTGTTGCGTTCATTACCTTCCATTCCGACTGTGAATGGTTGACCACCTCCTAGCTCGATACCTTGGTCGAACCAAACTTCAGGAATCCGATTATTCAGAATCGTAAAGTAGTTGTCTGCCATCTTCATTTCATCCTCGGATGCATTCAGATGATGTAAGAGCGCCAAGAAGTCTGCAGCTCCAGTCCGAGGCAGAATTGTACCATGACCAAGCCACGCGGATGAAGTATGCACACCGTCGGACGTAACCGCTGTACGTAGTTGAGTAGATAGAACCTCATGTGGAGGCAGAAGGTGTATTGAGTGGTCAGGAGTTCCGAGAACCCGAGCATGCAGAGCGCGAATAATCTCAGGCATAATAAGGTAGTCGTCATCCTGTAAATTCAGAAATTCTATTTCAGAACATGAACATGGAAGAGAACTTTATCTACCGACCTGTAGGAAGCAGAAACGTGTGGTAGCCTGTTCGCACGCAATGTATCGAGCTTGAAAGTAGGCGTTATGAGGCGAATTGTATATCCTCAACTTTTCGGAAGGGCAACCTGTCTTCGCGAAGGTCTGGCTAGAAAGAATGGTGTGTATGAGATGGCGTCTGCAGATTTTCCACTCACCTGGTATGAGATTTCCCTTGGACTATTGTTCCATACCACAATCTCCGCTACAACATCCTCCAACCATGGACCACAAAGAAGACTGACGATCCGGACAACATTGGGGAGCCGTGACCAGTTCAAGATGACTGCTGTCACGTCGGGATTGGATTGAGACGCTGAAACCAAGCTGACTTTTGAAGATTTGAAGACCTATTTGCTCCCACCAGGAAGCTAGATGCAAAGGGACGACTAGGGCTAGCGAGGCTATCCCAAGGAGTCTGACCCAAGTCGGCTAGCACATGAATGCGTCGACGCGAGAGCAAATAAACGCAGGGCAGGACAACACAAGCGAGGAGGAGACAACGAAAGACGATCGTCCTACGAACCATCGACCCCAATTACCACGAAGACGTTGTTTGCAGACCTGATACATAATGCGGAGGCCAGGCTTTCCAGAATCAGGATCCGAGATATTCCCGCGATTGATCTAACCCAAATTTTCGTTTACCAGACTGTTTGACTGTAGTTGGATAATAATAATGGCGACACTTCTTCCTCCTCCGAAAAGACCAAAACTATATCACGGTGTCGCAGAGCCCGAGCCTGAGCCTCTGAAGGCAGCGCCCAATGTTGTAGTTCAATTTGTGAACGAGCATGACGGCACACCGATAGCACCTGCTGTGAACCTCCCAGCAAACGTTGCACGCGAAGGCCTTGAAGCACTCGTCAATCAATTACGCACAAAGGTTAGACACTTGCGCTCTGTCTTCAGTCTACTAATGATTTTGGTGATCTAGGACGACGACGAGCATGTACCATTTGCTTTTCATGTTGCTCTACCCGAGGAGGCCACGAAACCAAATGCTCCAACGCGAATCGTGATATCAAAATCAATAGAAGTGGACGTTCTAGCACACACATCTCATGCATTCTCAGAAGAAGACGTCCTGGTAGTACGCTGCGCTCCACAGTCTGTATTCAAAGTTCGCCCAGCTACTCGATGTTCTGCCACACTTTCAGGTCCGTTGATTGCCCACTGGGTCGCATCAATAATTGTTAATGTAATTATGGAATCAGGACACTCCTCACCAATATTGTGTGCTTCATTCTCCCCTACCGGCAATTTACTTGCGACTGGTTCAGGTGACACGCATGTGCGCCTATGGGATCTTTATACTGAAACACCGTCGCACACGTTGACCGGCCACACCGGGTGGGTATTGTGTGTGGAGTGGGATCCACTAGAACGCAAATTGGCTAGTGGTGGACACGATGGCCATGTAAGGCTATGGGATCCTAAAACTGGAAAACCGCTGGGCGATGCAATGAAAGGTCATTCAAAATGGGTGACGTCCTTGGCATGGGAGCCCCTACACTTGTGGGTTATTGTCTATGATATCTCTCAAAGTTATTTACTTCTAACTTACCAGAAATCCATCTACCCCACGGTTGGCATCCTCATCTAAGGACGGAACTGTGCGAGTGTGGTCGACGGCCACTCGAAAACTAGAATATGCACTTGGGGGTCACACTGCCAGCGTAAACGTTGTCAAATGGGGAGGCGGTGGTTTGAATGGTCACGGAGTACTTTACACGGCTAGTAGTGACCGTACAGTCAGAGTATGGGATGCACGAGGGGTAGGCATATCCTTCCATCTTCACCGTGCAATTATTTAATGCTGTTATTCCAGGGAAAACAACTTCATATTCTGAAAGACCATGCACATTGGGTCACCACTCTTGCTCTCAATACGGATTTCGTACTTCGTACTGGACCATTCGATCACACCGGAAAGCGCCCATTGTCGGACGAGGAAGGTAAATCATCAACTGTGCGAGTTATCTTCCGTTAGATTCTTAGTTGATACAAAATATCAGCTCAAGCACTTGCTCTCAAAAGATACACCGCACTTGTGTCACGAACGCCAGAGCTATTGATCTCAGGTTCAGACGACCACACACTCTTCCTTTGGTCTTTATTCGCATCGTCGAACGCAGAACCGGGAGGGGGTAAGACTAAGCCCTTGACCCGTTTAACCGGTCACCAACGGCAAGTGTCTCACGTCGCTTTCTCCCCCGATGGTCGGTGGGCAGCTAGTGCTGGGTGGGATAGTGCAGTGCGACTATGGGATTGCTCAGGTACGTTAGATGATTGTCGCATGTCTGATGGCAACTTGGTTCAAATTTTTCCGTCACCTCGCAGGTGCCGGCCAGCTGGGCAAGTTTGTAGCTACACTGCGCGGACATGTTGGCCCCGTTTACAGACTTGCGTGGAGTGCAGATTCGCGAATGCTGGTAAGCGCCAGCAAGGATGCAACTGTCAAAGTAAGTGCAATGTGCACGCAAGCGAGACATTCATTTGATAGATGTGCCGTTACATCAGATCTGGGACCTCAAAACGTACAAAATTAAGGCGGACCTTCCTGGTCATACAGACGAGGTCTACTGTGTGGATTTCGTTGCTGATAAAGTTGTCAGCGGGGGCCGCGATCGGACTGTGAAGATGTGAGTTGATGCACCATTTTGATGCATTCCGGTGTTGATGTTGCTTTGCAGATGGAAGAATTAGCTACAAAACTGTAATTTGAGGAGGGTTGCCCTCACTTCTCAGTATGTCGAACCCACGCACATAGGCAACCAATGAGCAACTCCTATCAGGGCAACATGCAAATGCTTTGGTGCTTTGCAACAGCCACGCAGCTGCACATGGACTGGTTAACAGTATGCAAAGGAGACCTGATGTAAGCTCAACAGGCAGCTGAACTGCAGCAAGGAGAACTTGCGACCAGTAGCCATGGCTTCTAACTTTGGCAGCCGCATCTAATGCTCTATCTGTGTATAATAAGCACGCCGGATGTCGTCCAGCCCCTATGATATCCAGTATCTGTATGTCCAAACTTAGCAACAAAGTCTTCTGCGTAAAACGTACAGGAAGTAGGCCTCCATCAATCATGTCATAAACTCCCTTCGTCAACTTCATAATCCACATTCTCGGGCCTTCTCCCAAACTTAAGTCAACACTGGATTCTTGATTGTACAAAGTCCACGATGTGACAAAAGTATGAGCGAGAAGGAGACACCGCTAAACGACCATCATCGATGTCACATCTGTGGAATATGTTTATTACCTGGGCTGCGTGTAGGCGCGGTAGCAGCAGATAACCTCAAAAGCTTGGCACCTGCACGTCTGCGTGATGTTGCGAGAAGACATTCTTGTTAAACCATTGACAGTGCTCGCTACTACTTATAAACTTGGTGAATTATAGCTCCGATCGTCAATCACCGGAGGCAGACTGAGGCAAATCGTTTATGATCCCTTGTGTGGTAGCTAGCCGATCGAGACGCGTTATTCGCACGTGGTCTAGCTTCAGGTGGTGACCCAAACCAACGCAGTGACTCCAAACCTGCCTGAGCACTCTACGGTACCGGTACTAGGTCCTCTTCCACCATCTGGATGTGCAGAACAAAAGTAAGGAATCTCATCGATATGAATCGTCCACGCACAAATAAACGAATCCAGACCACCGCCGTCAAGAAGCTTTCCAGTCAACAAAAGCAACCATGCACAGCCTTGAAATGCGCAAAATGCTTGCAAGCCGGCCAAAGCCCCGACCGTAAGTGCTGTACCACAGTGAGTGAACAACAACTGTTTCAAGTGAATGAACTGATACCGAAGCGATTCTACCATACAGCTGGGGTGCCCGTGTAGATGTCCGCGATTCATCGGTATACCAACTCAACGACTGCAGAAAGGCGAACAACGCCCGGTGAGGATGTGCACGAGATCGCAGTTGGTCAAAGTACTTTTGAATTCGCAAACAGAGCTAATGACCGCACCCACACAGGAAAGACAAGGGATTAACAGCAGCTGATGCTACACCTTTAATCTCGATGGTTTCCACTCGAAGGAACTCTACTAGCTCTACCAATACGGGCGACGTATCAAGCATGAGTTCTAGCAGTGATGAAGGTGAGATGGAGGGCGAGACACTGAAGGCAAAGGGCCTACAAACTTATTCCATCCCCGGGTCTCTGCTTGTTGCTGGTGCAATGCCATTGGCAATAACACTTCAGCACTGCGCTCATCCAGGATCTGTTATGATCCTTGCGCGCCCGATCAACTAAGGATTTTAATCCTACCCCACAAGGATGGAATGGCATATATTAGAGGACACCGTCATCTCAATCATTTCACATATCATGTTAACATTTGCTAGCCCTTCATCCGCGACTCTGGTTGTGACCTGGTCTGTAACCTGGTATTTATAGTTTCACTGATACCACCATGTAATACATCATAACATTTTTGCCGACGAGAATATACTGTGCTTGTTGCTTATGTTCCAAGTTTCCTACGAATCCACAGTGAGGACGTCGGTCGTCCGAGCTGTGGGCCTCTAGCAGCCCACACTGGCCAGCCAATAAACCCGATGACGAGTAGCCACGCTGGCCCTACAGTGCACCATGTCGTGACATTAGCAGAAAGGAAGATCACGAGCGAGAGCGCCAAAAAGAAGAAAATCATCCTGCACAATAAAAGTTCGTCACTTTGAAAACATCGTGCGCGGAAGGTGCTCACCCCCAAATGACAAGCGCATACGGTAAGCTGAAGATGATGGCAAGGGTTTCTTTGCCATGAAGTGACCGCGTCATGCGCGTCATGAATGCAGTCTTGATAAGCCCAAATCAGTCGTACGACAGAGACGTGAAGTAAAAGTCCCCAGAAAGTCAGACATACCGCTCGATCTATACTGTCTTGGTGCCCGCTGCTTTGCGCCAGCAGAGCAGAAACTACCAGTGAAGCCACGGACCAGAGTGACGAGATGTATAACGCGATTTGCGCAGAAGGTCGCTGACCGATCGCCGGTACCGCGAGGAAACTAATGTCCACAGCTAACATGACAGTCGACTTCCCATTTTCAGTGGAAAGTAAATGCGGTCTTTAGCATCAGCGACTCACATAAATTGCTAATCCACTCCACTCGTTCGTCAACCCACCCATAAACATTTTCCAGCGCGGTCGGTTTACAGATTGGTCAACCCAGACACTATCAATCTTTCTAACATGGCTGGACGGAGAGCCAAACAGGACAAGGTTGAAAAGTTTGACTATCGGTCTTCTGTCGAGATAGTTGTCTTCGGCATAAACAGTATGATCGGTACCTAGCCTGGCACCTATTTCACCGTAAAAATTAGAAAACCTGGCCCTGGCTAGTTGAAAGGTCAGCTGTATCTGGATGAAGACGGGCACAAGACCACCATACTGAACATTCGCATTAAGCGAGCTATGAAGTTTGATGAGACGTTGAGCTGAATCAAGAAAGCAACGTCCGCACCATATGCCCATATATATTGGTCGTTTATGATTGAATCAGGTTTGTTAACAATGCCTCGAATGGGATCAGTAAACCTGCCCGACTAAGATTATGAACGAAATCAACCATTCAAGTAATCTACAATGTCCAGGGCTCGCTTGAGCTCGTCTGTGTCAAAAGGCGCCAGCGACACATCCGAAAAGATGGTATCTAAGACCGGGTGATGAACAGATACGGTTGACACATCGCGAGAAACACACCGGTGTAAGCATGGAGAATCATTGCCTGCAGTTCGCAATGAAGTTCAGGGGTTATCTTGCAATCATTCGGATACAGCTCCCGGTGCATCCTGAGCCCCGTTAGTGGGAAGAGTGAGAGTGTCTGGTCCAAAGGAATAGGAATTTAGAGTTGTTCAATTGCGAGGGCAAGTGAGTTATCACCTTGACTTCGCCGGCTTACCAATACTCCGCCTCCATGGCATATTCTATGCAATAGTGAAACACAGTGTTACCAGAACAAGATATGAACATACTAATGTGACCGTTTGTAACACCCTTGACCTCACCAAACAAGTTCATCGCCTCAAAATCGTTTTCCCAAAACAGAGCCCGCCGATCAGGTGCGACAAAATAGTACTTGCATTCAAGCTTCCCACTAGTGTTTGTACACAAATCAACGGTGAGCTCTGTGAGGGTGTCTTCAAGGTGACCTGCGATCTGTGCCTGGTCCAAGAGCGTTCTTACACAGGAAGCAATGATATCGGAATTCGACTGCTTGCGTACGTCGGTATCTGTGAACACGGTGATTTGAACCATGGTCGTCTCCATTTCTGGGTCTCTCCATGTCACCTGAGCAAGTGATTATTAGGTGCGCAAAAACGTTGGAGACAAACTAACTTGTTCACTGGAGAAGTATAATGTGCCATGCGGATGAATTTGACAATCCCAGATCAGATCGCCTGCATCAATCTTATCCGGACTACCGGTAGTGGGTTTGGATTGTTGAAAAAGATAAATCAGAGAGCTGCCAGTGACGCACGCACATCGAAAAATCTTTCCGGCCTGCTGGAATCATGAAGGCTGTATCTGTCCTCTGACTTTGGAGGTTCCATATAAGATCAAATTGAGCCAATATTTGATTCAAGACCTACATTTGAGACTTTTTGCTATACCGACGGACATCACTCGCTGTCATTGGCTTCAGGATTGGAGGGGCACTGTCCCGCAGCGAGGTGACAACGGACACAGACACATGGTTAGACTCGACGTCTTCGGGAAGAGAGCTCCCTGTGTGAGTGTGTTCCGAGCGCTGGCTGACCGAGTGCCCAGATTCGGAGGGGAAGTCGAGGCTTGGGAGGATGGCTACTGGTGAAGTATTAGGCTCATTGCCACATTGTTCGCGGCGTTCATGGCGACTACTAGCATTTTCATTTGCAGCACTTGAGCACACACCGGCCCTGGAAGTCCAAGTGCTAAGGATACGCTGCAGAATGTAATATGGGTACGAGAATTGTCTGGAAAGTTGAATGACCATTGTTCGAAGGATGGCCAGCAGTTCGTGAAGGACACGGCGTGCATTGTACATCTTGAAGAGACTGCCTAGGTTGAGTACTCTACCACTGAGGGTCTGTTCGAATTTTTGGCCACGAAATTTGAGCGCAACAAAGTTGCATAATGATGCAAGTCACGTACGTAACAGTATACCATCATACTTACAAGTACCGCATACGACTTACAAATGACAGCTCAAGAACATATCTCGTTCTAATTCTTCGCCACTCGCCCTCAATATACACTCCTACAACCCATCCACCACTGCGGCCTATGCCCAACCATCTTGGTGATGTAGTCCATCTGTTCCTGAATAGGACGCTCTTCAAAGGAATCTTCTTAATCCAAGCACACACCGAGCACGTAGACTGTATCAATTCGAATAGCCAGAAAATCTTCATCGGAAAGCACGTTGTCATAGTCGCCATCATACACAGCGATCCACTCGGCAGGCACTGAGCCACCCTTTAGATTGAAGCAAGTGACAGGGTCCAGATTGTTGATACCCGTTAGATCCACAAGGTGTTCGTATGCTCGTGAGATGGCACTGTCTTCATAGCCTCTGCCACTGCGATCGGGCAGTGCTTCTGGGCAGTGTCGCTCCGCAAATCGGACAAGCCATTCATGAGAGATCGCGTATCCGTAAAACATGAGGCTGCTTCTTCGGACGAACATGTTTAATTGGTCGTTGTCTGATCGAATCCGGGGTCGAGATCTAGTGGGACCGCTAGAAAGTAGGTAAATTATCTACCTTTAGTGCATCAAACGACTTCGAGAGTAGAGAAGACATATCGTTGATAGAGATCTAATCGATGGTAACTGTTGCGATTGGGTGAGGTTATTCAATATGAGGATCCCAAACGAAACTGAAGTTCGCGCTATTTATTTGGTTTTGCGATTGCACAGCCACATGATGAATTGTGGATGGAATGGACTTGGGCTTCGATTGCCTGCTCCGTGAGGCGCAGTCATTAATCGGGTCTAGGCGCGTCTGCACCCAAATCATATCTGTTCCACTCGAACTGAGACAAACTCAAAATATATAGACTTGAGCTCTAAACATCGCCGACTGTGGCGATACACTAGCTCTGCAAGCGGAGCATACGTTTGACTCAGGTCATATGTATTATGCATTGCAGAGTGATATTACAATCTAGTCCATTCTACCTTTCAGTGTACGCGTAATGATCTTGTCCTTGGTACTGTGAAGTAGAAATGAAGTCAATGACAGAAAGCTGGAGCAGGAGAAACTCACATGACATGGACAATTGCTCCCCAACCAGAGTACGCGTCTCTATCAACAGCATTCAAAAGCGTCTGGGAGATGGTTTCGAACAGATCTTCCGCTTCCAAATCTGGTTCCCAAAGGCCCTCTGCTACACCAAACAATTTTGCGCTCGCTGTACCAGCTACCACAAAGTCTTTTGCAAAGTTTAGACATCCTATGAGGTCTGTGGCTGCGATGAAGGGCTTGAAACCTCCAGAAGGCGTTTTCGATAGGCCAGCCATGACTGGTTCGATGAAGTAAGGGCCAAACCGATGCTGATAGAGCGTCGAGGAAACCAGGTGGGCAAACGTCTCTGGTTCTATTTCTCTCTCCTCCTTGATAGTATACATATTGACTCGATAGCGGAAGCGCTCCCGACTATATGCCGTTACATTAGGCAGCGAGTGGTAAAACCGACAATAGTCAACTCACAGTGTCGTCACGTCAGTGGCCAATCCAGGCAGGCCAACATATACCCGATCAGTTACAGGAAATATCTAACAAACGATCACGTTTAGCAGGGTGAGGGGTACCACAATGAAGATAAAAATCATACTCTCTGGAAATTTGAGGATATTCCCAATGCTTGACTTCCTAACCGCAAATCTGAAGCAATGGCGACGCAATCTTTCCCTACCATGGCTATAACGGAGCCACCGTTGTATTCCATGATCGACTGCAGACAGTGTAAATCAGCATAGTAGAATATATTAACTCAGAGAGTGGGCTGACCATATTTGCTGGCTCTAGTTGGTGATTCGGTTATTTAGTATGAGAGAGACAGTACTTTCACTGGCGCGGCCAGTGACGCGTCGCTCGTTTGGTGTTACATGCCTTTCCTAATTTGGCGTGATAATTCACCCAAACCAAGGGCCGCATGCAGCTCTATAGCGAAAGTGAATAAACTAATCATTTAATTACAGAGAGCCACATGCTGAGGAGAGTTATAATTGCTACGCAGGAACGAGAGATTCATGTAGAGTAAAGTCTGCCTAGAGTTCTGCCCAACCCCCGTCCACCTCTTGTTGACCTCCGAAGGTAGTCAACAGTAACACAATAACGCTAACCCCGAGACGCATCCTCATTCCCCGGTATAGTTGTCCGATACCCGTGTTTCTTAGCCATCTGGATCCGTCTTGCTTCTCCACAAACAAGTCATCAGAATCATTTTCCTCCGCGCGATCCGCCTGCCGTCTTGTCGCTTTTGATCTTCGCTTGATAGGAAGGTCTGACCTCTCCTCAGTCACAATGTGCCATAGTGCATCCACGACGCCATTGTACGGTACAGGACGCGTCTCAACACACGTACGCAGCGCTTTCGCTGTACCCCGGGTTTGTACTTGCAACCTTCTGCGCACGGTCTCGATAGGCAACGTGATGAGAAGACTTGCCACAGATCCTAACACTTGAGCAAAAGCCCATGCAATAGGACTGGTATCCGGAGCGACGTGTGGACCAAAACCCAGTCGAGGAGCAATAAGCGTAGGCATGAGGATGTGCAATAGGGGACGGAGACCATTGTCCAGAATAGTAGGGATAAGGAGTTGTGGGTGAAGATAGATGCTTCTGATACCGCCCTCTTGAACTATTATCTGCCTCAGTGCATTAAATGGCCCAGTGTACGTCCGGTGGCGTTGCATCGCTGATTGGGCAATTAAGCGTGTCCGAACGAGATCCAGAGGCGAGAGTATAAAGCCAGTGATGACATGCGATGCTACCGGCAAAAGAAGTGGTGGGCGATATAGCCCAGCGGCTGACGACAAGAACACAGAGTGCATAAGACTGTCGACGAGAGGTTGAACATTACTAAAAAGCACGTCGTGAATGCAGGATGTGAATAGCCCTGCGGGTAACAACTGAGGTTAAGTACAGGACACCACCAGAGAATAACAATTCACCTTTCCATAGTGAAAGCCAGCCTTCTCCACGGAAGGTGGCGGCACGTTTCACCATATCCCAGGTGCCATTCATACTACCCACAGGAATGATATATTCGGGGCGTGTTCCGTCTTCCAGCACAGATGTCCTGATTACATAACCCTGATCGTCAACGGGCTTTGGTGCGGGGTACTTTATGTGTGAGGCAGCGGGGTCCGCGAAGTAGGAATCGTCTTCGTTCGTAGAGTCGCTAAACTAACATGAAACTTACAATGGTATAAATTACACATTTTAGATGCCCACCTACCGATTCTTCCTCTTCTTCCTCCTCGTGTACCTGGCTGGATGGCGCCGGAGCATCCTTAGGAATCCACTGAATCTGAAGAAGTAGTTTGCCTACTTCCAGTGGCATCACAAGTGCTGTACTTGTGTACTGGAGCAATGCTGAAGCGACCAAAGAGCGCAGTAGCAGAGGCACATTAAGACTAGAAGGTTCGCTGAGGTCTAATGAAGGAGATAGATCAAAAATTGAGTTATGCGCAGGACGAGTAGTCCATTGGTAGCTCGTCATTGCAGAACTTGCGGGCGCGGGTGTGCTTGCGTTCTGCACAGGAGGTGGAGGAGGAACGAATGCCCATGCGGACGAGGGAGGGTTGTAGATATCACGAAGGGACGAGTTTGAGCTCATCAATGATCATGCAATGCCACCTCCGAAATGGGAGAGTCGAAGGAAATCTGTTACACTTGGCAGGGAGTTGCTGGTCTATGAGATGGCGAGAACGCCTCTCGCTTGACGAGCTTCTAAAACCCGCCGAATGCCACGTGACCATCCTAATCATGTACATAGTGGCGGTGCCGCTCGGACGCTTGAACACTCAACAACTCACTTATGCAATTATGGCTCAAGGACGCAGACCCATCATTTGTGCCTAAACTAAACCTCCAGTGACGCGGACACTGATACTCATTCACGATTTATCAGCTACTGGAGGTAGTACGGGCCCTTGGCACCCAAATAAGCGTGCAACTGATATCCTTTGGCCGCGGCAGTCACTATATTCGGTCACTGATGAGTCTGGTCTGTCCCATACGTTGGTGACAGCTGTCAATGACATTCTCGGTACTGGAAGTGTCAAGGTGAGTGACTCCGTCTTCTTGGATCAGACTCCAGTGGAGTTTTCAGTCAACTGTTTCTGAAGAGCATGCGGCGAAAACGGTATTCGACTTCCTGGTTTGCATTTCTTATGGATGCTTACCTTTACAAGTCTGATGTCGTGACGGTTGGGGCTTGTTAATCTGTTGTTTTTGTTTTTAGATGAGCGAAACGCGCGGCCTTCAAAAAGGGTATGGTTGGCGTGTCCAAAACTGATCATCACGTTCCAAAACCTTACACCTTTATTTTTGCGATAGCTCACTAGGACACCGCAGCAACCTCCCGCCCCATTTGAACGACAGGTCCTTGTATTATAGTGAGCTCAAGGATATCGCTCGCGCGATGTAATCATTTGAGCAAAATTTGCAGTCTTAATACTTCACTGCGGAGTGGGTAAGGTCTCCTGATGACTCTACCGCAGTTCTCACCGGTCCTGATGGTCCGCCATACTGTTCGTATCATATCGATGGACAATCCTCCTGCGGATTGGTGATCGAGCCACCGTTCGGTTCGAGGTTATCTCACAACCGAGTCCGTCAAGGTTGTTGATGACTGCTCTGTACTCAAAGCTGCACTTCTGACTTGAGACACATCCAGGGACTCGGTGTTATCACTCGTCTGCTATGACAGAGGGGAGCATGATTATGCCACGGTGATCAGCTGGACTTTTGTTGACGTCCCAGGTTTCCTTGCTCGGGAGGATCCACACTCGGTCACAGTTACTTCCACTCCACCTTTCTGCCAACGTGGGGCCTGGTTGGTCGTAATAGCTCTTTGAGTGTGGCATATGTATAAGTATTACAAGGTAAGTATTCGACTATATAGTGAATGTATCAATCCCGAGAGTTTGCCGTGAACAAAGTATCGATCAACCTCGAGTAGTCGCAGACTTCTCAAGTTAGAGACAACACGGTCCGATGACTAGAAAGTACTTGGAGTTGCTGCTCCAACTGATTTTGCGAAAATGCGAGCACTCTTCCTCACGCCCGACGAGGCTGAACCCAAACATGATTACATCCCATCCTCTGCGTCAGAAAACTCGTCTTCGTCACTACCGAGCGGCGTGACTTGCAATTCCTCGTCACTGTCACTTTCTGATGACACCTCTTTCCGGCGCGTGCCCCCTTTCACCCTTTTTGCAGAGGGTTTTTTGGCTCCCGAGTTCCCTTTCTTCCTTTTCTGTGTCGTCGGCAGCTTCGGATGCGCTTGGTAATGCAAGAACTGGTCAAACCACTCCGTACGAAATCCAACACATTTCATGACGGTGAAACCGATCACGAGTCTTCCATCACTGAGTGCCTCCCGAAGACCGTGTGCCGTATGCTCGACCAGGCGAATTTCACCTCCCTTGTCTACAAGCTCGGCATTCGTACGTTCTACCCAGTTCTTTCCCCATTGGGACTTCAGAGTTCCCTCCACCCGAGTTCGCACAACCAGAGGAGGGAGTAGGTGTAGTTGGTGAGGTGTGATCTCACCTGACCGAAAGGTCTCGTAAGAACCAAAATACACCATTCATTTGGTTTGCCGGATATGACAACGTCGACTGAGCCAGTAATGAGCGTGTCATCGTCGAAACGCCTCACCCTACTAAATACCACACCGTGCTCTCCCGGAACGAGCGGGAGATGTGGATTCCAGGATCGTTTGAGGGCCATGCTGTGATACTCGCTTTAATAGCGGTAAGTTAGATAGACTCGGGATACGCACTAGGGGTACCTATTCGATTTGCCAGTCGGACCTTGCCAATTGACGAATGTACTTTGCCAATTTCCACCAAGAGCCTGAAGTAATATTAGGTGTTAACCAAATTTGATCAACGGGGGACTCTGAACTCACGTTACTGATTATACAACGCCTGAATCCAACGTGAAACCTCTTCTCTACGATAACTGGAGGTCCGAGACGAAGGTGCTCAAGATTCCAGATGTCGAACTTCCCATCCTCGCTCTTGACAAACGTAACATGGACGTTCAGATCAGGTTCATGTTCAAGCTCGGACTGGATAACAACTGCAATCTTCGCTCCTTCCGGCTCTGGTTTGATGGCAGTAAAACCAGATCCAGAAGCGTTGGGGGTTTGAGGCTGCCGCGGCGAGGAGGCTGTATTTGGAGGGCCGTTTTCGGGTATGGGAAGGTTGGATGCAAAGCTGTCAGACATGTCTTGGTCAATATCCTGATGCCACTTAGCATCGACAGCAGTCCCATTTGGCTGCCCGCAAAATTCAGTATCAAAACCAAAATGAAAAATGCTCGCTTACAGCATCCGATTTCAAGCTATTCAACTTAATCATATTGAAAGTGAGATTTTTGACCTTTTGAAGACATGATGTAAGTACTATTTGAGCGAGTAGCCTGCTATACACGAACTGTTTCGTCATCGAGCTGCCGCAAGATATTCTTCAACTCGTCTTGAAGACCTGTGATTTCGGCAGTTTGAATGTCTCGTTCGTTCTTGAACTGCTTGTTCTCCTTGCGGAGTTTAGTCAACTCCTTGCCCTGTTCCGCGACAAGCTTTCTTTGGGCTGTTAACTTTGCCTTGAGGGTACTAGCTACCTTGGAATTGGGGTGAGATATTTCTGTGAACTGCTTCTTCACTGGGCGAAGACTTTTGCTACTAGCATCAGTGTCCGAATCACTGAGCTCGATTATCTCATTTTGCATTTTGGTGGTTGCTGATATCCGGGCCAACACCCAGGTTTCCGAGATCGAGGAGGTGGTGGCGCAAACTCGAAGAGGGTTGGAGCAAAAGAGACGAAAAAAATGCAAGCTCAGTACAAACAAGTATTTAACAGAGTTCAAGAGTGTCTCACCGGTGTGTTAGGCCTTGAAAGTGGTAAGAAACATCAAGTTTCAATGGAAAGGGATTACGAGACCTAGTATCGGAGGCAATAGTACTAGACTGACACTACTGCAACCGCCTCCAATGTTCACGCGTACACGCTTCATACATTGATTCATTACAGTAAAGAGGTTTTTTTCAATTTTTGCTGTGCCAGTACATCGTAAATTTCTCCGGATATCTGATAACAGGGCCTTCATACGTATGGTCAAGCGGCGAGGGACACAAATTGAAGTTTTTGAAGTAGTGGTTCGCAAACAATGCAGCAAACCATCCCCACGCCCTGGCGACCCGCCTGAAGTATGAGATTTAGCACATGCGGCTATGGCACTATGAATGTCACCCGGCTGTCTTTTGGATCATGCTAGTCAAAGGACCATGTGTGTCAGAGACGGAGGATGAACGATGCAATATTATGATACTTATCATAATTGACGAGGCGCTGGCCGAAACGCACCTAAAAAAAAGCCAAGTCGAATGAACTCAATGCGGGACGCCTTTGCTCAGACTGACTGCCATGGACTTGACTCCCGCCATTTTATCGTCCTTCCTGTCCTAAGGCGATATAATCAGCGCACGCCTCCTGGTGCGAAACGTTCTAGGTGAGTCACTTGACATGGCATCATGAAGGCATGTACAGTCGGTGACTCATAACAAATCGCCCTCTCCACACTTGCCAGGACGACGTAATTGCGATGGTCAGGACCCGTCGTTGCAACCCAAGTAAATGGCCCAGCTATAAGCAAAGCCTTGGAACCAGATAAGATAGGCAACTTCCGCATAAAAAAGCTGTACAGAGGAACAGGGAAGGCCGATATATCCGGCACTTCATCAGCGGATACTTACGATCACCGCCCGCAGGGAGCCCAACGACACCAAGTGTGAAACTCAAAAAGACAGTTTGTGAGAGAAGTTCTAACGATTCTTGACTACTCACGTTGCGCTGAAAGCAGTCGAAAACACATAAAAAGTACGATAGTGTAGCGGGAGTAAGGTCCCCGTGTATAGGGTTATGTCCGACATAGGGTCTTCGACCCCAAAGGACAATAAAATGGATTTTTTTTAAAAAATATAAGAGATAGCAGTGACGAAAACAGCCAGAAGAACTGAGCCCCCCGACCTAGAGATTTCCCCTGACGCGATTGGTCGGCCCTTTGCACGTTCCATTCTAGTGTCTAGAGAGACAGTTGGAAACTGAGGACGCACCGCCCAGCAATGCGTGATTTAGGGACTATTTCACAACTTCGTTCATGGGAAACGGCGCATGATAGGCTGCCAACACCTAGGCATTAGAATCTACAACCAACAAACAAGTACACCCACCTTGCAAAAAAAACATAAGTCCCTTCCTACTACTGGGAACCAATGGAGTCTGGTGAGCTCATCTTGCCCTGGAGGGCATTGCACGAGGTTATGCAGAGGAGAAAACCTTGAGTGGAATGATCAGAAACACCAGCGATATTGATCTTTATACCCCTACGCGAGGACTTGCTGCGTCCAGTAAATTTGTAAAGGAGACGGAAGTTATACTAGGGTCATACATGTCAACATTCTGATGCCGATGGCTCAGAAGATTGGATAGGAGGAGAAGGCTGTACGTTCTCGCACCTCAATGTCTGTTTTGTGAAGAAAGCATTAAGATCAGGAGGAAGACTGTGACTTACGAAGAAATAACCTGATATTTAGAGTCTAAATTAGAGCCTATTAGAGCTGGACGAGCCTGATTTCCGAATCTGCACGTCCACGTCACGCGTGCGTGAGCCTTGGCAGCAACGAATATCAAAAAGGCAGTGCTCGCTGCAAGGCTCGAACTTGCGACCTCAGGATTACCGAGTATACACTCGTCATACGACACATGTATGAGACCTGCGCTCTAACCAACTGAGCCAAGCGAGCCTGTGATTAAAATTAGAATTTGATTATATAATCAAGCGTCTTGTTGTGTTTTGACGCTAGTACTTGACAAGACTTTACAACTTAGTCTTGATCGTGATTGCACATAACCACCGTGAAGAACACGTTGCTTTGACGAGTCTGTCCTCGCGACCATTCATTGAGTTCAGCCTCGAGCTGGCTCCGTGCCGCAAGTCTTTCAAAATATCTCCCTTCCATCCTTGGCATTTGCTCGGATGACCAGTCGGAAGAGACAGGCCCCAGATCCTCTCCTCCCAATGCGTTCTGCTAAATACCAACGCACAGAAGAGAACCAGGGCATTTGGAATCGTTGGCGTCAACTCGGAACTGACACTTTCACACTTAGCTACGAAACGGTCCGCCTCGGATGCCTGTCCCTCATGAACTGTGAGATTAGTTCTATTGCCAGACACGATCGTTCACTGACAACGTGTTCAAAACCTCTCAAAAACTAGGTGTATCTCAAGTCGCGACACAACAGCCGGAAAAACCTAATCAAACCGGCTCTTTACCCTCGCAAGCTACCTACTCAGCTTTGCCACCTCGTCTGCCTATACCGGAAGAGTTCCATAAAGACTCACAACCAGTGGCAGGCCGCTCGCGGCTTTCATCTTCTTTACAATCGCATTCAGAATCTTCGAATGCACTCAATGGAAACGGAAACTCACCTCCCTCAACCCTCACCGGACATACCTCGGTCACCCCGGTTCCCTCGACATCGAAGGGATACGTTCAAAACAGCCAGTCGTATGACTTCATAGGAAGTTCCGCGCACGGACGAGGAGTGGTAGGTGGCATTCGCCCTCGGCGGAGTCGAGATCATATATACGCTCATGTTGTAAGTGTATACGCAATGCTAACCGGTTCCTATATCTTACTATCGACCGATGTTGTAGCACAGAGCCAAAGTACAAGAAGATAGGAAAAAGGACCGCGAAGAGCTGGTGCAAGATCTCTTCCATTATAAACGTTCTACTGGTCAGCACACTAGTACTTTTCTTGGTGCTCTATCTCTCACTCTGATTAGGATATACCTCAGATTTTGATTCTTTTAAATGTGAGCCAATTCTGTCTTGTCCATGTCTACATCTAATTTGCATAAATCTCAGCTTTGATTAATTACCAAGCCCGACTTGAAATTCTTGAACGACATGCGCTTTCGCGTACGTGATTCTTATTACTTCGGCTTAGCACACTTACGACATTATGTGTAGCTTCACCATCACTGACAGATCTGCGCGTGAAGTCCTCACCTGGGCACTCTCGTAGGCACTCGTTCTCAGATGTGAGCGTGTGCATGCTTTGTTTGCTACTGTGCTAAATTGTGCCAGGATGTTGATCCCGACTTCCTAGAACGTGCACTTAGAAAGGCCAGGAAGTCATTTGAGCTGTATGAGCGTATCTTTTGCATGTTTTTTTCTCACTGAATCGATTTTCCAGTCCGCCTCCTAAACCGTTCTCTCCCTCACATGATCGTCTCCGCTTATCGGCACGCCACAGAGACGAAGCCATTGAGAAGCGTCTGCGGCCAAAGCTACCGAAGGCTCTACCTCCTGACGCTGACACACAAGTCAACGCGCTCTTGTGCAAGAAAGGAGTCATTTCCAAGGTTGCTCGAGAATCTGTTAATGATCGCGATCTATCTCGGTTACTGCCCAGTCAGTGGTTGAACGACGAAATTATGAACTTTTATGGTGCGATGATCTTAACGCGCTCGGAGTCCAAGCGCGACCCCAACGCAAAGAGAAAGACGCTGGATGTCCACTATTTCAGCACCTTCTTTTGGCCAAAGTTAAAAAACGAGGGCTATGAGCAGGGGCGGCTAGCGAAATGGACAAAGAAGGTCCGTTACTGCCCAGTGCAATTGAAGATGATGTCTCATTCCACATACAGATTGATATTTTTTCGAAAGACGTCATCCTTATTCCTATCAACCACAACAATTCTCATTGGACCGGGGCTGCCATCAACTTCCGTCGAAAGCGGATAGAGTCGTATGACAGCATGAATCTTGACCGACATCAAGTCTTCAAGGTACGTTAACTTGCCTTGGCATGCGCAGGAAGGTCCTTATGTTATCCTCAAGGCCTTGCGGAGTTATCTGGACTCGGAACATAGAAACAAGCGAAAGAAACCTTTTGACTTCACTGGGTGGCACAATCACAATCCTGAGGACACACCACAACAGGAGAATGGTTATGATTGTGGCGTGTTCACGTGCCAGTTCTTGGAATCCTTGTCTAGAGGGGAGGAAGAATTCCATTTCTCGCAACGGGACATGTCTTACTTGCGACGGCGGATGATTTGGGAAATTGGCCATGCCAAGTTCCTGGACGGCCCATGAAATGGGCCTCCACACATTGCTCTTTTTACATGGTTTTATGATACTCTGTATTGGCATTTACTGTGGGTACGGAAATGGCGTGACTTAGATGATGAGAGAGGCGCACTGAGGAAGCAATTGATCCAAAGATACCAATAAATGTCCGTAGTGGGTGATTGTTATCGCCGAAACCACCATACAATGATGAAGAACCAGAACACAAGTACGAGAAATAGGATGTACCATAGCCAACGACAACCCTGCCGCTGTGCCATATTGTTCATCCGACGGAACGTACCAGCTAGGATGCCCGAGGTTTCCGCGAATGCATCATTCTGCGGAGCACATGATAAGTAGGGAGCCGCTGATGCAGTAGAGCGACAGCATGCGCGTACCATCTGACTAAGTTGCACAGTCGATTCTCTGACTTCGTTTCCAATGCCAACAGTGATCTTTGTATGAAAATAATGAGTATGATGGGTGGGCGAGACGGAAAGCACCACTTACGTCCTTGAGCAACTTCACCTTGGCCGCCAAGCCTTCCAACGCCTCGTCATTCTGACCTTCCAGGTCATCCACGTAGCGGTGGCCAGAAGGTTCTGGGTTCGGGCTGCTATACGGTGACGAGCGTCCCGAAGCTGGAGGTGTCACACCCAGGAGAGCTGAACGATCCCGTAGCGCTGCACTCGTTGCTCTGTATCTGAAGCATCAATTAATGAACAGTGCAAAGTAACTCCCAGGAGTGCCTCACCTTTGGGACATATAGTGGTGGGTATAAGACCAGCCGCAGCTCCACACTTCCCGACCAACGGGTGAATTCGAAAGGGAATGACAATATTATTAAAAAGCCCTTTGACTCAACACAGCCGAGAAGGCTGAAGGCGGCGATGTGTACGCGGATACAATTGCAGACAAAAGTTGTGAAGTACACCACCCTTCCACGTCACAACCAAATTCGTTTAGCTTGTGGTATAAAAATCCGTATCTATCTAATATAATATCATCGATACATGAAAATATCCACAAAGCACAGGCAACTCCGAGGGAGGGTAAAGAAACGAATACCAGAAAACACAAAGCCTCCAGATCCAGATTGGAGAGCGATGCGTGTTACTGGCATGCGTGCAAATATATCTGTAAATACTTATACCTATAAATCAAGAAATTATAGAACGCGAAACATGGCAATGCGAAGATGGATATATCAATGCAAATGTGATCTTGGTTGGGGCAAGGTGAGGTTGGTGTGTCAAATCGAAAGAATGGCAAATAGCGCTATAAAATACAAGCAAGTCCGTAGCTGTGACGCACGCGCGCTTTCATTCGATACTCATCCGGTTTGGGTTCATGCTCATCGGTCCTCGATTCAAGTGTTGAGAGCCACGTCCCTGCGTGTGGGTTTTACTTCTTGCAACTGTCACAGAGCATCAATCAAAGAAATCATGGAGGACAAAAAATACTAACTAGATGCCTTTAGTCCTCGACCGAAATTACGCATCACCAACACGGAAAAGATGATCGTGATGACGAGAAGGACGATTGCGATTGCAGCTACCATTATCGTAAGCTGCCGGAAAATATATATATAAAAGGACTTACAAAACGTGGAAAGTGATTTCCAGTACAAGGCATATTGCGTATCCCTGTACTGAAGAACCCGGAAAAGCTGAAACGTCATGAGCAAACGAGCTCTGCGCAGCAACTTTGCTAAAGAGCTCACTTTGTATGTGAAATAGACCAGGGCGCCCATACTTCCAAACATAAACGTTCCCATCATCCACTTATTCTCGTGACGCGCAGCAAGGTGGCCTTCGATGAGGAGGAGAATTGATAACGGGAGAGCAGCCCATGTGACGTAGTACTCCCAATCGTTCTTCTGGAGAACCAACCATATGAACTGCACAGAGAAGCCGACCCAAAAGAAGATGTCGAATTTGACAAGACATTCGAAGATCTGATGTGTGGCATACATTTTCTTGATGCGGCGGTCGGCACCCAGAAACTTGTACACCTTCCAGCCAAACTCGTTATAGATTTTCCAGCCGAGACCGATGTATGCTATCTCCGCAGTGGATATGACGGCAGGTATGATGTCAGTGAGAACATTCACTGGTACACGCAGAATCCCGGCAGAAGTGGTTGACGAGTTCTTGATTTCGCCGATTTCAATAACAGCGTATAACAGGAAAAGAAGATTGAATATGCTGTAAGTCAAGTGTCAGAAATATGCTACTAGCGGGCAAGAAGCAAGATATGTGCTCACATGAGAGATAAAAATTGCAGGGTATTGCGTGCATACACCGCATCGACCGCCATGACAAGTTGGAAGACGCTGAATTGTAAAATTGTGTCAAATTAAGACGTCGAAAGATGTTCAAACACATACTGAGCAAGTGCGAATACGCTGAGATACACTGCCAGTTTCCCTGAGTCATCCTGCAATCGAACAAACAAGTCGCCCTCTATGGCCAGATCCACTGCGGTCTCGATCACCACAGTCAGGACAAACAGTCGACATGCCCAGGAGTCAGGAAGAATCTAGATAAATTTCAGTAAAAACAACTGGTATCTGTGAAACAGTAGTGCTGACTTTTGCCCAACAACTCCTGGTGTCGATCGGCTTCTCCTGCTTCAGCGTTGGGGGATAGTCATGATTCGAAGGGTCTGGTTCAGCATCCTCCTCTGCAACTTTATCAACCGAATATGATCCCTTCTGATCCGTAGAAAAAGAGCGGTCTCGTGAATCAGAATCGTCCAATGAGTTAGTCGAAACAGCAAAAGTCTGGTGCCGTGAAGTTCTCGAGTATGGCTCCGCATATTGGTCAATGAGGTCGCTGAGATCGTCGTTATACGAAGACTTGAAGTCGTCTGCAGGGGGTGGGATGGGGTGTTGTGCGGATAGGTAGTCTGTTGAGTGATCCCCGTAGGTTGTGAACGGGTGTGACATTGTTGGAAGATGAAATGAAAGTCAGTTGAAGGAACTGTGAATGTTTCGGGTCGTCCGGCGAGTGTGAATGTAGAAAAGAGTGTGAGATAACAACTTGGGCGCAATTCGTGGCAGTACTTGTCACAACTAGTGGTGAAAGAATAACTAGCCACCACCGCTTTTGTGTTCGCCGCACTGCTCTAACCGTGCGAATAATTTCCCTCAAGCGCCCAACCATTAAATAATTAAAACGACGCGATGATAATAAGTACTGGGGTTACGAATGATAAAAGCATCTGATCGGCATAAAAGTGGGATGCAGCAGCTTTGGGATGCCGGAATCATGAAACTCGCAGTTGATACTATTAATTACTCGGACCACAAAAATACTAATTGTCCAGGTTAATTGGGAGTAACCTATCGAAGATGGTCGACCCTCAATAGGACGAACTTGCAACGAACGGGCGAGAAACAGTCGTTTGACCTGCCGATTTGTGCCACAGTTGTTCCTCTCCAATACTTGTTTGGAACGCCGCAAGAAAACAATGTGGGCAGACTCACGTGTCTCAAATTACATATGCACAGAGGTGGAACCACTCCTTAATTAATGAAGCAAATGTGACGCGCTCCTGGTTTGACGGATACTTTTGAGTAACAGTATTCCTCGAACCTTGAAAGGAGTCGCCTATCATGCTCCGTGTCGCAACAATGATCAATGGTGATGTGGCTCACCCCAGTAGATGAGGAATTCGTTCGGGAAAGACCCTGATAACGTGCAAAGTTGCATGGCTGTTATGTCTTTTTGACCGGGAACGCCGAGCGAGAACGAACGTTCACGAACACCTATGCATACAAATTAGACTGATATGTTTGTGCAAATTACAGGTCAAGTGAACTAACCCAGGCGTAATTGAGTTACCTCTGATAAAGAACCTGCTAAAAGCTACATTAAACATGGAGTGTGGACGCCGACTCACGAGTTGTAGTACATTCTTCAGTAGGGTCAATTAAGTGGATCAACTAGTGCTCCACGTGCTGATTGTAGATCCGCCGACCTCGTGTCAGCTTCAAGCCTGAGTGAGCTAGCCTATGCCAAAAACCAGCAAATTGGATATGGGCATGAAGGAGGCCAAATATGTTTCCAGTGCGAGGCAAACTTTTCCATCGGGGATGCCGGGAAGCGGTCGATTCTGAGATCTATCTACATAGTAAGTGAAAAATTTCCAAGTGTAATCCATACATAATATGCAGCCAAGTAACTCATTATGAGAACCGCGGGTGGAACTTGGTCAAGGTAGCAGAATCAATCTTAGTTTGCCTTTTTAGGATTCCCTTCTTTTACTTCAGCGCTGAAGAGGCGTCCGGGTACTAATCACCCAGCGTCATTCAACCCTCGGTCCCTCGTCAAGTGGTGCTCGCCACATCGAATCAGACTCATGACCGACTCTTATCCGAGAACTCCAACTTGTAAGTTCTCGTATGTAAAGTCGCTCTATGTAGCAGCATAATTACTTACTGAACCCCTGCTTCTAGATGACAATACGTACGGCCTCGTAGGGCGGTCTGACCTCCAAATTGTACTGACAACCGGTACTCCTGCTCGGGAACTTGAAATGACCACAGGTCCAGGGGTAGTTTCTTGATACGTTTACTTGATTTTTAACGGGAATATCCCCTGCCAGCTATGGTCACTCTGTGCACCTCTTTTTCGGCCGGCAATATGGCAGAGTCTCAGCTGCACATATCACGGGTACGCACTAGTTACTTGGACACACATGAATCTATATCATATGGTGATAGATAGGGGCATGCAAGCAGGGAGTTTCAAGGAAAGTCGACTGCTTGAATCGAGCTACGCGGCCCGATTGCAACTCCACGTAGATTCGAGAGGGTTTATGCACTCATCTCTCTCCCACACGTAGAATCTCAGTACCACTTGGCGGGGCTTGAATGTACCTGTGTCTACCTCAAAGCTACTATAAAATTGCTCTCTGTGAGTGAACGTCTTTCACCGAGCATCCTCATGGATTCTCCGCAGTCGCAAGTCACTGACTACCACCCAGAATCAATCACACTTCCTGATCGCTGTTGGTATCCATCCAATAAGCTGCCTGTCGCCCCATCATTTTTATCACATGATGCTCTCCATAGTCATTCACTTGGCGCGAACATCGTAGTCGAGACTCGAATGTTGACAGAGTCTTCTTCGAAAACCCGCGCAACTTTCAAAAAAACTATTACGCAATTGTCCCATCTCGGTCCGGACGATCACGAAAACACTTTCTCTCCTGAATCCTTGGCCAGAACCCCCTCGACGGCCACGTATGTGGACGTTTTCCCCACTGATGCGCAGAGTCGCAAAAATTCATTCGAAAAGGAGGCAGAGGTGTTGACACCTAGCCTTGAGTTCGAGTATTTAACTCGAAGATTATTAACTACTTACTTCATATATTTTGTCTGCGGATGGGGTGACGGAGGTTAGTCCACGGTTTAAGTTTGGAGGCTCACGCTCATAAAACTCTTCAGTCACTGCTACTGTCCTCCCCTGTATGTTTGTTTCCATTTTTCTCCTAGTATTCTATTCAGCGTTCCTCTGTCAGCTTTCGAGAAAGACTTTGGTTTGAGCTATACGACGTGCTCTTTGTTGTTTACAGGCAGTACGGTCGGGTAAGCTTCTCGTCAAAATATCTATAAAATACCGACAGCTGTCCACTAGATCTGTGGTCGGCACCATCTTGCTTGAACGAATCGTCAATTTCCTTGGTCAATTTTACCCGTCTTTGGATCAACACTCCTATCTCCCTGCCGTTCCGTTTTTTGATCGCCTGTTCACCAAGGATGTGTCGGCAGCTCTCCCTTGCGGTGTCGGATATTCACCCACAAAAGCACGATTTTCCTCGCTCGTCCTTGGAGGTCTCCTTCATCCTCTGTTCTTTATTGTAATGGGTACCGCTCGTAATTATCCAGCGTTACTTCTGGCATATGTTATTGCCGCGTTCGCACGCTCTTTCTGGACCTGTGAGCACTTGTTTTGATCGTGATGTTTTCACTTATATGGTTTGTTCAGCATCATCGTGAGCTTTGCGCCATGGTATCTTCCTGATACTAAAAAGTTTCAGCAATTTTTACGTTGTGTCCACGCCCAAGAAACCCCTTGGGGTTTTACTAGGATGTTGGTGTGAGCAGTGATGTGTGTCTGTATAATGCTACTGCTTATGTCTTTCAGGCATTGGGTCATTTTCAGCCCCGCTTGTATGCCAAACACTCATGGCGGAGGGAATTCTCTGGAAGCATTTTTATCTTGGCTCCTTAGTTATCTCTGCAATCGCTTTGAGCTTGACCATATTTTCTTTCCGTCCAACGCGCAATGAGTTCCTGACAGACCGCAAGGCGGCACTCGACGCCATGCAAATTACGCCAAGTGCCCACAGCCCTGGGACTGACACGATAATACAACCATTCCATGAAGAGAAAGTCCGAGGTTCCTCTGCCTGCCGTGTTAATGCCCAATCCCCACCCAGTAGTGCGGTCGCCGTTGCTGCACATCATCTGAAATACTAACCTACTCCTAGCTCTCCTCCTGGCTTTGTCAATGCCATACCAGTGGGCCTTTTCGTTGTTCGCGTTTATTTACGGCGGTAGCGAGACCACTTTTCAAGGATTTGTGAGTGTCCATTCGGACTTGAGCACTGGACAGAATATTGAATGAATTCTCGCAGATTGTTACCTATCTCCTTACCAATCGGGTGTGTTTCTATTGATCTAGTTGTCATTGTCCCATTTTGAACATGCACCAGGGTTCTAGTCCGGACACCGTCGGGTACGTCAGTAGCGGCTTTTGGGGAGGCATGGCTGCTAGCAGAATTTTATGGGGATATTATTGCACTGGGTCGGTCGTAGTGCATCATCATGGCCTTGTCTAATTTTTGATGTGTTCGGCAGCTTGACCTTTACCCAACGCAAACACATTATTCATGCATGCACGTCCGTAACCCCATTTATGACTCTCTGAAAATGGCTGATTGCTAGCCTTCAGAGGTTCGTCGAGAGGGCCTGCTCCTCAGATTGACAATCCTGACTTGATAACAATATCCAGGCGTTTCCTTCTTCATGACCATCCTTATTTGGTTTGTTAACTCGACAATCGAGAACGCCCTTTCATCCGCCGTGGTGGGCTTGATGTATGGGCCTATATTCCCCGGGACACTAGGCCTTTGTAATAATGTCTTGCCGAGAGACGTACACATGGTTTCAATGGCTATTCTGTGAGTGTCCTTATCACAGCATTCCAGACATACCTGACTAAGACTTCCATACCAGCACTGCCGTTGCTAGTGTTGGAAGTGGTGCGTTATTTGACTTGGGCTATACTCTTTCAGGCTAACCGAAGTGTTTAAGCCGTGCTCCCCTTCATGACCGGTATAATCTCGAACAAGGACGGCATGAGAGTCTTCTGCTATGTGACAGTCTCTCAAACTGTGGCCATGTTCGTCCTTTGGCTCTTCTTCCCGTCGTCTCCACGTGTGCGCGTTTCAAGTTCCGCGTGAGCCTAGAGGAATCGTCAAGGATTGGTATAGACATTTAGATTCGGACATCATATTTTTGGCCATAGAGCGGTGTGTATCTACATAGAGTGTTTGTTCCCGTGGGAGCAATTCGTGTCAACGTCATGTACCAATTCCCCTTGGATCCACTTTCAATGCGATCAAAACAACAAAACAACAACAAAAAATACGCCTGGGTGTGTCGACCGTAATTACCCCTGTAGTTTCAAACCTCGTTGATGTCGACGTCAGGACTGGGGACTATGACCTTGATGACCCCCTTGCCATCGGGACTCTTGCCGTTGCGGGTAATTTCAAATGCTTCCCATGCCTGCGTGAATGGAAAACTATTGGGACTGTTAACATAACAATTGGATAACATTCACAACAGTGGGCATACCGGTGCGACACCAGGGATTTGACGTCGACCTTCCCTGACGCAACAAGGGCGATGGCGAGAGGGTAGTCGCCGGGCTTCGTTAGAAAGAGATCAAGCACTGCTACGGAGAAAACCGACGAGCGCTTACTCCATATCGGAAGGAACCCTTGAGGACAAGTTCCTTGCAAAGGACAGCAAACATGTCAATGGTGATATCGGGGTTATCTATGCCGACCTATTCATAATCAATCAAGTAGTCCCTTTACTGCTGTAGATTTCAAAGTACTTGGACGAAGGCACCACCACTCTTGGCGATCCGGATACCTGTCTGAATACAGACCTCTGCGCCAGAAGCATCCAAAACCAAGTCAATCGCACGAGGTCCATGCTCAGCGATGCTGAGCTTCTCCTTCATTGCCTGGGCGTTGCGCATCGAGAACGCGACCCCTGACTCACCCTTATCCATAGAAGGAGGTAGGAAGATGTCGGTTGCAGCGTATGCTTTAGCAAATTCGAGGCGGTCAGGAATGATATCAATAGCAATAATGCGGGAAGCGCCCAGAGCTTTCGCGACGGCCATGCATAGAAGTCCAACCGGTCCACAACCAAAGACGGCGACGGACTGCTTTGACCGCAAATCACCGAGTTTCGGAACAGCGTGAACTGCCACAGACAGAGGTTCCATCTAGAACAGGGTCGAATGACTGTAAATAAGATTTAGTGTAATTGATCACTTAGTACGTACCATTGCTCCATCCTCAAGACTGAGGTTTGGTGGAATTGGATAAGCGAGATCAGATGGGAGGCGGTAGTAACGAGCGAGGGTGCCGTCTGTGGGAGGAGTAGCAGCACAGACGATATCGGGACAAATTTGCTCGGGCGTCAGGAACTAGTAAAATTGGGGCGCAAGACCATACTCGCCTGGTAGCGACCCTCCTTGCAAGCTTCGCACTTGCGGCATGTTGCGGCAGGTTCCATACTAGCTACTCGGTCACCCACCTTGACATTGGTCACGCTGGGACCAACTGAACGAGGGCCCTTACAATAAACGATGATTCTAAATAAGCTATAGACCTACCTTTCGAGACCACGCCTGCTGACTCGTGACCCAGCACCTAATAGCTAACAATGAGGCTTGGTCGTGAATTTCAATCAAAAGCGATTGACCATAGGCTTCTATACAATAAAATCACCGACCCTTCCATGGACAAGAAAGTACACCCGGAGGAGATGACTTGTTGGCCTGGTACAGAAAAAAACAGTGGGGTAGGGCACCCCTAGCGCAGGGGGTTGCAGAGGCAGGTGTTTGCGAGGGTTTGAGCAGCTTAGTCAGAACATAGAGTGCAGTTTGAGCCACAAAGCCTGCGAGCATAGAGCTCAAACTAGTGCTTACTAAGCGAGTGAGCGCCATACTGTAGCGTTTCGACCTTAGGTTCGTGGGAGATTTGGCACTGCATTACATAATGGTTTTGTGACATGTTTGTCGGTCCATGAACACTTGTGACAATATTGCTATAGGTTTGTATAAAGATCATCACTAGGGCATTGTATATATTTTTACATAGAGCATGGCCCACAAATGATTCATGATGATAAGGGAACATTTTGCAGAGGAAAACTAAGTGTTTGGGTGACCTGTTCATTAAAAAAAACATATCCGAAAACAAAATATCATAACACTTTGTCACAAACTAAGTGTTTGGTTGACCTGTTCATTAAAAAAAACATATCCGAAAACAAAATATCATAACACTTTGTCACAAAGTTAGGTTTGTTGGCCCAAAACCATTGTGACTGTCACAAAAAATAGGTTTGGTTCATCAGTCTAGCGATGCTGTGACGAACCTAAGGTCGAAACACTACAGTAAGCCATAACGCGTAGTCATACGCATATCTTATCTTCATCCTTATTGTGCTCTCACTCGCTCATTTTCTCATTTGAGGACTCAGCTCTACCAATGTACTGTTCATATAATTATTAGTACTATCATGACCTCTATGACGCCAAATCTGTTGGTGCACGAGTGCACATGACAACATGACATGGAGTGCAACTGACAGGAATCCAAACTGAAGAGCCTGGACAGCTGCCATTTGTAATGCAGTTTGTTTCTCAGTTTATTTCTGTATGTGGCGTGGCACTGATGTGACATAACAGTGACCGGCAGTGACTTTGTGTGACAATCTCAAATGCCCACTCATACCTCACTTTACCACTACTATGGCAAAGAAGAAGACTTGTTAAGTAGCGTACTCAAGGGTATCGGATCCGAAGGACTTTGGCCTCAGCTCGTGCGCTGTGCCCCTTTCCCGAGTATTGTCCCTTATTTCTGAATACTAGAGTATCGTGTTTATGGGCGGACGAGTATCGTACCGGATCCGTTAAGGTCTACGGATATCGGATGTGTAGAGTAATGGCTAATCCGGACAAAATCCGAACTAGAAACTAGCGGATAAGACTGTCCGAGGACAGAGGCGGATATGGATAGACTATAGGAATCAATCCTAAGTCTCAGAGTAGACAAGAGCACGAACTCAAGTCCGGACAGATAACGGAAGGTGAACGGAATGAGTGCAAACTAAGATGATATTCGAACTAAGGTTTGACAGAGTTATACATGAGTTTATATACTGTAGGTATCTAACGAAATGATCAATCAGCAAAGTAAGGGCTATGTACGAAGCATGTGGAAAGTCTATTGGTAAGGAGGATTGATCACAAAGCATGAAAC
>MU177892.1:1122291-1184648 GCA_016695465.1 Suillus americanus
AAAGCCCACTTCACTGAACTCCTGAGGTTGAGAGAGTCCCTTGCTAGTATGGGTGCTGCACTCAATGATTGAGACTTCCATGCAATTGTCCAAGGCTCCCTTCCCAAGTTGTATCACCCCCTCCTTTCATCAGTAAACACTGCTGCCAGGATAATGAAGAAACCCCTCACCCCTAATGAACTAATTAGCATCGTTATGGAGGAATATGAGCATAGGCAGCTCACTGACCATCGCCCGATGAGAAAGGGCAGAAACTCCGCATTGGCAGCAAAGGGTGGGCAGTCCTCGAAATCCTGCACCTCAACCATGTCAAATGCTGCAAATGCAGACATCATGTGCTTCAACTGCGACTAGAAGGGTCACTATAAGACCGACTGCTGGAGGCCAGGCAGAGGAAAGGAGGGTCAGGGTCCCCAACAAAAGAGAGGTCAAGGAGGACATGCCCAAAAGCAGAATGCTAACACAGCAACTGAGCCAGATGCGCAGGAGCAGTATGCCTTTGTGACATCAAACTTGGCTGGTGTAGCAAAGGGCCTAAATGTACCTGCAGAACGTCAAAGAGCCATCATAGACTCTGGAGCCACTTCCCACTTCTGCCCTGACTGGTCCAGATTCAAAAATTTTGTTGAAATTGCCCCACAGGACGTGCACACTGCTGACGGTTCCACCCTAAGTGCTATTGGCTGAAGAGATGTGAGCATAGACTTACCACTGGGAGATAAACACACGGATGTCACCCTAAAGAACACCCTATATGCCCCTACCATGGCTTTCACCCTCATATCCACAAACTGAATTGCGGCTGCTGGCCTCGCCATACTTTTTGAGGGCTGTATGTGCCATATCCTGTCCGCTGGGCCCAAATGCAAAGTCATTGCTGAGATACTGCAGGTGGAGGGCCTCTATAGCATTGCTGGCCATAGGCACCAAGCGCATGCTGTGAGATTGAAGCTTACTGTCTCCCAACTCCACCACGTACTTGGCCATATATCCCAGACGGCTGCGAAACAGTTAGTTGATAAAGGTCTGGTTGAAGGCCTGGATCTCGACCCTACCTCGTCCCCAGAGTTTTGTAATGCATGCGCTAAGGCTAAGTCAGCCAGATGCCCATTCCTGGATGAGACAAAGAATAGGGCGCTTACCTATATGGAACTGGTTCACACCGACCTCTGGGGACCTGCCCAAATGACCAGCCTGGGGGGAACGAGCTACTATATTAGTTTCACAGATGATTTTTCCCATGAAACAAGAGTCCGCTTCCTGAAAGCCAAAAGTGAAGCTCTGGAGGCTTTTAAGGATTATGAGAGTACATCCACCCCCAGGATACTTTGCCACCCTTAACAATAGAGAGAGAGCAAGCCTGGCAGTGGAGATCTTCAACCTAGAGGACTTAGCCTTGGAAGAGCAGGAAGAAGTAATGCACCAGTACACCCTAGCAGCTGTTCAGCCTGAGTCCACCTTACAGCAGGCCCTAAATGGTCCAGATGGTGAGGAATGGCAAGAGGCAGTTGACTATGAGATCAGTCAATTGGAAAAGCTTGGAATGTGGGAAGTTATTGACTCACCACACGGCGCTAACATGATCCCTTGCCATTTTATTTTGGCTACCAAGAGAGGATCTAATGGAGATAAACTAAAACTGTGTGCCTGCCTCATGGCAAATGGCCAGTGTCAGCAGTATGGAGTCGACTATTTCGACACATTTGCACCTACCTCCAACATGACGACCATCCAAATGGTCCTAATGATGGTAGCTCAGTGTGACTGGGAGATATACCAGGTAGACATCAAAATTGCATACCTCTATGCAGACATCCAGGAGGAAATCTATATGAGGGCGCCACCTGGGTACTTGAAGGATGGAGAGAAGGGAAAGGTGCTGTGGTTGAAAAGAAGTTTGCTGGGTTTGAAAACAGCTGGGTTTGAGTGGGCAGAGGAACTGGCTGGCATTTTCTTAAAGATTGGGTTCATGCGCTCAAAGGTTGACCAAGCCGTTTATTTTACATATGTGTTCATTGAATCTGATCTTCTTCTCTCTGCTTGCTTCTATCCCTCCAATACCATATGGAAAAAGGACTGAATATGCTGCGGCCAATGGATTTAGGTTTGGATTACATTCACCACATTGACCTGAACTGAAGTTGGAGACTGGCATTAAGCTGTGTTGCACAGCATATCCACCTTCCTTTAACTCAGACTTGTCTTCCATGTTGGTGAGTGCATACTTCATCAACTCGTTCAATGATAACGAGTTCATTTCAGTATCTTGTAGATCTCGTTGTGGCATTTCAACCGCATGAGAGCCTCATATACAATGCGATGTCGAACTCGGAATGTGGACTTCAGCCATGTTTTTGGTAATTTCTTTGTGCCAACATATGTCACAGCGATGACTGATGCCAACAATACAGCTGGATGTGGTAGCAGTTGTCCTTCCAACATCATCACGATGGCATCTGTGTTCATGTTGTACAGTGAAACATTCCCCGTCATTCCTCATTGCAAGTGGTTGGGATTTGATGCATGATGATCCTTGGGGTATAGCTTGAAAATGTAGCACCGAGGAAAGTAATGAGACACCAAAAGTTGCTCGGGAAGAGTGAGGATTGCAAGTTCATGAGGAACATCTCCAATCCAAAGATTGTTGGCAAGTGCAAGTTTCAGCATCAAGTTATTTGTGAGTGCCTGTGAACATTCGTTGCACACCCATGCCACTGCAGAAGCTCCCACTCCTTTGATGCCGTGCTTTGCCAATAACATTCCCTCCCATAGATCATATGACGGATGGACAACAGCAGGTCTTAATCTCTGCTTGATGTTGGGAACACTCAAAATGAACAGTTTTTTGCCTATACATTTGTTCAATATCAAATCAACATCAATCATCTTACTTGAAACTCACCTTCGAATGCCATCATCTCTCGCACACAAACAACACAAACATTCATTGCAAGTGCTCTATTGCTTGTTGCCTCTTGAAATGCTCAAAAACATTGTTTTCGCACCTCATCAGTTGGCAATTCCATAAATTTGGAATGATCACGAAAGCTTGGTTCCACAACTTGACAATTCTCCACAGCAATGCTGCCCTCGCCTGCATTATTCTCCCGTTCCTGTTGATGTGCCTCATATCTCTGTTTCTTCTTCTTTACTTGCTTTTTCTGCTTCCTTTCTTCCTTGACCTTGATTGCATGGTTTATTAAAGCAAGCACTTCATCAGACTGTGCTCTAACAAGCTCGATAATCTTGGTCCACAGCACATTTCTAAAAATCCGGTGAAATATGCCTGTTGGAACTGCAGCCTGCAGCTCATCCTTCGTCAAATTGCCCACTAATTCTCGCACTGGCATAGTACTAGTATGATGGCCCACGGAAATGTTGGTGAGTAGTAGTGGATTTAACAATCACAATTTCATGACCGTATTGTTCCCAAAATTTTCACTCTGCCTGTGCACCATAGTAATGGCTTATGATTTTCGTATGCTGCTAACCACACTGAGTCCAAGAATCTGATGGCCACACATTTACATACTGAAGATAACGCTACTCAACAATAAATGTTGTAATTTATACGCCACAAAATATGCTCATGTTCTTGTGACCAGTATATGGTCCATAGCCTTTCCCCTCCAAAAATCAACTTTGTTGTTCTATTAAAGTTTAACATTTAACAGAATCTGACTATTACGAAAACGACATGCCAAGCTTCAACTTCAAAAAGCCGAAGCTTCAAGCACCTTCAAATGACATATACTGCTTAGCCATCATCAAATCCCAATACTTGCTACCCTGCACGGATCATGCACGCTATTCCATATAATAAGTCTCAACCTGTGTCACACATTCTTCATACACTCACAAACCTACCCAAGTCAATATGACCCAGTCAAAGAATACATCCATGACATCCCCCCTTCCTGAAACACCACCCAGCTCTCCTGTCCGTCTCAAACCAGCCGTGACAGCTGCTTCTGTACTCGACAAGATGCAGAATGATGAAGGTGGCTTTTACGCTGCAACACCCAAACTAGCTTACCGTGCAGAGTATTTTGCTGGTGGTCAAAAGGGTAACATCCTCATCGTGAAAGGACGGAACTTGGACGAAGATGCTGAATTCATAATCCACGGTGTATTTGAAATCAGTTGTAACAATTTCTACTTTACACCCGATGCCAACTTCAACCCTACAAATGTTTTCCAAGGACGTTTTGCAGATGTTAAACTAAACTGCAAACTCGTGGCAGGCCATAGCGAAGCTTTCAAATTTTCCTCTGATGATTTTTCAGCCATTCTCGACAATTCTCAACAATATCCGCGCTTTTGAGAAGTTAGTTCCAAGAGAACAGGATTATGAGACGGTCAGCATCATCCACGACTCTCTTGGCCACAGGTCAATCAAACTCACGCACAGTCTCTTCAAAGTATGTAATTGTCTTATTCACGCTGTCTCTTTGTTACCTGACTATGCTCGATATCATAACATAGGCCAAGGCTGATGACCTTGAAGCTAATGCTAATGATGAAGGTGACGGCGATGGCGAAGGCTCAACGAGTAGGTACTAAGCTGCATACAATCTAGTGTTGCACTTCTCTGACTAATTGTTTACACTAGCGACAGCGGAGAGCCTAAGTTCCAAATACGATATGGCGTCTTGGCCAGTTTCCGACCGCTGCAAAGGTCATCTTCATGAACTTGTGTCTTCCCACAATATCCAACCTTTACCCGCATATGATGAAAACCATAAACTTATCCTGCCGAGTCAATACGAATCGAAACTGAAAGGTGCTCTCGTCGAAGTTCATATGGCTATTTGTCACCATCGCATCAAGTCATCAAAACGCGACATTTCCAACGCGGTCTTGCAAGAAATTATTGACCTCGCTCCGCCCACAGCCATGCCAACCAGCCCGTTTAAACATCACCGCCTCAATGAAGGCCCTTCTACCAAACAACGGAACAAAGGGAAAACCCCAATCAGAGGCTAACTGGTACGTGCACGGTCTTATAACCAACATCAATTCTTTAATGCTCATCACACAGTGGTTCTGACATGCATATGGGTGTTGCACGAACCCATAACCCAATAGTATTGTCACTCGTGTAAAATTTTCTTGAACTTATGCAGACCACATGTTTTTGCTGAATCTTACTGTACAAAGTTGTATTTCTAGTTCGACTCTGACTCTGTATTTCCATCGTAACTCAAATTTTGTTTAAAGCAAATGGCAATCATTCAAACAGTACAATGAATTTAAACAGTAAACAAGGTCCCTGCCGACGAAGTCCGGCCCTTTCCTCTAGTATGACAGATGTCACATGTCATCTCCCGCACATTCGGAATCATATTACCGCTGTGGGGCTGTGCCAGTTGTGTCACTGTGGGAATCTTGTATCCAAAACGGGTGGTTTGCTGATGTAGTACATCTGTGATTCACTGCAAGACAATGTTGCCACCACAATTCAAGGCCACTTTGATCATTCACCTTGATACATATACCAAGATTACTACTGAAAGTAATGGCAGAGCAAAAACTAAGCTACCAAAGTCGAGGAACTCATCTTTCAAATCTCCGAGCCCAACTACATCGAATTTTTTACTACGATTCATGCGAAGCACAACAGATCACATTATAGGATCACCGAGAAGAAGAAATATATTTTCAAGTACCTCCTTGGTAATTCGTAACAACAACAACACTGTCAGCGGAGTATTACAGATTAGTGGGGTATCATAACCTTGCTTTCATAAACATGGTACACAGAATGACTGGACTGATTCATGTGCGTGCAGCAATAGATAGTGCTCGCACAGGAGGCAATATGGCAAAACCAGAAAAGGCGTTCAGCCGTCTGTATCGGTCGACGACCCGGTCTCGTCTCCTTCGACGTCTGGTACCATTGGTTGATGAGTAAGTAGAGACCAAGACGTGCTGTAGCATTGAACCTACCGACAAGATAGTCTTGTTCGATTCTCACAGCAGGCGGTGGCGGCGGTGGCGGTGGCAGCGGTGGTCTTGGGGGACTCGGGCGCTTCTGCTGGGCAGCCAACGCACCTCTGCCTGTGCCTGTCTTACTACCCTTAGGACGCCCGCGTTTTGGCGGACCTGTCCCTGCAACACTCCTCGCTGATATCGCGGACGACGTTGATGCAATGGGCGTGCCAACAGATGATTGAGAACCTGGGGTAGAAGAGCGATCACGCTCAAGGAAAGAGGCAGTAGATGAGGAACGAAGTTTCGATGGGACTTTGGATTGGGAAGACGATAAAGGTACTTGAAGAGTCTGGATAAATTCGGGTAAGAATGGATAAAAAGATAAAAAGAACTCGCACGTTGCTCGGAGTTGTGCCGCTGCTGTCAGGGTCTGCTTTGAGGCGAGACATTGGTGACCCTGTCAGTGTGTCAGATCACGAGAAGACGATGCAAAGAACAGATCCGTTTTACCCGCTGTTTTAAGTTTCTTCGTGGGCTTTTTCGTTGGTGATGTCTGAGGTGATATGGGCTAGAACAACAACAATTCAGATCGGGGTCAAACAGGAGTTGCTTCATCCCTACTCGTTTTCGCTTTAGATTGAAGTCTGAATCATCTACGGTAAGTTTATCAAAACACTCCCTGATCGACAAAAAAGTTGAAGTATGTCACCTGCTCGCTTTCCTTTGCCCTTTGCCTTGCCCTTACCGTTCGAGTTATCATCTGAAATATTGCCATTTTCTGAACCTGGGTATGGAGACGCTGACCGGCCAGGTTCGATGGGAATCCTGAAGATGTTGTGAGTACGTCTGAGCGGCAACATTGGCGCGTAGCTCACTTTGCCTTAAGATTTGTTCCGCGAGGAGCCGCACGCCTGCTTCCGGTCCCTGTTCCCATACAAGCGCTCAGGTGTGGAGCAAATCTATTGGAAGCGACCTAGAGTGATGACTGAGTTTAATATATAAATTTCATTGAGCCTGTGCTCACTTGGCGCTTGCAGACCATGCACTCAAAGAGAATGTTGCCGTCGGATTTACTTCCGTTGGGAGTGTTGGTTCCAGTGCTTGAAGCCGTCTTTCCTCCGGCATCGCCGTGGAGGATAGACTGCGATTGCGGTGTTACAGTCTGGGCCTCATTTGGATGAACTAGATTTGTGGAGGGAGAATAATATGTCAGGGATAGTAAATGACGGACGAAAGTGCCAACATACCCAAGCCACACCTGCCGACAAATTAGTGGGTGTTCATACTGGTAATGCACTGATGACGTACCGTGTGTGACATGTGCGACAAACCGCTCTACTGCGCAGAAGCTGGTGGTGCGCCTGTAGTGCCGCATCCATTGCAAGGTCATCCAACATAGCTGAGAAGATCTTGGACGTCTGGTGCATGGGTTGTTAGCGCTGCCGCACTACTAAGTGTCAAGCCGTTGGTCAACTCACAATGGCTGATATAGCATCTTCGCGTTCTGTCTTCGACATGACTGATACGTGCCAGAGATTACTACGCCTTTGAGAAGTAAGGCTGTAAGTAAGTAGTTTGAAGGTTTGTCCACCGTTAACTTGAAACTTAGTAGACTTCCGAATGATGTTGTGGAAACCCCGATTCGATCAGTGGCCACGTGGTTATCTCCGTACGCGCTGGCTTTACATAAATAAGACAAAACTTAAAAGTCCAACTTACTACAACTCCATTCATTCCAGCCTGGTCACAATGGAAACAGCTGACTTTGTCAGAGGATGGACCAATGGGTTGACCTTTCTCCCTGTAATCTCACAATGCATTTACCAATGGATCGCTTCTTTTCTTTCGCATCTCCACCGAGCGACAGTTTCGCGCACCGTTTGCAAGACCTACCTGCATATTTGTAATTGGCTTCATGCTCTCGTTCACGCCAAACTTCTTTAAGTTCAGGTGTTTGCTGAGATGCCGCAAGAGACACAGTCTTCTCAGCATGCTCAATGGACGCGATATTCTTGCTGGAACTCGGTTTTCATTCGCTTTAAAGCTTAATTGTTGCACATGGAGTACGTACATGATCATTTTATCAATCACCCAACTCGGGATTACAATTTCGCTAAAAACCTCTAGCTAAATCTGATACTAGATGTGGGAATATATTTCGTTGTAATGCCAGTCGATTTAATCAGAGTTCTCTCTCTCACCTACGCCGAATCTTCACCATCATGGCGTGTTGGCTAGTGCTGCTCTCTGCGCTTTTTTCGCTAGCTGGTTCAAGTGCCCATCCACGCATGCGATTAGCTACCCATTCGCGTCCGACATTAACTGTTCGCTCCCAGACAGACACAGCGACAACTTTGCCAGTGAACACAACTATCACAGACTTGGACCCTGCAAGCTACGTTAATGTTTTCATCGGCACAACCAATGGAGGACATGTCTTCCCCGGTTTGCTTTTATGGGACATCTTTGACTTCTGCTGATTTTTGCGTAGGTGCCACTCTTCCGCATGGAATGGTGAAAGTTGGACTCGACACCGATTCCCCAGGAAATGTAAGGTTATCCAATGTCTCGTCTTCGTGACATCTTAAGTTTCGGACACCATACAGCAAGCGGGTTATGATGCCAATATAAATTTCAGTGTTACCGGCTTTTCGCAGCTGCACGATTCAGGGACTGGTGGTGTGCGTGTCATAGGTGCTGCAAAATACTGTACTTATAAGCTAATATTTCCTGAAGGGCGCGTCGCTATCCAACTTTAAGCTCTGGCCTTTGCCTGAATGCAACTCATTCGCATTTTGCAATACGTCCATGTCTGTCAGAAAGACGTTACGGAAAGTCCTCCCTGATGGTAAACAACTACAGCGACATCGTAATTGTATGCTAAATATAACGTCTTTATATTACAGGTTCTCCCGATGATGCTGGTTCACCTGGTTACTTCGCAACGAATCTTGTATGTGACGAAATTACTACACTGTGCCGTCGACTTAGCCCTCGCAGTCTACTGGAGTGCAGGTGGAGTTGACTGCTTCACGCCGTACTGCACTTCACCGTTATACATTCCCACCGTCGTCACGCGAACCCCGTATTGTTGTGGACATCACCAACGACGGCCTGACCAGCAACACAGAACCCGTTGTTAACGTTAACACTACGACTGGGCGCGTCACAGGTAATATCTCTCAATGTTCCCTGATATCCCACCTCACTGTCATTCTTAGGAGGAGCCAGGTTTGCTTCATCGTTCGGTCCTGGAAGATACAATGTCTACACTTGTGTAGATTTCAAAGGCGACGGGTATGACTTTGAGGCTCCCACTGAATACGGGGTTTGGATGGAGAATGCTCCAATGCAGAATAGCACACAGCTCATCCAATTGTACTCTGGTATCTACTTAACCCTTCCTCTTGGTATCTCAAAACGGATGGCTTGCAGGCTTCTTATCCGAAATGGGTGCTCTGCTGACTTTCCCACCCTCTTCGAATTCTATTCATACGACCATCCTCGCACGTGTCGGTGTTTCATTCATTTCCTCCGACCAGGCCTGCGCCAATGCCGAGTCAGAGATTCCGGACTTTGACTTTGATCAAACCGTCGCAACAGCTCGAGAAACGTGGAACGAACTCCTATCCCGAATCCAAGTCGATACTCAAGGCGTGGACAACGAAATTACTGAACTATTCTACTCGTCAGTGAGTACTTGAAATGTCGCAAAGTACCCGAGTTGCACGGCCCTTTAGCTTTACAGGACACACATTTCTCCCGCTGATTGTAAGCTATGTTCCCCTTTGCGAGCACAGGATCGTTGACTCTGATTGGTAGATACTGGCGAAAACCCCAACTGGAGTTCCACCGAGCCTTACTATGATTCCTTTTACTGCAATGTTAGTACCTTTTGGTAGCGTCGGTAACATATTATTAACGCCTCGAGCACAGTGGGATACTTACCGTACCCTGTATCCTCTAATGTCGCTTCATGACCCGGAGGTGTTCGCCCGCATCGTTCGCGGAATGATTAACATTCAACAGCATGAAGGTAGATGACTGTATTGTGAAGTAATGCATGCAACTCATCCGTAATAGGTTGGTTGCCTGAGTGCCGCGGTGCTACTATTCAGCAGTTCGTCCAAGGTGGAAGCAGTAAGTTCTCGAACTAGTTTGCATACTTCACCTCTGACATATGGCCACAGACGGCGACCCTATTCTCGGAGAGTTCTTTGTCAAGTCAATGAGCATAGAACCCAGTGCTTGTATATTCGCTGACTGCGATCGTAGATTTTATGAACATGCCAGCGCTTTGAATGTCTCAGCTGATGATTTGTACACGGCCCTTCTTGCCGATGCGGAAGAACAATCATCCAACTGGAATCTCCAAGGAAGACAGACAACTGTCTGGAAACAATACAGTTAGAAAATCAATATTCATCATGTGCCTTATCACGATCATCCTTCCAGACTTCATCCCTTCCGACGTTTATGGCTCGGGAGGTACCGCCACCAAGCAAGTCTCACGTACACTAGAGGTAGGAGCGTGTTCAATCTGCGGCCTTATTCTCGCTTACTTTGATAGCATTCATTCGGTGACTTTTCCATCTCGCAAGTCGCAAAGATTCTCAACAAAACGGATGATGTAGCCAAGGTTTGTCATACTCCATGTATGTGAAACAAGAACGTTAGTTTTTGCGATTGTAGTACCAAGCTCGAGCGGGAAACTTCATCAATGTCTGGAATGAGACAGTTACACTTCCCGGGAATTCCTCAATCAAGGGCATGATGCAGGCAAGTCACTCTCACCCGTAACATTGTAAACGCATCATAAGACTCACCAATTTCCAGCCTCGCTTCGCAGATGGGCAGTGGAATTACACCGACCCTCGTCATTGCAGCATAAATGATCCTCTCCAATCAACCTGTTACCTCGATGGTACAAACCGCGATGGCTTCTATGAGTCATCTCCTATGGTGGTGTGTATCTTCACTAAATTTCATAATTATTTTATCTAACAGCTTCTTGCTCTCAGTATTCTCAAGTGTGTATTTCACAGATACACCCCTTACCTTCATTGACAGACTATCCCTAGTACGTTCCTCAAGATACAGCCAAGTTGATCTTGTTGCAGGGAGGCAACGAGTCATTCATAAAGCGACTTAATTTTATCTTCGACCAGGTAAACACCTCAACTGCAAATGATGCTCGGAGATTGAATTGCATCCCAGAACTACTTCGATGTCACAGATGAGCCATCCCAACAAATTCCTTTCATGTACCACTACGCCAATCGGCCTGGCCTCAGTACCCAACGTTCCCGGATAGTAATTGCTGAGTCTTACAACACCACTGTCAACGGTCTTCCGGGTAATGATGATTCCGGCAAGTCTTGCAAAAGCTTCAGTGGACGTCGTCTAATCCTTGCTCAGGTGCCATGGCCAGTTTCGCCGTCTTCTACCTCGCGGGCATGTACCCGCTTCCCGCAACACGCCAATTACTTCTCGCATCACCTTATTTCCCGAAGGTCGCATTCTATAACCCGGTTTTCAATACAACGACGACGATCATTGCCCACAATTTCAGAGGCAACCCTCAGGATGGCGTTGGCGGAACTGTCTTCGTCAAGGTTTGTCACAGCTCAATCGCGTATTTTTAACCTTCTCTTAATGAGAGCGAACTGCCGCAGAGCGTGACTATCGATGGCCAGCCATGGCATTCAAATTGTTACCTAGACTGGGATGTCTTCGTCAATGGCTCCACCATCGAACTTGAGCTCACAAGCGATATCAATACCACTTGCGGAGAGGGATCTGACGCTCTGCCTCCTTCCCTTTCGACTGGTGGATACAGTGGGTCAGTTTGAAAAGAAATTTGAGACCAATTAGATAGACCACGTCCGTATCCTGGTCCATTGTAATTGACTTGTGAGAATGAATTTACTTCTAACGCGTTGCATGACCATGTATAGTCTGTAGCAAGATGAAATTTCACAATTTATTTCAGCAAACAAGGAAACGAGTAGGCATCACGATATTTATATCGAGAATTCACTCGCAAAATTCGTGATAAATTCATAAACAAGTCGTACACACAAAGGAGTGAAAGACAGGTTTGACGGCAAGTTCTGATCCTGTATATATAAATCACGATCCGAAGTGAACAGTCTAATGAGTTCCTTAGGGTAAAAAAGCATCGATAGACACGGTAGACCTTCTCCGTACTTGACTCTTCAATCATGTACCAATCTTGAGACGGTAAACACCGCGACGATCACGACAGCTAGTGCACCGATACTCGCAGGGAGCAATAAATCCTTCGGGATGCCCATCACCAGCTCCTCCTGCGGTGGTGTGTATGCCTTTGCAGGTGGTGTCACAACGGGTTCGGGGATTGTTACAGCCTCTGCCTTCTCGACTTCCTTCTCTTCCTCCTTCGCAGCTGCATTCACCTCCGCGGCCTTTGCCTCACTCTTCTCTGCGCCAGCCTCGATCCAGTGCTTCCCGCCCTGGATGAATAGCACAACCCGATCCGAGCCCGCCGACCGCGCGATCTTCACCGCATCCGCGATATCCGTGTCGCTCGTGATGAGCACTGTGTCCGCATCCGCATCCGTGTACGATAACGTGAAATCTTCAGGGTCGGGCCGCTCGGTGGGTGTGCCTGCAAATTCGGTGAAGAACGGGTCCGTTGCAAGCTTGCCTTGCACTATTTCGCGCAACATCTCGACACTATCGTGTCGCGCCTGGAACCGATGGGTGCGCCCACTTGGCGTGCGGAATTTGAAGACATACGTTCCATCGTCTATTGGCACGCTGGAAGTCGCGCCTGTGATAGCTGGAATTGTACCCTTGCGCTTTCGCGAGTAGCCCTCGAGTCCAGACTCGTGCTCCTCGTCGACCACGGAGGCAGAGTCGTTTGGATGCACTTCGGAGTGTGGGGACTGCTGAAGGCGGGTGATATTATGCGTGGAGAGAGAAACGCCGTCGGTAGGGACATGCGAACCAGAGACGACGGACTCGGTGTCATCGTGACCACCAATAGAGTCGAAGAAACGGCCCCACATTGGTCCGCCTTCGGCTTCCACGGATTCACCAGGATTTTCTGTGCTCATGGCATTCATCTAAGATCGAGTTAGCACAGACAAACCTACGGATAGATTTTACCCACCTGCTCCAGGGTGGCGTATGTGAGCTTCAGAACATCAACGATGGCAACCAACCGTCCGTCGCTTTCGACAACAGGTAAGTTCAAATAGTGGCCATCTGGCAGTACCTTCAGCACGAGCAACACCAAAACGCCAGAACACTTACCGTGCATCTTCTTGAGCGCGTCGTGTACGCTCATGGTAGGAGGAGCAGTGTCAGGATGAGGAGTCATTACACGGATAACGCTACATATGCCCGCATCCAGACCCGCAGCGATGACGCGTAGGACGATGTCCTTGCTTGTGAAGATACCGGCGATCTTGGCGTAGGAATCACCAACACCTGGCGCATTTTCCATGACACAAACAGCAGTAACACGACGCTCCTTCATCAACTTGGCCACCTCACGGACAGTCGTTTTGGGGGTGACAGTTGCAGGTTGCGTCCGCGAGTCCATGACAGTCGTGAGATCTGGCAATGCAGTTTTCTCGCGGAGAGCGTCGACATAAGCAAGCATAGCGGCAGCCTGTGGGTTAGAAGCCATTCCTGGGCCAAGCTCGGATTGCACGCCCGCAAGAGCAGTGTAGAGTTTCTCGGATGCAGACGAGGAACGCTCGACCTTGTTCAGTGCTTCATGGAAGACCTTGGTGATGTCAAGCAGTCCAACGACATTGCCTTCCTCATTACAAACAGGCTAGCATTTGTATTAATATTTGTTAATGTTCAGAGAATCAGGTGAAATCATACCAGGTGACGGAAATGACGTTGAACCATAAGCTGGAGAGCCTCGGTCGCGCTGGTAGTATCCCGGGTGACCATCGGGTTCCGGGTCATGATCTGACTGACCGGGGTGGTATGGGGGTCAAGACCCTCAGCAGTAACCTGCAAACTGGTAAGGCCAATTGTCAAGTGGAAAATAGTCAACGACGTGCTCTGTATGCCAGATCCTTAGCGGTAAAAATACCGCTGAGTCCCTCTTCATCGTCTACGACAAGGACACAATCCGTCCGCTTTGCTGCACATAGCTGACTGGCCTCTGCGACAGTAATACTATCAGGCACAGTGAGCGCAGGGGTAGGCTTCAGTGCAGCAACCGTGCCTTTCGCAACAGCAGGTTTTGCAGCACGTTTTCCACGACCACCCGCATGATGCGTTGTCGAGATGGTACGTTTTCGGGCAAGCTCCGATTCTATTTTCTTCCGGATGGCCTGTGAAGGAGGATTAGCGACTGAAACAGCACGGACGGGCGTGCGGCGGTGGGATATGGTGTTTGACGCGGAGTGAGCACGCCCTTGGTAAAGAGGTGATGAGGAACTCATTGAAGGAGTATGTACACGTGTACGAGAGGCGTACCGACGGGTACCGTAAACAAAACCGCGCGTCCGGAAGCCGAAAAGCGGAAAGAATGCTCACCTCGTCGCGTTTGGACTGCTTTCTCCGCGTATCAGCGACAGACGGCGAGACACCAGATAAGTTGGACATTGATACTGATGAAGGGTATCTGGGTGCTGGTGGAACTGGAGAAGGAGCACGATCGTGATGGAGACCCCTGTTAGCGGACGGTGAGTGAGATGACGGGACAGGAATGCGAGACATGAATTGTATTGAGAAACAATTGAACGACGTTGACAGCAGTCGCTGCCGCTGCGGATTAGTTTCTTGCCGTTGTCGTCGACGTTGCTCGCGCTGCCTGAGTCCGTGCCTTCTCAATCTTCCAAGAAAGCAATATTCAGACTTTGCTTATGTTTGGTTACAGTGGCAGTGCAGTTATCTCAGCCGATAGTCTTTTGATTATAATCCTATGTGATTCTACTGTCAATGCATGATGTCCCTCGACTCGTACACGTCCATCTTGACCAGCCTTGACCAAGCTTGACAGGACAGAAATCTATTGCTTGACATTCACTCATAGATGGTTTTGTCGGAAGTTCATCAGCCAAGTGTTTACCACAACGAACCTGGTGACCCAATTATTGTGCTCTTCGGTATACTTTCAAGCAAGCGCGAAGACGGCCTGGAACACAACAAATCAACGACAGCCCGATAGCAGCTAATGAATATCAATGTCCGAACTTCGTCAATGCATCATCGCCAGGCTACTGTGGCAGTGCAGTCATAATGATGGTACAGGGCGTACTAGTAGGATTCTTCATCTGACATAGACGCGCTCTATGATAAGTCAGAGCCTCTTCTGCAGCATCTTTGGTCCTTTTCCCTGCTGTCTGAGCGTGTATAAGTAGTACGCTCCACCAACAACCAAAATTGCAGCGAAGTTTGCTAGTAAAAGTATATCAGTTGCATGTTCAGAACGCCACTGCAAAGGAGCATGACCCACCAAAAACGAACCCAAACACTCCCTGGAACAACTCCAGCACCAGAGTAGTGATGCTCTGTCCCAGCTTCAGTATACTCTCAATAGTGCTTTGAATAAGCGCGAAGATGGCTTGGAACACAGCTAGCACAGAATATAATAACGACATCCCAATAGCAGCCAAGGACTGCCCAAAGTTCGTCAACGCAGCAATAATCGTCGCCATAAGTAGCTCGTGATGGTCAAGATTGATTCTCGCCATGGACCCCTTTTTATTCAGTGGAGTATTATAGTGGTCATCAACGTCATTGGAGCCTGGCCAGAAGCCTTCGAGCAATAATAATCTATCATTATACGTTAGTGCAAAAAAAGATGATAGAGAGCCATTGCATATATGTAGTAAGTGGGAAATGCCTCAGCGAGCTACCACATGTCCTTTCCCAAAAACCCAAAGTTTCTTATCCACGTTCACGTCCTCATGCATTAATCTCTCCTGGCGGCAGCAGGCTCAACGACGGCACTGCCGCCCCACCTGACAACCAGCTCCCGCGCGCGCACCCACACTTGACCCACCACTGGTGGAAGCGAAGGGTGGTTTGAGAGATCCGTGATACGTTTATCCGCAAGCGTAATGGCATCACGCGTGAATTGCGAATGGAAGTAGCGCTGATGGAGGAAATTGGCATAGACCAGCGGCATCATGAGCGAGTTGCGGAGTAAAAGCGCGCCAAGGAGAACACGCGCGAAGATGACGAGCTCGGTGATGGCCACGATGCGCATGGCAGTGTCGTAGTTAGCTGGATTACGTGTCACTCGTAAAGTTGGTTTACTGAATGAACTTGAGATCTTACCTTTGACCCAAGCGTGGAGTTTCTTCGCCAGGGGATGAGGTTGAGGTGTTCCTCCAGCAGCGAGCGGTGGACCAGGAGGCAAGAATTGAGGCATCAAGGTCGTACGAGTGAACGTCAGTCCATGGAAAAGGGAAAACACAAAGTAAGGAAGCAATGCGACTGCACTTCATTAGCACAAGTGCTAACTCCAACAATAAAACTCACTGGTGACCGGCCTGGAAGTCCACCAGAAAATGGCCAACAAAAAGTATTGCACGTTCTGCGTCCACCAATTATCCTCAGGAGGTTAAGAGGGGGTAATCAGACAACCTACCTCATCTGCGAGGGCCTTTCTGACGTACGTCATGTTCGGCTGGGGAGCCTACAACTATGCGTTAGAAAAACATGCTGTACATGTATTACGTCATAAACTCACCCCAAGCGCCTTTCTGAACACGCAGCATCCACATCAACACACGATCATCACGTTGGTTGGCACGCGGAAAGCACTCACTGGCATACAATGAAATAGGACATTAGGGCGCCAAGGAAGCTAGCTGCAGGAATCGCAGAGGGGTTGGTAAGAATGAGCCTTTGAGAAGTTGAGCAATGAGCTGCGCACCCTTGTACCACCAGGACGAGACGCTCTTGAACATAATCCATGCTAAAAGATAACGGAACCCTGAGAGAAGGAGCAAGAAGTGTCCACCCGCCCAGAGATAGTGCTATTGTGTTTGGATGGCGAGTGAGACAACGGAAGCAAAGTGCGACAAGCCGACATCGTCAGAACAATTTTTCATGAAATGAGAAGACCGACCTGCGTAGTTGCCATTATACTTGAGGTAGATCACTGAGTGAGTGAAAGAAGTGGTTGAAGAAGAAATTTTGAGCTGGCAGCAAATGTGTGACCGGAGATGTCAGGCTTAGGCCTGGTGTTCAATTTAGGGCAGGCGCACACGTACTCCTTTACACATGTAGGCGCTTATGGGTGCTCCCGGTTTCCGGTCCCGCAGTAACACTTGCCTGGGTACTAGTATATCACCCCAATGCCATAAAAAAAACAGGAGTAGTAGTAGACATGATACCGTCGTCAAGAACCCTCAGAAATCACCCACTCCACTGCTGTCCAGACGCTTTCGCTCTCTTCCGTTCCTTTCCTTTCCGATACATCTCCTTTTCGACTGCTTTCTTGCCTAAAGTCTCGACCCGTCGTTCTTTCTCTTTCCTCCGCGGTTTGTTCCGCTGGGACTCCTCCTCTTCCATAACCTCATCTCCGCTTTCAGCACCACCACCCAGCGGCATGTCCTCCCATTCCTCGTCATCCGCATCCACCTCATTTCTCCGCCGCTTGCTACCAGTAGTAGTAGGCTTCCCCCCACCAATATTAACATTTACGCGTGGGGGAACAGCGAACCCGAACGCCTTTCCCACCTTTGCAAGGTCCAATGCATTAATGTCAAATATTTTCTTTAGCGAATACGATGCGTATGCTTGCAGATACGACCGGAAACCATCCCTTGCCGACTGGTGCAAAAAGTAGTTTCTTTGCAGAAGCTTCTCCAGCTATATCCAGATATGATCAATTCATTCATATCGCAAAGCGTATGAGCGCCTACCTGACTCTGCACATTCGCAATCCGGTCCGTGGGGAACGTAAACTCATTCAGCGGAACCTTTGCTTCCTTGAGGTACCGCAGGAAGCCAAGTTCACTCTCTAGCAGGAACATCAAGCTCTTCCCGACCTTACCAGCACGCGCCGTTCGACCTACACGGTGAATGTAGTCCCGCGGGTCGTCTGGGGGATCAAATTGGACGATCCAGTCTACCCGTGGAATATCGAGGCCGCGGGCTGCGACATCCGTGCATAGTAAGATTCCAGACTCGGCATTTATGAACTCGAAGAACGTGTTTGTCCGTTTTTGTTGTTTCTGTTTGCCCTGTGATGTGCTGCATCAGTTTATGATGGAGAGATATAGATAGATTAGACCATACATGTAAATCGAGCACAGGCACATCAATGTAATTTAGCAACTCGCCATGGTATTTGACGGAATTGCAACTCGAGAAGAACACGATGATTTTCTTCTTCGAGTTCTTTCTGAGGAAAGTGAAGAGAAGGAGGAAACGGCGGTCAGAGGGGCAAACAACATATCCTTGTGAAAGTGTTGAGACGGTGCTTGTTGCCTCTTCTTTGTCGACATCGACGTGCAGAGGCCCAGGACGAAGGGATATCCGCGCGAGGTCTTGGACTTTTGTGGTTTGAGTGGCCGAGAAGAGCATGGACTGTCGGTCATCTATACTGCAATTCAGTTCCTTGCAAAGGGGTAGGGTGTTAGAAGACCCAACCATTTGGAAGAATTTTTATTATCTTTTTCATTTCTTCCTCGAAACCGATCTCCAATATTCGATCTGCCTCGTCTATTACCAAGGCTTTAAGATTTCGGAAAACAAACCCTTTTGTGTTCTACAGAAACAAATTCAATATATCAATATAATGTCTGCGAGGTTTTGAAGACGTACCTCGAGATGATCCAGCAGCCGACCAGGGGTTGCAACAATCAAATTAACACCTTTCTCCAACTTCTCCGCCTCGGCCCTCCTATTTGCACCACCGATAACAATACCAAAAGTCTGTGAATGATGCGCCATGAGATCTTTTGCGACCCCGAATATTTGCAGTGCCAATTCTCGTGTGGGAGAAACGATAATAATTCCAGTACCTATCACAAATAATTATTCGACTCCCCCATAGGATAAAGTGAGCGCAGAACACACCATTTCTAGGTTTGAACTTCATCCGATGCAGGAGCTCAACCGCAGGTATGAGAAATGCAAGTGTCTTCCCTGATCCTGTACGTGCAGCACCTAGGACATCTTTTCCTGCGAGGAGAGGGGGTATAGCTTTGGCTTGTACGGGGGTCATTGTGGTGAAGCCCATATCTGCGAGGGCTTTGTTTGTTGGCTCTGAAAGCTCAAGTGACGAGAACGGTTCGCGGCCAGAGACATCTTGCTGAGGGTCCGCAGATGGTGCGGTAGAGTCCCCTGCCATAGCTGTGATTCGCTGATACCAATGAATAGATGTTCAAAAGTTAGAGTGTGATAGATTTGTTGGATTTACAGGAAGAAACCTAGATTCTGCAAGCGACGAAGCGTTATGTGCAGTCGATCAAAGATTTCAAAAAAGCTACTCTCGGCAAACTCCGACTACTCTTATATCAATGTCTCCGTCAGGTAAGTAATTGGACACGAGACATTGGAACATCACGACTTATGCTGCAACCGCATTATTATAGCACTATCACATGTGGTGGTCGCAGGAACTGCACTAGGGTTGGGCTACTACCTTGGGTCACGAATAGCCACCCAGGACGCTGCCTCACCTGCCATTCAACCTATACCACCGTCGGAGCCAAAGGATAAAGAACCACCCAAGGCCGAACCAGAGGTAGAGGATAAAGAACCACCCAAGGCCGAACCAGAGGTAGATAGTGAAGAAGAAGATGATGCGCTTGCAGATGGAGATCTTGGGGCGGTCAAGGCAGGATTCATGCAGCCTTGCAAATTGGTATAGGCTAGCATCCAATCGAGACTTCACTTGCTGACTTCGACCTCCGAAGGTCTTAGTCGTGCGAACAGATCTCAAAATGACCACTGGAAAAATAGCTGCACAGTAAGTACCACACGCCTGTCCTCCGGCCAATTGAGAATGACTGTTTAGGTGTGGGTAAGTGGTTATGATGTGACGGGGGACAGACTATATTGGATGGTGCGACGACTTTCAGACACGCAACACTAGCATGCTACAAGGCATTATCGAGGACAAACCCTGCGGTATGTTTCAAATGATCATTCTTCCAATCTGTCATTGAGCCGTCTATAGCTTGTACAACATTGGGAGAGGACTGGGTATGTGCTAGAAAAATTCACTTACCTTTCACTCGTTGAACAGTGTAACCCAGCCAAGCTAAAATTGCTCTCAAATCCTCGTCAGAGGACGAGCTCCTTGAACTCGAAGCAGTTGCCAAGAGTCTCAATCTCTGCGCTCGATCAATACTAGACGCGTAAGTATTCCTTTTGAACATGCGTCACCATGCATATTCGCTGACCCTTTCTCTCAATGTAGTGGTCGTACACAGATCGCGGCAGGTTCCCGCACTGTTCTCGGTATTGGTCCTGGTAGGGCAAGTTGCTCGTCATGGTAATCAGACTGAAATTCTTTGCAGCGCCCGTAGATCTTATCAATCAGGTGACAGGCCACTTAAAGCTCTTGTAGTTCCGGTGGGTTTCTTATTTACATGCTGTACAAGACGGCAATGCCAATTGTACACCTGCGTTACCCAGTCATCCGCTTTCATGCGAGGATAGTGCAGTGTGATATAGCACAAATGAGTAGTCCGTGTGCATGCCGTCTATACTTCGTAAGTCTAGGTTGTACATCTAAGGTTGTAGAGGCTTCCTTCCCCTCTTTCACCACTCATAGTACGTCTTCGCTGGCTCCCGTCCCGCCGTTTCGAGGGCGTCTCTGAAATGGCCGGTCTGGTCACAAGTCCACGCAGATTCCAGGTCTGCGTCCATTGTTAGTGCAGCAAGGAACTTCTCAGTTCATATTTGGGACCTCAAGACCAATCAGCCAGTTGGAGAACCACTCTTGCATGACAATGAACTCTCGACTGTTGCCATATCTCCTGATGGAAAATACATTGCAGGTGCTGGAAAAGACACGAAAGTCTACATATGAGCATGTGGTGGTGCTCAAATAGCAGGGTGTTGATGTTAATTATGTGGGTGTCTATGTTGTCAGTGTCTTCTCTTAAGTAGATTTGGTCGACATCCAGCATGCGAATGATGCGATGCCCTCAAGGCAAGTCATACGTGCTTTCCTTTCACGCTGTCTCTCACTTCTTTACTAGGGACGTGCGGCCTAACCAAGAGATGTGCGTCAGTCTGTTGTGAACAACCTCATACTTTGTTTATTAATCTTGTTCAGTTCGTTCAATCTTTTTGATGCTCATGGTCTCCAAGCAGTAGCCCAACAACAAAGGCTTGGCAAGATATATCCGTATGGTTTTCGTTCCTGAGCTCTTCAAGCTATCCTTACACTGATGCAGCGTGATTACTTCTGGGGTACCAATACAAGCTACACACATCACACAGCTCCTCCTGTAAACCCATCATTTCCCCTTCATTGGCAATTTGGCACAGTCTGCTGAGCTCCCTGCGTTTCACCACTCCTCTGCAAATGCATCGTAATCAATCTTGCCACGGGAGTCTTAACGTTGGAATTTCAGCCTGTTTCTTGTGGGACCATCCAGACACTGTTGATGTAGCTCCTGCTCGCGATGAAGATGTAGGTTACAACTCGCCATTGCTTCAATTTAATGTCATTGAAGTCGATACATTTGCAGAAATACAGCATTGCCCCTCCTGCCGGTCGGAGGCAGAAGTGGCTGCAGCTATGCAACGCACAAGTGGCAATGGGGCTGACAGTTCAATGCAACAAGGACATCCTGCACCCGGAATGCAAGGGCCTCAAGCACGATCAACAGACACACAAGGTTCAGGAGGTGGTGCAGGAGAATTTTCTTGTGAAGTTAGGTGCTGTGGATTATTCTTTAGTTGATCGCATCAGTTGCGAGGGTTTTTTTACTCCAGTGGGGTCCATTCGGTATGACCATATGTTGGATGTACAGTACATACTTGGGTTGCCCAGCAACGGAGAGTATAAAACTGCAAGCAACCCCATGAATCACGTCGAGACTATCACAAGTTAGTGATAGGAACCAGAATTCAAGCATTTCATTATCTCCTATACATATTACAGATTCGGACAAAGCATTCATGAAAAAACCTGCCTAAGATCCCTGCAAATCTTCTGGTCTATTTAGCAACATTCCCTCCATTCCACCTTCAACCATCACTACTTGCCCAGTGACATGACCAGAGAGAGTGGATGATGCAAGGACCACAATCTGCGTCGCGACGTCGATCGGCATGGCCACCTTCTTAAGTGGAGTCCTGTGGAGGCATAAATTTCAACGTGGATCATGGATTATGATGGTATCCTGACGTAGCCAAATCACGATACACTATTTGAAAATCCTTCAAGGCTTCTTCAGTCATGGATGTCTTGACCCAGCCAGGCGCAATACAGTTGACTCTGCCTTTGGGGGCTATCTTCACGATTTCATTCTTGAGAGTAAGGTTCAAACCGTACATCATTGCTAAAACATGATGAGTTTATGTCAAACTGCGGGCAGAATCGTTACTAACCGCTTTTCGTCACAGCGTAGTCCCCACGATTGGGTTCGCCAAACTTCCCAGAAGTACTTCCGATAAGCACAATCGCCGCTTTTTCCTTGATAGTGGAAGGTGCACGTTCCAGGTGCTTTAAATACTCTCTGCACACCAGGAATGATGATGTCAAGTTCGTAGTTATGGTGGTGTTCCATTGGTCCAGCGTCATCCTTGCGACTGGAACCTCCGAAATTGGATATATAGCATGGTTGACGATCACCACTTGTACGGGGCCATGAGGCATAACAGCTAACGACTCGAACATAGCCACCACGGCCTCCTCTTGAGACAGATTCGCCTGGACATGTTGAAGTTTGGTGTTCGATGCCAGAAGCTCCTGGATCGGACCAAATTTGGAGTTATAATGTGCGGTCACATTCGCGCCCAATGCTGGATGTCTGGATCGACTCAATAGTTATTACTCGAGAGTAAATTACTCACCACAAAACAATTTCACTGTCTCTAGCCCAATGCCGCCACTTGCCCCTGCTCAAGTACTGTCAATTCAGCAGTGCAATAGGATAGCGTAGAATACCACCTGTAACAATGACGTGCACTCCTTGCAATCCAAGATCCATGTCGGACGTGCTGTATTAGTGGTCTGTGATGCTGAACGATAACCAAACGATAACAGACGATATATCGATAACGGCTTCAGTTGTCAATTCAAAATTGAAAAGTCAAGTACCCGTGCCATTGAATGAGGCTCTGTTACCTTTTGCCACGTCATACTGTAGCCTAGTCAATAATTGCAATTGGTTCCCTTGGCGTATCGAGGGACCAATTTTGGCTATACCGGCGTGCATACGCATCTCTGAATTGTGCGAGGCCCCATTAGTGCATGATCATGGTGTACGCGTGCCAGACGAGCCGCTGACACATTCGTCCCGGGTAGTTGCACTGCTAGCCCGGTTGCCGGTCACTGCCTACAGTCGCTGGTCACTCTCTGCACCGAACACCAACCGACGATTCGAGGCTGTTTGAGTGGAGTGTATATGACGAGCTCGGACGATAACTGCTGACGACGATATACTCAAGTCTCAGATATACTCTATACCTTTTGAGGACAGGCCTATAAAAGCCCTAGCCTCTCACCACTACTTTGAGTTTGAGTTTCAGGCAGATCCCCAATGCCGACCGCTACGACGACGATGGCGACTGTCTCGACGTCGGACATACTACCTCATAAAACGTCTGGCAAGGGCTTGTCGTCGACGGAGGCAACGTTACAATCACTGTACAACCGTGCAGCGAGAGCATTCCTTCACCGAGACGTCACAATCACATTCACCTTGTTAAGCGCCGCATTCGCGCTGCTCCCACCTCCTCTTGCGCCCTCACCTGATCCCCTAGATGTACACCGGAAAAAGTGGGATATCCTTCGCATCACCCTCGAGACAACCGTCTTCTCTTCTACTCCAGACATCGCTAATTTACCGCAACCACTCCGAGAAATCCTACTCTTATCCCCCCAATCATTTATTTCCACTTTGTATGCTCGATCTCTCGCTTTATTTACTCCTTCATCTCTGTGTCGAAAACCTAGCTCCGCATTCCTTCCGCACCAAGTCCTCATCACACTCGTCGCATCCAGTATCAAGATAGATTACCCAAGTGTTGGTCGTGAGATGACAGAGGACTGGTTATCAAAACGCGGTCAATATGACTTTGTGCCTTCCACAGGTGAACCATATCACAAAGTCCTGGAACTCTACTGCTTGCATGTCTTGCCTCGTTTGGGCGAGTGGGAATACGTCAAGGAATTCCTGTCCTACGAAAATGAGCTCTCGTCTGACGAAAAACGCGTGAGTTTAATTTTATGATTCTTGTGTCGTACTGAACACGATATTGACAGGAGCTTCATTTGGCCCTCGAGGCTCAACATGCTCACGCGCTAGAGAATACAAGGCGGGAGACGCCAAAACCCGAGACTCCTCCCTCTCCTACATTAATACCTCCACTCCGCGCTTTATCCCCAGCATCTTCCTCTTCCTCTCTATCCACTACATCCACCCGCACCGCCGTTCCAGCATCCCCCCGTCCAAAACTTACCCGCCAACAATCCGCCACTTCCATATCAGCAGTTTCAGACTCTACCGTAACCAGATCCCCTCGCAACCGCTACAAACAAAGCATGACCCGAGGAAGTTCAAGTGCCAGTGGCGTTCGCATCCCCCGCATTTCGTCAGTCGACCACAGTCTCGCGAGTGCACAACCCCCAACCTCCCTAGCACTCATCAGATCTTATTTCAACCACTATTTCACCGCAAATAGAATAGCCACTCTATCAGTTTTTTTCTTCCTAATTCCCCTTATGTCTTTGATCCTCCGGAGGAGGCGGCGCTTGGAGACACCTGCGAACTTGCAGAGAGGAAGCCTGTGGCGATTCGATTGCGAGACGGTTATGGAATGAATTGACGAGGGTGGTTTTGGATACTGTTAGGATGGGTGGTGGAGGACTTGTATAACTTACGGCGCGCCTGCTTAGTATCAGTCTTCCTAGCCAGACCAAGTGGAAGGATATTGGTGTCAGGTCATAGGCCTTATTGAGCTGTCTATAGTTCGTACAACATTGGGAGAGGACTGGGTATGTGCTAGAAAAAACTCACTTGCTTTTCACTCGTTAAACACTGTAACCCAGCCAAGTTAAAACTGTCATTGAGTTGTCTATAGCTCGTACAACGGACTGGGTATGTGCTGAAGAAACTCACTTGCCTTTCACTCGTTGAACACCGTAACCCAGCCAAACTAAAATTGCTCTCAAATCCTCGTTAGAGGACGAGCTTCATGAACCCGAAGCAGTTGTCATGAGTCTCGATCTCTGTGCTTGACCCTTTCTCTCAATGTAGTGGTTGTACACAGATCGCGGCGGGCTCCTACACGGTTCTTGGTATTGGTCCTGGTAGGGCAAGTCGCTCGTCATGGTAATCGGACTGAGATTCTTTGCAACACCCGTAGATCTTATCAATCAGGTGACAAGTCACCTGAAGCTCCTGTGGTTTTGGCGGGCTTCTTACTTACATGCTGTACAAGACGGCGATGCCAATTGTACATCGCATCACGCAGTCAGCCGTTTTAATGCGAGGGTAGTGCAGTATGATATAGTACAAATGAGTAGTCCGTGTGCATGCCGTCTATGCTTCGTAAGTCTAGTTTGTGCATCTAGGTTGTGGAGGCTTCCTTCCCCCTTTTCACCGCTCATAGTGCGTCTCCGCTCGTTCCCATCCCACCGTTTCCTGCGTTGTCTATGAAGGCACAAACTGTGTCAGATTTGTGCCGTTGGCCAAGATATCGTGGAGCTTACTTGAGCCGATGTTGATGAGACCACCAGGGACATCGTTGACCGAGCCACCTGGTGCTAATCCACCCGTTCCAGTGGACACGTTCCCTGCGGGAATGCCCTTGACGCCCTTGAACTTTGACGTTCTAAACTTTTTTGACCCAACCCTTGGGATGGCTGCCGAACCTGAACTTCCCACCCCTCCTGCTCCGGCATTGTCTAGTTAGTGGGTCAGATGGCGGGATACAAGGTTAAGCGGCTCCCTTACTTGATCCGATGTTTGCGACACTGCCGCCACCTAGTAAACATCCCAACCCCAACGACAAGCCCAAGGGGTCTGTGCAGTTTGTGCTTGCACCGTTGACTGACCCGCCAGGTGCTAGCCCGCCTGTACCAGTCATGACGTTACCGATTGAATTGCGCGGTGTGACTCTGCGAGGTGGTAGGGCTCTGACGCCGGCAGTGAGAGCGGTGAGAGCGATGATGGTACTGTAGAAATGCATGATAGTTGGGGGCGGCAGGTAGAAGGTAAGACGATGAACGGGAAAAGGTGGAGGTTGGCGTTCAAGAGGGGATTGGCGAGATGAAATGTATACGGCGGGTATTTATGGGTCTGCGCGGGCGGTTGACCAGAACAAACAAGTGACCAACAGACGCGTCGAGGTCACGTGCTTTTATTTCTGAGCCTAGGAAATGTCACAGCCACCCCTTCATCTGTCAACACAATTTGAATTGCGTCACAGTACTCCGCTGTCGAACAAAAATGAGTGGAGAGAGCACCATCGTCGACCTTACTTAGAGCTTGTCTCATAACTACTACCATCCAAGTTTTCGTTCATCCCATTACTCCCTCTTATTTTCTTGTATGGCCACTCTCACTATCGCCCGTGCCTATCAGTATGCATACCACACTTACCCAAATTACACTCTCGCTGTCACTGGCGGCACCTTGAATGCTCTTGGTGACATCGTTGCCCAGATTTCACAGAACATTGTGGGTACACTCGTTTTTCTATGTCGTTCTCCTGCAACTCATGGACCCTCAGCTCGTTAAAGATCACGAGCCCAGACCCGGTTGGGATCCCGCACGTACACTGCGTTTCTTTTGTCTTGGAAGCAGCATGAGTAAGTCAAGCAACTTGATTATCTGAGTAAACCTTGAATCCTCTGCTTGCGAGGCCCTCTACTCGGGAGGTGGAATTTATTCCTAGAGAGACGATTTCCTCTCCGAGAATGGAGAATTCAGCCTATCAGCTTCAGAGCTCTTTCAAAACGCGTGGCTGCCGACCAACTAATAATGTGAGACTTTCATTGTTTGATACTGTTGTAGACTGACGCCTTGGTCCCTAGGGCACCGATTGGGGTAAGAATCAGATTCTTGATCGCTATTTTGAACGTGGGCTCATACGTATTCTAGCTCGTGATGTTTATAGGCTCTATGGGTGTAATGGAATGTCGAAGTCCCAGGCAAATACACGAAAAATATACTGACATGTTTGCTCCCGCTCTTATGACCAACTGGAAGGTTTGGCCTATAGCACAAGTATGTTCAAACACACTAGTAACTGCTCGTTGATGTTAAACTCAATTTCTCATAGATGATCAATTTCCGATACATGCCACTGCCGTATAGAATACCTTTCCAGTCCACCTGTGGTGTCTTCTGGACGTTGTACTTGTCCATGTTGAATGCCAAGTGAGTAGTCACCATTTATGCATGTCCGATGCTTATATTGGTAACTCTCACTTCACAGGGAGGACGAAAGGCAAGATAGAGAGGTAGCACTGCAAGCAACAGTCCGCTAGACGGCCGTTTTCTCTTCCTTCAAACTGGTTATCGGTAGACCCCGGGTAATATCATATTCACGTTGTAGCTCATAGATCTCATTTGCCATTTTTATATCTAACCCAATGTTGTCTTTACTTGCTCCTTGTTATATTCCATTGAGACGCTTTTACATGTAGTCGCACACATTCCAATGCTATCCATTGCATATCGCAGCATATCCCGCGTAGGGCAAATTTTGGGGTACAAGCGTCGCCAGATGTACTCGATTTTAAGTCTGCCCATATTTCGGCTTGAAGAATGCAGGGGGCAATTTTGATAACACATCTGTCAGTGGTCGTTCCACCAACACCAGTTCCCCAGGCCCAAGGAAATCGAGTGCCAAGATGGGGCGATAATTCGTCACCATCCGCAATTTCCTTTCACTAGCCATCTCTCCTACTGCGACCGGGCCGGTCTGCCTGCGGCGTTTCCGTGACTGGCCAGTGTACTTGCCTTCCCAGTCCAATTCAAGCTTGCAAAGCCACGATGACCCCCAAAAGATAGCCTCTTTGGGCTTGGTTGAGGGAGGTGCGATACCCGTCATTTCGTCATCCGACGAAGAAGGAACGGGTTCAAACGCGACCCCGATGACTGGATCTGGGGCGCTGAGGAACTGCTTTGGAAGACGAGAATTGAACTCCCGACCCCATGATGGCACTTCACCGTGTTCTACGTGGAAGATGTGGATTGTGTTGTTGGGCAGAACGGCAAGGAGGATTTGCGGGTTGTCGGGAAGGAAAACTAGGATGTTGGGTGGGAGAGGAAGTGACGGCAAAGTAGTGTGGTGCTAGCACAAATTAGCTCTGCACTACATCTCGGCGATAAATCAAACTCACTTGTATGGAATCGAGATTGAAGATGAATATTCGGCAGAGGTCGTCGGATGTGGCCAACCACTGGCCGTCGGGACTCACTGCTATCTTCATGATAGCGACGGAATCTATACCACCAACCGACTGTTCATCATCGTCTGAGGTCCCTTTGTTAATGCCTCGCACCACTCTACCGCTTGTGATTGACCCAGCGTTGCAATGTTGGTTGAATGTCCGAAGTACGGTGGGAGCTTCCGAACTGAGATCAATAACGAGGATGAGTGACGTTATTGCAGAGGCCATGATCAATTTCGAGGAGTCTGGGGTGAATGTAAACGACGATCCACCGGTTGAGACAGGATTCTGAGAGCTTTGTGCGGTGATTCGATTCTCCAATATTGATGCGAATGTCCGCACCCGGCTCGATTTGAGGAGGCCGGTAGGCTGAAGTAAGATAAATCAGGAAAACATCTACAAGGTTGATTTCTGCACCGCTCACATTGAAGCTGAGCTCGAAAAGCTTGGTCTCGTACAAGTCAGACACGACAAGCCAACGCCCATCATCAGACAACGCGCTGGCGATGAGATTCGTGCGCACGTTGAGATCCATCTCGAGCACTTTTTCCCAAGAAGTCCGCGTTTCAGGATCAGTCGATGGGTCAACGCCATTCACGATCACATCCGAGTCTGGGATGCCTAGAACTCGCCATATATTGACGCCTGTCTCGTGCATGCTTGCCACAAGGCGCGCTCTGCGAGAAACACACACTGATGCGGTGTATGCGATACGACGATAGTATGAATCCTCGAAAGTCGTGGTAACTCTTGTTGTGAGAGGGTTGACAACGCGAGGGGCAATGGAAGATGAAGTCATGCTGGCTGGCAGAGCGGGAGTAAGGGCAATAGACATGTCCAGTCCTCCAGAAGCTAAGACTGGTGCAATGTATGTCGCATTTGCAGAGGGCTTTCGCTTGTAAGAAGGGGGTATGGGGGAGTAAGGTGGCCAGACCGCAAGACACCGAACGTCGTGCGAATGCACACGACGTGAGCCAGACTGAATCCATCGTGCTGGGGCAGAGGTCAACACAGAAGAAGTTTCTGGAGCGGTGGGAACATATGAGAACAGCACAATTTTTTGGTCGACACCAGAGCTGAATACGGATGTGCCTTCCTGAAATGCGGTACATTTAGTCACAGAAGAATATCATATTGGACGACTTACGGGACCAATTGCAAGGCAAAGCACGTCAGCTCCGTGCGCCGGATAGCTGCAGGTTTGCGTGCAAGTCATGGAGTCCCAGAACTTCACTGTACCTAAAGAATCCCCAGAAACAATGGTCCCATCGCTGTGTCAAATTGGTTAGATCGAAAAAAAAAACTGAAGTATTTTGCGCATGCACTCACGCAAGCACGCCAACTGTCCAGACAAGGGTCCGTTCGCCTTTCATTTTGTCTGTTCCCATGCGGTCAGTCGATCTGCCAGTAGCGACATCCCACTTCCGTAAGCTGCTATCTGAGCCACCCGTGACGAGCCATGTGTCAATCCACTCGTCTTCATCGTCATCGCTGTCTTCATCACTATCCGTTCCATTATCAGTCTTTTTCGCCGTCCGCTGTTTTGGCGGTCGAGGTGTTGGCGGGCCCCAAGCAATGCTCAGTATGCGACTTTTTATGCGATCGAATCGCCTGTGATGCTGCAAAGTATCCGCAACTAAAGATAGCAAGCGAACAGACCCGTCTTCACAACCCAGGGCAAGTAGTGTCGAGGCAGGATTGGCTGCAATGCTCCAGATGGCACCTCCCTGGGAACTAATAGTTCTCTACAGTCCAATATGAGTTTGGTGCGGACGATACAAAGTAAGAGCATCGTACGCGAACACAGCTGCGAGATATGTCCCATTCCAGCAATTCAGACCCACCACCTGAGCTGAAGAGACGAAGATCAGAGCACAAAGGTACGGTGTCCGATGGAAATATGTCCGGATAGCGTAGAGTAAAAGCTAGCGAATCTACTTTTGATGGGCATGGACCTGGAAGAGTCTAAATGCAACTTCAATTATTGTGTCAAAATAACAATGCAAAGCGCTCACCTTGCGCACTTGCCAAGCTTGGGATGCCTGGATCTCTCCCTCCTCTGCAGTCCATTCGAGAAGATCGATGTTGCCATTGGCATGGCCGACACCAAGTGTACCGAACTTATCTTTTGAATCCCTTTCCCGTTTCTTACCTTTGAGAGATGGTAATGGTAGGGGAGGAAACGCGAGAGCCGTGATCGGCGATGGTGTATAGTCAACAAACCTACAACGATGGACAGCGACAGGTCTTGACATAGTTTCAGTCTTCCTTCTATCAAGGTCTGACTCTCGGATATGCCTCGACTTCGCACATTTTTCTTCACTGCCTTTCTTGGACGCGTCAAGTTTTAACCACGTGGCCACGCTTCATATTTTGCTCCTTACATCTTCAAGACTTACTTGGACTTTTGCGTCCTCTAAAATTCTTACTTTCGAATTTACTCCGCTTTGAACGTTCTTTGCTAATATGTCTTTCCTTGGTCGTGGTGGTCCGTCACCAGCTGGTGGTGTCAACCATGAGCGCATTGAAATGGCCATAAACGAGTGCGTCGGCTCCCATTTCACCTATACCGTTGCAGCTAACTCTCAGGCCATAGAATTGACATGGTTTCAGACGTATTTAACCGTATTGTTTCGTGCGTGACGGTTTTTCACAATTCCTGTGACCTTGACTTATTTTACGTGTGTTTGTAGTTCATGTCATACCAAGTGCATCAGTCCTCGCTATGCCGAAGGAGACCTCAACAAGGGCGAGAGTGTCTGCATTGATAGATGTGTGGCAAAGTTCTTTGAAGTTAACAAGAAGGTCGGAGAAAAAATGCAGAGCGCAGGAGCGAGTGCACAGGCCACGGGGTCAACGAGCTTCTCGCTATGAGAGTGACCGCGCGAGGACATTTATATGGATAGTTATGATGTGAGTCGGTTACTTGACTTTTTCTTTCTCACCTCGCTTACTCTTTTGCTTCAGAGCTTTGACTTGTTCTACAACGTAATGCATTGGTGCACAACCATTCATCCCAACACAATAGACAAACATGTATCAGACGCATCCTACGTGGTAAAGTTTGGGAAACATTCTGCCAATGTTTTTGAGTGCTTGTTCTGGGCGTGCTCCTCTAGTCTGCAATGCATACATGCACATTATCAGTACAAAGCGCTTCTTCCATATGCTCATTTGTTAAAAAAAGGACACTTACGCTGGTGCACGGGTGGTGAGCAGCTGAGATGATGGAATCGATTAGAGTGATGTAGACAGAATCTATGGCTAACGACTCACGAAGGTCTGTCTGCAAGTTTGGCAAACAATGTTCTTCGCCGCTTCATTAACCTTGGTCCTACTCGTAGGGCCTTTGTCTGCGTTTTTTGCAGCATTGCGTTCACGCTTTTGTGCAGCTTTGGCGCCCTGAAGGCTTGTTAGCGGACTAAAATCACTCATTCCTGCGAACTGAAGATAACCCACGTTCCCCATGATTAAGCTAAGATACTGAAAAAACAGAGACCGAGAGCTGGCACAGAAAACTAGGAAGATACAGAGCTGGTATAACTGCGAGTGCTCGACAACGATGCACAGGATGAACACATGTTTTACGTAAGTTGTCTTATGGACTGATATATCTTATCTCCGTTATCTTCGTACTTATTCAGAATCACGATGTCAGATATACCATAGCCTTGTGAACTCACCAGTGTTTGTAAGCGGAGTCCCGTAATATCGAACAAGGTGCATATCGACCAAGGGAAGTCACTGCGACCAGACTCGAAGAGTCATTCTTGACCAAACCTGACATGAGAATACTGTCCAGTGTGCGACATTCTTGCAATCATATCCGTCACTTTTCTTCTCGCATACCACACTCTCCTCTCTTCAAGATGGATCCTAAACTCGCATCGATCATTGAGCAGGTCAAAGTAGACATCATCACTCCTACTCAACAGCGCGACAATGCGAGACAGCTGGAAGAAGTTTCCAGGAGTTTTATATGTGAGTTCAAATGGAAAGTAGGGTTTTCGTCTGGCTGAAGAAATGGTAGCCGATACTATCACAGGTGTGTTCTCTACTTTTGTTGAAAATCGCCTGAACAGGACATCGTTTAGTGCCCACGAAGGAGATGTTCGCTTACGCCGTACAGACTTCACTCGGTGACGACGTCTACAACGAGCCATCTACGATTGCCCTTGAGGCGCACATCGCTAAGCTCGCAGGGAAGGAAGCTGCTCTCTTTGTAAGCAGCGGGACTATGGGCAACCAGCTTGCTATCCGCACGCATCTCCAGCAGCCTCCCAATTCTATAATTTGTGATGTTCGAGCGCATATCAATAAGTTCAGGCTGTTGCTCCATCTATCGTGACCTGACGGCTGACTTGCCCTAGGTACGAGGCTGGTGGCGCAGCAATCCACTCAGGTGCTCTCCAGAACGCTTTGACACCTAAAAATGGCATGCACATGATTATGCGGTCGCACACTCTATTATTAACATCTACGCAGGACACCATTTGACTCTGAAGGATATTGAACCACATGTAGTGTTCGGCACTGACGTACACAGGTATGGAGGTTTTTCATGTCAAGGATTCTTTTAATGTCTATCAGCGCACCAACGCGAATCATTTGCCTGGAAAATACGCTGAATGGCACGATCATGCCGCAAAACGATATCATTGAGATCGCTAATTTTGCCGTCAAGAATGGCATACTGATGCACCTTGATGGTGCACGTTTGTGGCACGTCGCCGCTGAAACCCGGACACCGATTGATGAACTCTGCGCACCACTTGACTCAGTCAGTTTATGCTTCAGCAAGGGTCTCGGTCAGTATCGCCATCAGTACCTATGAGTAGAGACTGACTCGCTGCAGGTGCCCCCGTAGGAACATGTCTTGTCGGTCCAAAGCCATTTATACAAAAAGCGCGCTGGTTCCGCAAGATTTTTGGCGGGGGGATGCGCCAGACTGGTGTTCTTGCTGGGTCGGTTGCTTACGCACTTACCCATAATTTCCCCCTCCTTCCTAGGGTTCATGCTCTAGCAAAACGCCTACAAGCTGGTTTACAAGAGCTTCAGGTCGGCATATTGAGTCCTGCAGAGACTTGCATGGTAAGCCCCATCAGTTGTTTCTCGATCTTATATTTTCCAACAAACTTGTGATGCGAAATAGGTTTTTTATGATCCCTCCACAATTGGTGTCGAGTACTGGGAAATCATAGATCATGCAGCTGCATTACCGAACCCCATCAGTCTTACTGGCTCTCGCATGGTGGTACATATCCAAACATCACCAGAGGCAGTGGAAGATTTCTTGTCATTGATTAGAGTGCTAAAGGAGAAGAAGGTCCAAGCAGGTATTGTTCCCTCACCAGTGGACTCAGATGGGATGAGGAATGTGTATGTCAGGGCCACGAGGCCATCCACACCTACTACTAGATGATTCAACACATTAAATGTGATGCTTGCTGTCCCAAACAATCACCACTGGCAGCATACTAGTAACTTTGAATATTTAGCTACACTTGCAATATGTGATGTAAAGTTTACAGATTGATGTGGGAGGGATAGAGTCTGTTGGCAGGTACACTGAGGACAAAGTGTACTATGTAATACAGTGTTACATATGTAGAACTTCAACAAGCAAGTTGAAGTGCCTACATATGCACAATCAATCATAGGAATATGTTAGAGCAAGCACAGTGCAAGACTGTTTCTGGAAATAACTCACCAACACTATCAAAGTAGTGTCATCTCCACCATTGCATGTAGGGTGCCATCACAGTCTACATACAGAGTATTTCTAAACAACAAGTCAGTTTAAGGAATTAAAGGAGAAGAACCACAAAATATATTTAATTAATAGAATCACCACAGGACCCAATCATGAAATCATAAGGGTAGAGGACTTACTCATCCATTGGCCAATCACTCAATGGCCAAAAGAATCTGGTCAAATCTGATACCTTGACTGATCCATGTAATGGACAACTGGTGTAAAACCATCAGTATGCATTGGTTTTGAATAAATGTAAACCCACTCTTCAGCTCTAAGCACATACCCAGGAATAATACGGCACTGCATTCGCAGATCTTCAGGTTGGGTTGCACAGTCAGATTTCCTGCTGTGGGCCTTGATCACAAGCACAGCTTCTGGATGAGCTGGAAAGCTAGGATAAGAAAGACTGAACCCAATGCGCCACCTCCCATTATCCCCCATATAGATGAGAAACCACCATATACGTCCTGCAAGAATTGGTATAGTATCAGCATGAGAAGTACCAGTGAGAGATGCAGACCATACCTGCAGCAACAAATTCTATGCCCAATTCACCTGCAGTGCGCAGGCGCTTCTGGAACATCCTGATGTGGAAACAAGCAACAAACTGGTTCTTGCACATTCTATCCCCTTTATCATGCACCTGGACCTCATCTGGTGGGCAACCCAAAAAACATCTCAAAGACACATCCTTAGCTGATCAGTGCAAAATGTGTTAGTTGATGCACTTGGGTAAGCATTGATGTCTCCACTCACAATTGATAACACGTCCCAAATTCAGCTCCATAAACAATGCATGGTTGCTGGTTGACATGCATGCAAGACGCAAGTCAGAAGAGCAAACAGATGAGAATTGGGGGATGTATGCAGCAAATGCTGAAAAGGCTTCTCTCTGACCATTCATAACTGCCCAATACATTGCAGTGTGACCCTCGATATTAGGATTTTGCAGGAGATTGGAGAACTCTGCAGGGAGGAGAGCAGCAGCATGGCAGGTGTTGACAATAGGGGCAACAGGGATAAAATTGGGAACAGAGACAATATCACGGATGTGAGATAGAACAGCCTCAGTCTGTTCAATCTTGGTGAGTTCGACCTGTGTCTGTTCAACCTGCTTCTGTTCAACCTGAGTCCGTTTATGCTTGTTTCGTAGAAATGAAAATAAAGACAACCGGCTGCCAGTACACTGGACAGAATTTGTCACAGTTGATGATGCAGATGTAGAAATCTCATTGTATGGGGGAGGCACACTAGTAATGGACTGGCCATCATCAAAGACTTCAGACTTGGTAGCCATGATGTGGTAGAAGTTAGGAGATTTTTGCGTTTATGAGGAATATTATTGCGGAACAAGCCAGTGTCAAACTGACGTCATCAATCGACTGGACATTGTTATCGATTGTCTCGTCTGGAGCATATTTCTTTTATTGCAGATTTTGTTTAGATACATCCAACTTGAAACTGCCAGTGGAGTCCGACACATCATTTTGTCTAATTAATCACTGTGTATCTCCGAGGGAGAACGTTCACTAGGGAGGATAGCCCTTTTAGCCTTTCGAGTCTCGAATCAGATCCTCCTTCTGGTGAGAGATTGAGACTCATCGAATTACTAATTCAGTGTAGACCCATCTCGCTCCGTGTCATCTTTAGTGTTCCGGATCTTGCGTTCACGTTGTTATGCCATGGCTACACTGGGGCATTGAACTTGTTCCGTCTCAATCTCACTCGTGCTCTCTCTCTCTCTCCTTGTTTCTTCTACTAGCACCACACCACGAACATCTACACGTCCTCATTCTTTTCAAGTCATCGGCTTTCGTGGCCTCGCCATGGCTTGGAATATTAGCACACAGCACGAGTGAGAGGAGTGGGGATCAAGATGCAGCCGAGGGGTGGGATCGAGATACAAAAGCCACTGGCCACCTGCGTTCGAGTCGCAGGTTACGGGTGCGGGGTTGGAGACGCGGACACAGACACAAGGAAGGAAGGCAATATTTGAGCCTCAGCAGAGGCGGACTGTCGAATTTGGAGACGCAAACGAGACCGACGTTCGAACCTCAGAGGTAGACGATGCTTGAGTCACAAACAAGACCGTTTGAGGCTCAGCTGAGACCTACAGTTTTCGACTCACAAGCAAGACTTACGCTATACAAGGCTCAGAAAGACCTACAATGCTCGAATCGCAGGAAAGATCGCTTATAATGTGGAAAGGACCAGCAAGAATTACGGGGTCCATTTCGCAGTCCTAGTTTCAGTGATCTCAAAGGGTTGCAGCAGGTGAGGGGATGGACAAGGAAGATGTCTTTTGAGAGGTATGTCTTTCTTCCCCTTGGTTTGTTTGTCTTGTATTTGATGATTCTGGGTGTGAGTATGGACGCGATGCTGACACTGTTGTTTTAAATCGTTCGGCATTGTATGGCGTTGTACAAATATGCAGATCATCATTGTGAGTTATCTGTATCAATGTCTCTTCTCTCCATTCTATTCAATCTAATCCCTCACTCTCAAATCTTAACCCTAGCCCCTCCCACACTCACCCTCTAATCCTCCAACCTACACCTCCAACCACTCGCAGAAGTGACGGCCCGCTCAGGAGAAGTCACCTGTCTCTTCGAAGCACCCCGAACCGACACACTCATTTTCTCGTCCTTCCTCTCATCCGCACTCACCTCTGCACCCGGACCCCACGCACTTGTCTCAGTACACTTCCTGAACGCGGCATGATGGACATAGACGCGTGCGGTCGGGCCGAAGCGGCCTTGGGAGGATGTAGAAAGTATGCTACCTCCCGGTCTGAGTCTGCTATTACCTCATCTACATCGGGCGCAGGGCATGTTCATGTTCCTCTTGCGTCTGCACCGTGGCCAGGAGCGGCACAGGTTCCTGGAATGGCCAGACAACGAGGATCAAGACCGATCGATGGCTCATGGCTGAAGGGGGTAGGGAGCTTAATAGGACCAAGAGGGCGCTTACGACTATACCTGCTGCTGCGTTGGGTGGGAATGGAGCTGGAGAGATGAAGGGAGGAATAAGAATTGGAACCGGAGTAAGTCGTTTATGTTCTGCTTGGACGTTATTCAGTGTTGACCGTCGGTTGCTTCTCGTTTGCTCTTCATACATCACAATAGCTGGCATATTGATAAGGTTACCGTATGTCCATTACCACACGATGAGTCATGTTGACGATGGATAGATTTCCAACACCAATCAGTCTGCAAATTCCTCGTACCGGAGAGATACATTGCCTCCCTCGCATAACCTTTTCTATCAATCCAGCGCGTTCTAGCTGTACCGTCAATAGCAAACAGCGTCGTCTTCGACCAGATTACGCCACCACATTCAGCCGACACTCCAGAAAGCCGTGCTTGACCTCCGGACGGATTCGTTCGCAAATGGACAGCTATAATGCGATGCCGACGAGACATTCGAGCGCTAAGAAGAATGCACAACAACAAATGTAGTACTGTACACAACATCTCTTATTGTAATATACCAGATCGATGTTTAAAGGCGAATGGTGCGCTTGTTACACTAAAGGATACGTACTACGACGTGGGGCAACCTAAGTATCCCGTATATCACTGACATTGTTAATATAACAATCTCGAGACCCTTGGAGTCATCACCGTAACCGCTCCAAACAGTGGCCACCGCGGCCACCACACAACTAAAGGCACCTGCTTCCAAAAGTATTAACCCAACACACACACTAAACAGCCAAGAGCAACAGATCCACGGTATATTTAACATGGCCTAGAGTAAAAGTAAGTTGCAATAATAATAATATAGAAATACATCTCACTCGAACTTGCTCTGCTGTGGCTCCCAAGCTGACGAACCCACAATGGCATAGGTGCGCTCCTATGAGTGAAGAAGTGATGGAAACCTCGCATACACGGTATGGAATCTTTTTGTCCGCGCCAGATAGTACAATAACAAACATGCCTGCTATCGTCGCCATGCCAAGACACAGGATGGCACGCGACCTCATCTCCTCGGTGATCTTCGACCGCAGGGATTGCCACTGGTCGCTCGCTGTCGGATCCGTGACTTCCCTTAAACGGCGCAACCTCAGACCGAATACCGACACGACCAAGAATTTCAAGCATCCTGTTGATTTAAGTTTCCATTCTGTTATGTACTACACATGGCAGAGACTCACTGTTGACTACCTGTCCCAGAGGTTCTATCATCGCATCTTGCTTTTTCTGTGCCCTCTCCTGTTCCTCCACCTTCTTTGCTTCTATCTGCACCTTTGCCTTTGCCTCTGCCTCCGTTTCTGCTTTCGCTGTCACTTCAAGGGCAGCAGCTGCTTTGGTTGCTGTCGCGGCACTCCTTTCTACAGCCTCTTGGGTCACAACTGCGTACGCTGTGTTTTTCGTGGCCGTCGCTATATCTGATGCTGCTCGAGCTCGCACCATCGCTTCCTTGTATTCCGCCGATATGACCTCGTGAGCTCGCTGTACCTTTTCAGCGGCTTGACTGTCCGCATATTGAATGGCGACATCGGCGGCATCAGTTGCCCGCTTCGCAGCAGTGACAGTATGCGGCGACGACCTGAGACCCGGGTCGACATCCACCATTTGACAAGATAGTGAATAGCTAGTGAGTGGTGGTGGTGACTACAAAGAGCGAGATATCTGGCTTTGTATGGTATCACACTGATTGGACTGAAGAGACGGATTAGTCTAGGGGGCGAAGGCAAAGGGATGGACTAATCCTGTCGGGATGAAGGGCACTTGCACAAGACGCTAAGTTGAGATGAGGAAGTCAGTAGCGAGAGAGAGTCGACTTGGTATGATATGTGGGAGTTGGTACTTGGTGAGTCGTGTTTGGGAGCTGAGTTAGCTTACAGCGAACGGGAGAGTGTTTGTGAGAACGGGTGTGATCCGAAAGGTGTGGTTTGGACTACGAAGGCGAAGCCTTCGTAGTCGGTGGGGAAGGTCTGGCTTTGCCAGACCGCGGTAGGGAGCGCGATTTGGAAGGTTTTGGTCCGGCACCTTTGGAAGTTGAGAGAGAAACAAGAGCCGGACATGAAAGAGTCAAACCTTCTGAGCGTGTAGAAGTCAGTCTCGAAGTGCGGGTTGATGGGACCGCGAAAAGAAAAACGAGAGCAGACCAAAACACGCTGGTGTATCGATAGAGAAAGGGAGGTGAGTGGACAAATATCTCGTGCTGAGGATCTGGGGAAGGTGGGGGCACGAGAGAAAGAAGGATTTGCGAATCTTATCGAAGCGAACACGGATATGTAGTGTGCGCACGGGCCAGATCTGCGCAAGTGAGGGAAGTGTCAAAGCCGCGTGTGATTGCAAAGCCCTGGCTCAACATTCATTGGCTCGCAGGCTCGCCCATTCGTTGAGCTAGGTACGGTGGTTTGTATTCCAACTTGAATATTCTGAACCAGCCGCTGCGTCACTCACGTGCAGGTCATTGGTATAGGCAGGCAGCAATCGTAGCAGCGCTGGAAAGCGCCAGCATGAAATAGGTATAGTGCACGTTGCCGAACATGATTCACGAGTGCATCACATGCCCTTCGATGAGGGCCTGTTGTAGAGTGTGCCATAGCATGACGTAAATCGACGAATACCGACGGGCGGTTCAGCTTTTCTAAACGGCGAGCAAGATCATCAACAGATTCTGTGATCCACGGTGAAGACATGGCCTTAGAGGCTCGCGTAGCCGCCAAATCGATAGTAAGAGATGCCTGATGACAGGAAGAGTACGCAGAGCAGTGACCACCACAGGGCCGTACAAGTTCTGAACCTAGGCAACAAGCGAAGTACCTCGTGTTTCTGGGCAATCAGGTGGGACAGGTGTCGTCAAGAGACTCTCGAAGAGGATATCATCCAACCCGGCCATCAGTAAATTCACACATTCCTTAACGTCCTTAATCAGCTTATCTCACTTATCTCAAAACTTGTTTTCTCTCTCTCACATCATTCACCTGGCATATCTTGTATTTTTTAATGTGAAACACAATAAAACATGTCCATTAATACATCTCAACATTTTTTTTCTTAATACATTCAAGTTGAAATTTCGGACAAGTAGATCCACTTTCAACAAAGTGGTTAAGTGTGAATAAGTCTGTTTAAGGGCAAAATAAGGAATGTGTGAATTTCCTGATGCCGCTTGCAAGCTCTGTGCATTTAAAAGTGAAATGAGTCGTGTGCATGATTACATTGACACTACGTTCCTTATTTCGCGCATCCGACCTTTTAGTTTCAACTCGCAGTGCAACGCCACACAGAACAGGCGCGGACAAAGCTGGTAAATTTTCTGCATAACAAGTACCCGAATGATGAATTGGTGTTCTGTGTCAGATGGTCTGTAGAACATGGCGCCGGTTTTACCTGGGGAAGTGATTTCGTAGAAGATGTATTTGGAAGTGAGGAAGAGGAGGTACATCAGTAAATTCTCACATTTCTTGACTTCCTTTTTTGTTACTTTCTCAGCTTGGCTAGATTTGTTTCCTCTCTCATGCATCATTCACCTGGTAAATCTTGTATTTTTTTAGTGCAGTCTATACCAAAACATATGTACTAATATAACTGAACAATTTTTTTCTGACCATGTTGAAGTTGAATTTCTGGACAAGCAGGTCCATATTTGCCAAGTTGCAAAAGTACAACTTAAGTCTGTTTAAGGCAAGGTTAAGTAATGTGTACATTTCCTGATGTAGTTTGCGGGATCTAGAGAAGAGTGGTCTTCGCGCAGTTCGCAGAAGAACTGTGGTACGTAGTCTGTGAATTTGAAGCCATGTTTCACGGAGGGAGTGAGTTTGTTCCTGATACTGAAGTGGTGTAAGTTTGGGGTGCGGAGCGAGCGGGGAGTGCGCACATGTCTTTATGCCTTATGGTGAAGGATTTTTGCTTTTTCCCTGGTGACTGCCAGGTGGAGTGAGGACCCGCGGCACATAATAAGGCTGACCTTGATCATGATCGCCAGGAGGGTCCCAATTAGCCTTGAGAATGGGATCAATGAACTTGCGAGAAGCAGAGTCTGGCATTGCTGACAGGAACGTTGTGTTGGGAGTGGAATGGAAGTTAAATATTAGGCGCTCCTAATACTCCAGCTACTTTCATATCGATAGACCAGAATCGCCAGAATCCAGAAAATTCACTTGGCCACTTTCAAATGTAAGTCGCGTAAGTTGTCATCATTGCTTGGGGAGTACTAACCTGAGTACAACGACTGCTGACTGACATCATCATGCACAGAAACCGTCGACATATATATAAGCTTTCGACGGAGACGAAGGGATGATCTCGCAAAAGTGCCAGATAAACTAAGTGAGGGGCCTCATCTATGATCTGATGACAAGCACGACTTAGCTTTTAAACGTTATTGCAAGTTGTGCAACTGGTCTGGTACCGTGGATGATCCGTGAAGGCAAACTGCAGAGTCTATGCAATAGTAGGTGAGTCGTTTTCTGATTTCAATCCCAACTTGAAGGGAAGGGAGTTAGACCTGCTTGAGTCACGGCCTTAGCCTGCTAGCGATGTTCATTATTAGGTTTATGTAAGTAGTCGTACGTTGTAGGCTCGTGACCAGCCTGGCACAAACTACCCGGCACTCGAGTGGTGTAGCCACTCACCATCTCAGATTGACGCATAGTCAGCGGCGAGTCTACGTCCCTCGCCAAAAGGCAGTCTAAGTGACACATAATCAAAGCTCACGCTTGATTACCGTAGACAATATTTAGTATGCTGATTATGGGAATTCTGGTAAGCCTGCAGTGGGCTTATGCCAGTGATAATGAATTACTCCCGCCTCCATGAGGCCCCTGCCGGAGTTCCGCAAGTCAGCAGGACAACATAATATATATACCAGAGATATAGCACAGTACCTCCGATACCTCATCGACCCATGCCTTCCGTGACAGACGTCCGTTTCGCTGAACTCGTGCAGGACATCGCTTGCGATGTGCATTCCAAGACCCAGGATGATGACAACATCCTCCAGGTCCAAGAAATCTCGAGGGCATTTGTATGTGAGTGGTTTACACCATCGCAGGAGAGAGCGTTTTCACAGAGTATCTACAGCGGACACTCTCACAGGTATTATATCTCGATATGGGGCACTAATCCATGCTGATGGCAAGATATTGTGATCAGTACCGACCAAGGAGATGAATGCCTATGCTCTCCGTGCGTCCCTCGGGGACGATGTATATTTCGAGCCATCCACTGCTTTGCTTGAATCCCACATCGCAAAGATCACTGGAAAAGAAGCAGGCCTCTTTCTACCCACGGGCACGATGTCGAATCAAGTGGCTCTCAGGACTCACTTGCAGCAGCCTCCATATTCAGTCATCACAGATGCACGGGCCCACATATACCGGTAAGTTACTTTTCGCTTGAGAAATATGTTTTCAACGTTTGCCAGCATGGAAGCTGGCGGCGCCGCTTTTCACTCAGGTGCCAACAGTATCCCAATTATTCCCGCTAACGGTATGCCCTTTCCAAATCGGACCGGCATTTGAATTATTTCTTGCTCGTGACCAGAACACCATGTTACCTGGGAGGACATTGAACCTCGTATCGTCTCTGGCACAGATGTCCATGTGTAAGTGCCAAAATAAATATCGCTCGACTGCTCCAGTGACATTGCCCCTGAAGTGCCCCAACACATATCATAGCGCTTGAGAATACTCTGAACGGAACCATCATTCCACAGGACGACGTAATTGAAATTTCAAAGAACGCACATAGTCGGGGTATCATCATGCACCTCGACGGTGCGCGCATCTGGCATGTTGCAGCAGAGACCGGGTTGTCCATGAAAGAGCTTTGTGACCCATTTGAGTCTGCGAGCTTGTGTCTCAGCAAAGGACTTGGTAAGGCATGTTCAACAACAGGTTGTTGACGATGCTCATCAATCGCGTAGGTGCACCCATCGGAACTGTTCTAGTTGGCTCAGCGCCATTTATAACCAAGGCGCGATGGTTTCGAAAGCTCTTTGGTGGGGGTATGCGCCAGACCGGGTACATGGCTGGCTGTGCTGCGTACGCACTTACTTACAATTTCCCTATGCTCCCTCGCGTGCATGCCCTTGCAAAGCGGATGCAGCAGGGCCTAGAACAACTCGGCGTTGGCATCTTGAGTCCCGCTGAAACTTGCATGGTGGGTGGTACCCTGACAAGGTTAGAGAATGTCACATGAAAACGATAATGACCTTCTATTAGTTGTTCTATGACCCTTCACCTATCGGGGTTGAATACTGGGAAGTAGTCGAGCGGGCCGCACAACTTCCGGATCCCATTAAGCTGAATGGGTCTCGCCTTCTGATGCACATTCAGACATCGCCTCAAGCGATAGAAGACTTCCTGGAACTCCTGCGCACGCTCAAAGAAGAGAAGGCTGCTGCGGGATGGAAACCCGAGAACGCACCGCCCAAGAAGAAGACCCTGTTCAGAGATGTATACGTCAAGGCCGTTAGACCAGCGTAGATGTGAAGAGAGACAATGCAAGTAGATATATCAGCAATATGTATATATGTATCCAATATGAATGTGGAGCTCTACCCCTTCCCAATATACCGCTGTTTTTCATACTCCTTCCAGAGTGCCTTCATCACGCTCTTCCCGCCCGCGTCCAACGCACTCACCATAACGGCATCACGACTGTGCGTACCCATCATCTCGCACAGCGAAAATAGGCCCGGCTCAAGTTCACGCCTCACATCCGCCCGCATGACACACAATGGGTCGTTCACAGCGTCAATGTGCGCAGTAACCACATAAGCAGCATGCTTGGCAAACGGTTTTGAAAGGCTCTCCGCCTTCTGTTCTGCATTGGGCTGCATGTGCGCGCGAGGAACACTTTTTGTCGTCAAGGAGGTGAAGAGCCGTGCAAGTGCACGAGCTTCTAGCACACCCAGGGGCTCAGATGGTGCTATCCACGATGGGAGGGTGTCGGTGACGATGCGACTCTGCTTTGCAGCTAGCTGGGGCCGTAGACTACGTGTGCAAGAGACCAGTTGGCGAAGGACCATCCCAAGATGTGGTAAAATGTGAACGACAAGATCGCGCCGCAGCCGAACGAGTGCGTTTAGGATGGTGGTGGTGGTGTGAAAGACGGCGGGTGTGGTGGTATTGTCATGTATTGGAGACCCGCAGAGGATTTTAGAAAGTAGGACATGAATGGGACCCGGGTCGACAGGGCGAAGAGCTGCAGGCTGGTGTGAAGCGTCAAGTTAGAATCAAGATAGGATGTACTACGACGTACCCTATCTGAACATTGCCGAGCCACAAACTCAAGGCAAGCTAGCTTCAGGTCCACAGGACCCGCGAAGAACTGTACGTGTCCAATAAAGAGGTTCAGACACTGACTGAAAATCCCCTGAACGACCTTCAAAGTCCCTACAACAGAATAAGGATGGTGTTCAGAAATATTGAAAGCTATCCCATCTACCTTGAGGTGCATCACGCAACAGGATAGTGGCCGCATGCACTAGACGCACACATTGAGCTGGATAAAATCGTGTGCTTTCAAGTGCCTCATATACCGTGTCCAGTAGATATGAGAAGTCATCAACCGAAAGATGCTTGCACCCGCTTGAGACGACTTCATCCAAGGATTTGATGTCTCCTGCGTTCACCTCAAATTAGTTCGACCAATGGAACCAAATTTAAAAAAACAACCCACCAGCTTCCGTAGAAAATACAAATACCCCTACTGCTAGGTCAAGATGTATCCCGCGGTCAACATTAGGCAAACAACGTAGTTCCTCAAAAAGGAGTCCCAAGATTTCTGCAGAAGACTTGCATTTTTCTCTGTTTCGCAAGAGGGCGACTGCGATTTGTTGGCTGTACCCAGATGTTGAAGTAGCTGAGAAAAAATTTGAGTTAGGACTACAAATTCAAGGATGCTTAAATGCCTACCAGCAACGCCTAACCAATGGCCAAATGAAAGGTGGCGCGCCCATGCTTTGATAATCTTGCTCGCGGGGAGCGTGTCAATGACATCGGGGTGTGAAACTGGAGTGAGTGCAGCATGCAGTTCTTTTATTGATGCAATTATCGAGTCGGGAAGACTATCATCATTATTGGAGGAAATTTACGTTTATATGGAATGACGAACGGACGCACCTGGAAACAGAAAAATCCTGTCTGAGACGCTCAACAAGCTGGAGCACACATAACTGGGGAACGCCCTCTTCATCAAGGGAACCAGACTGCGCGAGAGAACAGAAGATAAAAGCACACGCGGCTGAAGCAGATGGGTCTTTATCTGATGCTCGCAGGAGCGCACTGCTCGGTAGTCAGCAAACTTACAGCACAACAGGGGAAAGACATACACAATATAAAGTTCCGCAAGATTTATCGTGGCCTCTCTCAATGCCGCATTATCTGAAACCTCCATGCTCATAAGATGCTTCACGTAGTCTTTGGCGCTCTACAAGTGCACGTCAGCTAGAACTAAAGAAAGCGAATGTAGACATACTTCATGATCAGACGTGTTCAGATACCCGAGTTTCCCCATCCGCTGAAGAAATACACGTATGTGCATGAGCGTTTGCCTCATATCTTCTAGATCCCTTCCTTCGTCACGCTTACGTTTGCCCTTTGGTGCTCCCTCTCCAGTGGTTGCATACAGCAACGACGAAATAGTGACATCCCCCTCCATTGCCCGGCGCACAAGCTCCACGCGAACCTGTTTAGTGAGGTACTCAGGGGGAACGTATAAGAGGAGGCAGTAAGTGCTGCTGAGCCGATCCAACGCAGCACCTTTCAGAGAGTTAGGCGAGGATGTGAGGTATGCAAGAACGGAAGCTGTCGTCATTGAGTGGTAAGTATCAATGAAAGCACAACAGGGAATCAGAGCAGCGGATAATCTTACTTCGTATATTCCCCATCTCCCAGAACTGTGCATTGTGCAAAACACCCCAAAGGACATCCTTTGGTTGTAAGCCCTGTACATCCCCGCAACAAGTAGACATGGGCGAAATAGAGAATATCAGTTTGATCAGGCGATCGAGGGAAGGTCTGGATCCTTGGGCGCTGCATGGTTGAGGCGTACATCAGTCGATACAACCACAAGGAGGGATCAAAGAGATAACACATACTCTACAAGATCTAACCACCGCTCGACGATCAGGTAGAGTATCATCAACCCGTCCGCGTTCTCCACTTGCGCCTCAATATATGTCAGGGCAACGTCCAACACAGTCTCCACTTCTAGATCGGTTTCCGATCTAGAAGACCATGCAAAGAGAAACCGCAGCTAAAAAAACAATCAGGGCCTTCCAACAAAAGATAGGAAGAGGACACACGATTTCAAGCACTAGCTCACCCTCCGCACCCTCTTCCATTTTGGCAACGCCCAATAGTCCTCGCGTATCTCCTTGTTCTCCGCCGCACCTCCAAGCCGGTAGATGATACGCAAAACGAAGAAGCGCAGCACCTGTCATTTGGTCTGCCCAGGATATTTTACAAGTCATGTTACAAAGAAGCGAGCGAGCGGCATCGATAGCCCATACGCCCGCCTCAAGCACGGCCTCGCGGATCTCGACGGTGACGAACGAACCTGGGAGGTTCGACAGGAACAGTGCCGCGAACTTGAGAGTGAGGGAAAGTGAAAGTGCATGCGCATCTACTCCCCGCATGGCTTGCGTAGGCGCTGGACTCGCAGATGGCGGAGCGGGTTCGCTTTTCCGTCGCTTTTTACGTGGCCTGTCTTCCAACTCGTTAGTTTGTATGAGTGAAGAAAGGTTTTGGTAGGTATTGAAAGTGTTTTTGAGAGCCTGGGTAATCTGAGCTACCTCTTTTACTTGGGTGGGGGTGAGGAATGTGCGGAGCGCTTGCGCGAGCGAGGAAAGATGGGTGTGCGCAAGGATGGCAGAGGTCCGTCCGCGGCCGTAGAATTCTTGTGGTGATACAAGGGATCCGATGGAAGGAAGAGAGGCACAGGCGTCAAAGAGTGCATGAATGTATGCGTGTAATGTGCGCGTCTTGGAGTGAAAGTCGAGGATGAGGCTAAGAAGAAGGTTGGCTGATTTTTGTATGGAGGGAGATGGGTGAGTCTGGAGAAAAAGTCATCAGGAATGGCGGACACATTGATTTGACAGAAAAAGACGAACGAAGAGGCAAAGCTCACCAAGATCAACCGAGGAAGTACTCTTCCTATGACAGGCTCGATCACATCATAGTCGACCCTCGCAAGCGCAGCCAACACGTCCAAAGCCAAACGTACCACCTCTTCTTCCGCTTCTTCTTCCAATACCCGTACCGCATCCTCTCTGACCTCCTCCACCTCCACCTCTCCCACACCTTGACTCGCGTAAATGCGTTCACTCTCGATAATGTTGATCAAACCCACTCGTGCTTCCCAGCTCAGATTGTTCCCGGCCAATAACTTGAGGCACGACGCGAAGAATGCCATGGATGTCATTCTCATGTCGTTTTCACGGTTTTGTATTTTATTCTGAGAAGTGGGAAACAAACTGGTGCGGTACCGCCGCAGGAAGTGCGTATGGGTGCTGAAGAGGCGGGGTAGGAGCGGGATGGCCGGATTTATTTTGGAAGGCGAGTTGGGCGAAGATAGGGCTGTGAATAAACTCTCAGATGAGGGGGACGCACGAAGAGCATCGAGAGAGAACAAAGTCTCTGTTCCTGCAGCATATACTGCTTTATTCAGCTGTGGAGACAGATGAGATGGTGGCGAGATTGCATGAATCCAGGACGAGAGATAGGATTGGAGGAAGATCGCGGGTAGCTAAACAAACGTCTTAGGTTTCTCTCACCACATAAAAACAATAGCACTGCCCACCTTCTTCTTGTTCCCCGCATTTCCGAGTGCTTCTCTATATGAAGATACAATTGCTTCACAAATACCTCCCAAAATCTCATCGTTGACCAGCTCAGCAGAGACATTCAGTACAGCACCAAGACACTCTAGTAGCGTTTCCACGCCAATTTTGTGGACACTTAACGGCCACAGGACAGAGAAGCACGGACGCACGAGCGCAAGGAGCTCTTTCGCCTCTGTAACTGGCAGATCCCTTAGCAGAGTGAGGATTGATATGATGATCGGTGCGAGCGGTGTGCGATTGAGAAGAGAACCGAGCCAGACCTTGAGGCCACGTGCACCCGCCCCTACGCTGCCATCTAAAACCTTGCGAAGAAGGGACCAGTACCGCGCATCAATTACCGGGTTGTCGCTGGATCATCGGTTGTCAGGACCGATGGATGCACTCCGCATAACCAAACGCACCTAGTTTTTGACTTGTCTTTGAGTAGTCGCGTGAGTATGAATTCGGCGATGAGCTCGTGCTTATTTGGAATGTGAACAGTAGCATCATCCCATGCCGCACAAGCGATTTGTATTTTTGGTGGACTCTCCGGATTAGGTGGATCTGTAGAGGCTTTTAGGAGCCTAACGAAAGACTGGGCGGACAAGGGTGTTGTCATTGAAAGGCCATGAACTTTACTTCCAGTATGCCGAGTCCAGGATAAAAGGAAAAGTTATAGCTTGGCACGTGATGCTATCATCATGACTTTTAGTTGCTCAATTCAAACATTGTACGAACTGAATCATAATGCACATCAAGTACTCAGAAATTAATAGAAAATCTCAACATACGTGAGCATGAATTCAAGCTAGAAAATGCGTCAACAGTGTCGCATGTCAGTGACGGTCAACTTGAACCTGAACGGATTACACCCCCCCTGGGGGGGGGGGTCAATATATATATGGAAAGTGGAAACGCGGTTGATGCATTTTATTTTTGGCCCATCATCCAAGTTCATTGTTGTCTGCTGCCTCTCTTCGTCGCTCATCATGTCTGCCCAGAGCATAGCTCGCTGGAATGCAATTCCCATGTCTCGACCTGATGCAGACACTCAAGAACAAGCACAATCTGTGCAAAACCAAGTTAATTCTATGAAGGTACTCTGCCATATTTTCTGGCACGAATAAAACACCCCTACTGCCCTCCCATCCATCCATCCCAGCGCTCTCACCAAGATGTTGATAATGACGATGACGACGGCGTCTCGCTAGTCTCAAGATCACCATCGCCTACTCCCGATACAATGGACATTGAAAAATATGACGAATATGTCCGCGGTCCAGAAAGGGAGGTTATCACCGTCGAGACCAAAATCAAAAGCACCAACAAGGGCTTTGCAATGCTCGCAAAACTCGGTTGGTCAGAGGGTCAGCCGTTGGGACAATCGGCAGACGGCAGGTTTGATCATCCCTATCGGGAACTACACCACTAATCCTTCTGCTGCAGCGCGCGTCGATCCTATACCATTTCACGTGAAAAATGATTTGACTGGCCTAGGAAAAACGACTCAAGATTTCCGAATGATCGAGACAACAGTTGCCGAAAGGCGCAAGTTGGACTCTGAGCGACAACGAAAGGAAACCGAATACCAACGAAAAGCACGAGAGGCGAGCTCAACCATACTAATGATATCGCAGAGCATACTGATATTGTTTCAGGACAATGCTGCCCGTCGAGCTGCACTCAAGTCAGAAATTTCAGATACCCTCAAAGCGTTCTACTGTTCGCTTTGTGAGAAGCAATTCCAGAATGTCGCACAGTATGACGAACATACAAACTCGTACGCGCATCACCACAAGGCACGCCTTCGGGATATGCAAGCCAACACACGTATGACCACCCAAGAAGATGTCGACAAGCGTAAGGAGAAAGAGCGCAAGCGAGAAGAAAAAGAGCTTCGCAAAATTGCCAAGGCTGCTGGGATAAAGATGGCAAAACCTACAACTACACCAGCTATTGTGCCTTCTGCACAGACACCTGCCGCTGCAGAGACGTCACTTCCCTCTGAGGCACAATCAAGCAGCTTCAAGAAAGCGGGCTGGGCAACCGTTTCAGCACCAGTTGAGCCTGCGACTGGTTTCAAGCGGGCAGGTTGGGCATCTTTGGATTCTAATGCCTCCTCTGCGCCTTCCGCATCACTTCCAACCCTGCTACCCCCAGTGGTTAGTCCGCCCCCAACTTCTCGCAGCGCAGCTACACCAACATTTCGCACCGGTGGCTGGACATCTCTTGACGTCGGCAGCTCTCAGTCAGTCACCCCGCCTCCTCCTAACAATACTGCAGCGCCACCGCCACCGCCACTTAATGTAGCCCCGCCTTCTCCCCCAGCCACTCTTATGAATGCGCCCCCTCTAGGCGGTAGGCCTCCATTTCCGCCAGCAAATGTGCGTCCACCTAGCGTACCTTTCCCTCCCAGCGTGCCTCCGCCCAGTGGGCCACTTCCCTTCCCTCCCACAGCAGGCGGCTGGGGACCTGCTGCGCTTGTCTCAGATTCTAGGAGACGGGATCAGAGTTTTGCTCCTGCGCCGACGTTCTCACAACCCGCGCCTCCGGTAGCAGCTGCCCTACCTACATCAACCAGTCTAAAGGCTGCGGTTCCGCCGCCTGCTGCTCCTCAAGCAAGATCAGGCTGGCAGCAGTGGAAGCAAGGCTCTGGATCGAAACGGAGATAGCGTACATACATGCATCTCTGTCATTTACTATGCTGATTATGTGTTATGTTGCTCAACTATTGGTCATCTGTAAGGACGGAGTTTTTGATTCCGCGGAAGCGTTGGCACTCACTCGCTTGGCAATCGCGACGTGACGGTCGAACACCACTTGAGCTTCGCCGCCTGATCTCGCTAATGTCAGCCTTCTTGCCAGATGCACGGCCCTGAATCGTTAGTGTTTCGTGACCGTAGACTGTTGCCACTTTCATCATTCGTACACCCACAAAATATAAATTCCAGTCTGTCCTAAAATTTTAGCATCCTCCGGAATCCAGATTCATTACTTCTCTTATATGGAATTTCCCGCTTGTCGATAACAGTATCTCTGCTTTCTCTTCAGGTCCTTTCCCGCTCAACACCTCGGTCGACTTCTTCATATATGTTGTTGGATCAATGTGATCCACACGAGTTCCCAGTACGTTGTATTGGATCCTCCAAACTTCTCCAGGTGATCAACCTTAATTGTTTCCCGGGTAGTCTAATATTTCAAGCCTCGAGCACCAGTACTGTGTGGTTTTTTCCGACGATTCAACCACGTGACAGGACTGTGCGCCTTCGATACTCAACGCAGCTCACCGTGCCTCGCATCCGCTCATGAACGTTTGAACGTTCACGCCGTTCGTTGCTTGTCAGTTTCAATTTCTGCTTCATCTTACATCAAGTTACACACTACATATGGCTTTTAACGCCTCACTGTGCACACAGCTCTATCGCAATCATGACTCGTTCAATATAATTTGAGTCTTTACGCTCACTTTCAGCACCTGCCATGTGAGAGCTCTAATTTCCGCTGCATGCAGCCAACATTTCGCACTCAAGCTATTTTTTGTTTCAATACAGCTCTTTTTTTTGAAAAAAAAAATCCTATTTAATGTCTTCTCAGGGCAAAGCCCGATGTAGACAGTACATGCTATATACTACGACGTTCTATTGATTTTTCTGGCGTTGGTGTAATCAAGGACCATTGGCTCGCACCCCGTACGGGGGTTTGGGGTGGTGGAGCATCGGAAGCCAACCTAAGGCTAACGGAGGGGTGGGGTGTATGCGCGGTTACACTAAGTTTTCTCGGGCTCGGTTCTTCACGGGTGTGTTCTGAGGGATGGGTCTGGGTATGCGCGGGGAATGAGGTCACGGTGGCTCACTGGTTCCTTTCAGTCTTTGCCAGTCTGCGACGTTCCCAAACTCTCGTTCTAGGCGCTTCGTGGCGGCAATATACTTGAACAAGTCGGAGATGTGCTTGTTGCTGTTGAGGAGACTGCGGATGTGGTACACGCGATTCGGGATTGATCTGCGTAAGGCGCCTCTCTGGGTGCGGTATGCGGTGCACGACATCAGGAAATGATGTACGGACTCTTCACAGGTTTCACAGGTGGGGCATAGTGGTGTTTCAGCACTCTTTATGCAATACAGCTCTTTGACAACTGCAACGTACCATGCACGCGGACTGGATGCTAATTCCGCAGGACAAGATAGGATAGACAACAATTAATATACGACTATCCCTTCCACTGCAATCGGCACTCACAGAAGTCGGCACTTTCACAAAACTCGTATTTCTAGCTACTTTGACACTATCATTCTCTCTCCAATACAACTCAATATTGCGAGGTTGAATCTTGCTGACACCGAAATTAGGTGACTTTGCCAACAAACCACGTTTTCTGCACTTTTCCAAACGAGAAAAACACGTTCAGAGAATTTAACCACTGCATCAACAGAATAAACAACCTCAATGTACGTAGTCTCCCTCCTCTACCTCAATTTCACAAATACCTCAATGGTCACCCTCGTAAACACAGATCTAGACTTTCCTTTTTTACAAGACCAGCCGCGGGAATCACCAAGTTGCACTTACATAATCCTGTGACTTAAAGTCGTTCATTGTAAGCTCAAATATTTTTATTCTGCTGCACTGATCAGCGCTCAACATAAGTTGACGCTTGAGACGATCATTTAGGTCTCTTTGTTATTTGATCTACCTGCAGGAATGGGAACTCGCGGGTACTACGTGCTCCGCTATCGGAACTTTTATTTCGCTCAATACCACCATCACGATAGCTATCCAGATGGGCTTGGCGTAAACGCGCTTCGGTCTATGCAACACCCCAATGCCATCACGATTAATCGGGAGGTGTTGGGAGAAATCCTAGACGGGTTGAAAAGCCCTTCGCATTATCTAGTATTGATAGAAGGTGGTGAAGATCTCTTGCCCCCCTCCAGGCAGCGGCCAGAAATTGACATCATGATCGAGTGGATCTACGAAATCGATCTTGATCGCAATATCTTCCACATAAATGGGACGCCTTTTTTCTCCTTGGAATGCCTTCCAGATGATGAGGATTTTATCCAATACATCTCCGAAGACCATTACGGCCACCTAGCTTGTGCATCACAATGCCCCCCTGAGCACAAGTACAAGAGGCCAACACCGCCAACCGTGGACAATTCTGACCTCGCGACGTACCAATCATTTACGTGCACCGGATCTCATGTGGCTTTGAGCGACCTGCTCGCCATTAATGACTTCCTGACTCCAGACGAGCATATTCGGGTCTCATTGCTAGAGGTCATGATTGGGCAGTGCATGATTTTCCCAGTCATTGGCAAGGAAATCCACAATATCGAGCTCGTATCTGATCACAATCAACTCACGGATGACCAATGGTCAATCGCATGCTTCATGGCCAGCATTGCATTTATTCCTCTGATATTCGACGATATCAGGCACACTTACCATCCCGAGCCGAGCCGAAAAGAGTTCACATGGGTTCGCGAAGACACTGTTGTTTGCATTGCATCACATCTAGACGATGAGCGATGCCTACAGGCCTCTGTATCACGCCTAATTAATGCAATCATGGAGCAGAAGGATAATCTTGGTGATTACTTTGGAATCGCGTTTTCCGTCTATCATTGTGCACTCGTCAAAGTCGTCAAAGATGCACACACAATGACATTCAGCCATACAAACGCCCTCCAGTTTTTACCATCATTCTATGCATATTCACCTTCTACGCCAGGCATCACTGCTCTCGCTCGTCTTGGCTTTCGCATCGACCCCGCACTCTTTGAGCGCTTTTTGAAAATTTGCCATTATAATCGTTTCATGACGGGGGAATCCCTCGCTCAGGGAGCTGATGGTAGTGATGATGTGCCACCCAACATTCCATGTCCACCGCTGCCTCTTGAGCTTTGGAAAAATATTGCCCTTCATCTCCATTCCTCTGAACTCATCCCCTTCGGGTTGGTCTCGAAACTATTTCGTGAAGTAGCCTCGATGGTACTTCGCTGTCCCCACCTTGGTGGATATCGCTTGGTCGCTGCTCCCAGAAGGCAACCAAGATATCTCCAGGATCCACCATTCTCTCTGCATGCTGCATCTTTTATTGCTGTGCGAGCCGGAATTCCTACTACTGTGCTTTTTGGATTGAAGTTTAAAGATAAACCATCGAAGAGTCTGGCCGTTCCGCTCAGTGTTGGAGGTTCCTCGCTTTGGGTGCTTTTTCAGCCAGTTCCTGAGGAGCTCGCTGGAGATGGCTCTTGTGGTGACTAATAGAGATCCCTATGTTGTGACTGGTTGCCTAATGTCTTCAATCCGGCACACCTGAGCACACATGGGTTCCTTGACTCCCATATAGTTAATGTATCATACTAAGGCATCACTACGAGTTAGACGATTATCAAGTCAATTTCACAATGCCATTTCTTTTGTTACCTCAGATCATCATTTAGGTCTCTTTGATCTACGCGCAGGCATGGGGTATGATTGGGTGTACTACGTGCTCCGCTATAGGAACATTTATTTCGCGAAATACCATAGATATGAGGAATCAGGTGGGCTTGGCACAAAGGTTCATCGGTCTATGCGACGGCCCAATGCCATCGCGACCCATCGGCAGGTGTTGGGAGAGATCCTAGACGGGTTGAAACCCCATTCACATTCTCTAGTATCCATAGAAGACGGCGAATACCCTCTGTCCCCCTTCTACCTGCGACGGCAGCGGAAGAAGCTAGAAAATGGCAACTGGATCGACTGGGAGTGGATCTATGAAATTGATCTTAGTTAACATGGGAGGGTTTTCCTGATGCAATATCTTCCACATAGATGGGATGCCTTTTTCTCTTTGGAATACCTTCCAGACGATGAGGATTTTATTCAATACATCTCCGAAGATCATTATGGTCACCTAGTAGCTTGTGCATCACAATGCCCCCCTGAGCACAAGTACAAGAGGCCAACACCGCCGACTGTCGCAGTTCTGACCTCGCGACGTATCAATCTTTTATGTGCACTGGATCTCACGTGGCTTTGAGTGACCTACTCGCCATTAGTGACTTCCTGTCTCCAGACGAGCATATTCGGGTCTCATTGCTAGAAATCATGATTGGGCAGTGCATGATTTGCCCAGTCATTGGCAAGGAAATCCACAATATCGAGCTCGTATCTGATCACAATCAACTCACGGATGACCAATGGTCAATTGCATGCTTCATGGCCAGCATTGCATTTATTCCTCCAATATTCGACAATGTCTTCCGCCTTAATCATCCCGAACTGAAAATAAAAGAGTTCACATGGGTTCGCGAAGACACTGTTGTTTGCATCGCAACGCATCTCGATGACGAGCGATATCTACAGGCCTCTGTGTCACGCTTGATCAATGAGATCGTGGAGCAGAAGGATAATTCTGGTGATTACTTTGGAATTGCGTTTTCCGTCTACCATTGTGCACTCGTCAAAGTCGTCAAGGACGCACACACGATGACCTTCAGCCATACAAACGCCCTTCAGTTTCTACCTTCATTCTACGCAGATTCACCTTCTACACCAGGCATCACTGCTCTTGCTCGTCTTGGCATTCGCATCGACCCCGCACTCTTTGAGCGCGTTATGGAGATTTGCCATCACAAGGCTTCCCTGAAAATGAGCAATAAAATGGGGGAATCGCTCACTCACGGAGCTGATGGCAGTGATGATATGCCACCGAATATACTATGTCCAGCGCTGCCTCTTGAGCTTTGGAAAGAGATTGCCCTTCATCTCCATTCCTTTGAACTCATTCCCTTCGGGTTGGTCTCGAAACTATTTCGTGAAGTAGCCTCGATGATACTTCGCTATCCCCACCTTGGTGGATATCGCTTGGTCGCTGCTCCCAGAAGGAAACTAAGATATCTCACGGACCATCATCTCTCTCTGCGTGCTGCATCTTTTCCCGCTGCGCGAGCAGGCATCCCTGCTACTGTGCATGTTGGATTGGAGTTCATAGAGAGAACATCGGAGAGCTTTATCATTCCGCTCAAAGTCAGAGCTTGCTTTCTTTTCGTGCATATTTCAGCCAATTCCTGAGGCCACTGACAGAAAGCTCGTTGGAGACGGAAAACCAAAGCTCTCGTGGCGTTTAGCACGACTAGAGACCCTGGTGTCTTCAATCCGGGAGCACACATGAGTTCCCTGACTCCAGTATATTTAATGTATCATACTAAAGCACCGCTAAGAGTTAGACGATTGTCAAGTCAAGTTCGCAATGCCATTTCTTTTTTTACGTCGCAAAACGTGTGATTTGCATGAAATGTAGGACCTCACTTGCGAACACTGTGACTAGTTGACGAGTCCGATAATCGTAAACGTGTACCACTTGTCCAGATGCAGCAAGACCGTGTCATATGCGTGAATGATGTAGGCTGTTATTTTTCGGTGAGCAGCGAGACTCGAGCACAACTCCAGCAAGGGCAAGGAGCAAGCGGCTTGATTCAACGGAAAGACATTCATACATTCTGATGGGCACAGGCCCGTCAGCGATCCGGACTGAATAAAGGAACATGGTGACTGGTAGCAGTGATTGCAAAAGTTCTGGGTGACTTCCCGTGTAGCGAGAGAGACAGTCAAATGTAAGCCGTACGCACAAGATATGCATCGAGCATTAGCGGCTCGGAGATGACGAGCGCGTTCGAGGAGTTATCTGGGGAGAGGCGGATGTATGATCCAAGGCGCAACTTAGCATATGCTATGTTTTCCAGGCAGTGAAAACGGGAATGAAAATTATGAATGATGGAATTCGACTCATAATCACAAATGAGGCTTGGGCGCTTCCGCTGCACAGCGCATGCTGTAAGCAGTGAAGTGAACGCAAGGATAATACATGGAAAACGTACCACCTCAGACTTCCAGTGCACTCTTGACCTATATGCCCGCTGTGTCTTGCGCCAACACGTCAAGACCTGCTAAGATACAGGTCGTAAGTGATAATTTGGACTTTGTTGGATGAAAGCTGAGACGGAGCTGCGCCCAATAGTTAATTATGTCTTCACCGGGAGAAGGCGGGAGACCTCAACGATAAAGCCCAGCCATAAATTTGAAAGACCGATTGGGTCGAGGGCGTCATATATCTGCCAGGCAGACAGCGGATGATGACGTGTTCAAGGGACGGCTCGGAACTGAAAGAGTGGGAAAAAGATAAGGGAGGACTGGACATAGCGAAGTGCGGACGATACGTTGTCTCCGGCCGGGAAGGCGATGAACGGAAGTGAGAATGGTAGAGTGGGGTTGTAGGACATCGACACGGGGCAAAGTTATCGCGAAATGAATGGGACACAGAAATGGTGTGGTCTGTGTGTTGGAGTCGAGATGGTCAGCAAGTGGCGGGCGTATCTTACGATAGGACTGTAGGGGAGTGGGAGGACGCCGTGGAGAACGGAGATACAATCCTCGATCCAATCGAGACTAGGCACAAACGCGTGTACGCAGTGCCAGACACAGCCATGTTCGTTGCAACTGGTGTACACGACGAGCCCTGGCCCATGCGCAGACGGGCGAGCTATCGCCGCTCTCAAAGGAGCTCAAAGGATGCACAAGTTTGGTGCGGTGCCTGGCTCAATGGACCTAGACTCGTGACCAGTCCGTCTATGTGGCAAGCCGTCGATAGACGCACCCGTCCCTATATGCTTGGAGAAAGTCCCGGTCTACACAGCTCAAAGACGCCTTCGCTGCTTGGAATCCCAATCCAATACGATAATCGGAACGACATCGATAGCCCCGCTAGCAATTAAAGCGTTTTGCTCTTCGAAGTAGGTCACAAAACTGGGTCCATAGTGACCACCGTAGAGTTCGGCGGCAAAGATGAATCTGAGCACGACATAAGCAATCGTTTATGCAACCGAATTAAGGAGTTAAACGACTGACTCTCGACTGGCATACTTCGAAAATAGCTGGCTTCCAAATAAAACCTGGAATGCAGTCCATACATAGGGCGCAGCGGCATCAGTGCTGTTTATCGTATTAATACCATAAGAGAATCCGGTCCCGACTCGGATTGGCTGGTCAATGTAAATCACTGGGTGAGGAAGTCAGCTCTTGCGATATAATTGGAGAGCTACGTGCTACATACTATTGCTAAGATTATTCCAGCTGAAGGTATCTGTGTCAGATTAACAATAAACGTTTATGATCCTGAGATACCTGTAGGGGTTAAGGGTGGTCGAATTACGCATTCGCTAAGCATGGCCCGCTCTGGAAATGAGAAGCAGATTAGAAAGCGATATCAAATCAATCAACCTTGAAATAATACGATCATAGAAGAACATCCAGGGCCGCCATTCAACCTGCGACACCAGGTCAGAGGTGCTCCCAAACTCAGGTACCAGGTGATCCAGAAAACCCACCATAGAGTGAATGGGGCTGTTTCAGGTGAGTTTCTAGACTCGAAGAACTAGAACCACTGTATTTGAAGTCAGTTTGCATCTAGGGTATAGTGCACAGAGACATACCATAGACATGTTTGTCCCAACGTCGATGTAACCTGAAATCTGCGTAATATTTGGAGTTGTCTCGCAGATTCCTGAATTCTTGACATAGCGAATCCCATTGGCCTTGGATTGAAATTTGGTGAACCCTGCTTCTGTAGTGTCAGAGACAGCGCGGGTTATGCGCACACCGGCTAACAAGGCAATTCCGACTCAAACGAACGCCCTCAGAAACATGGCAGTGCGCGCTGGTAGGGAGGTCTAAAGTCATCAATTCCAGGTACTTGTACTAGAGTAAAAGATACTCTGGAAAGATATCCGGCGATCAAAAAACAGGTGCCCACATGGCGGCGGAAAAACGATGTATGCCTAAAATTCTGATGCCGTACGTTAGCGCTTTAGTATATGACCCCGCGTTGCTCCGAGTAAGTTGGAGAACTTGTGCGGAAAATGTCCACTCTGTGTCCACGATGAACTTCTAGAGAGCCTAGGGACAGGCTATTAGGGCCTTAGCAGCTGGTTTGAGTTAAGTTTAGACACTGCTCGGTGACGATTGATCCTTGAACGTCGGATGCTGACGTCGACGGCGGCAGCAGATGGCGGCCTGGGGCAGATGCCTGCGTCCCTGCCGCCCATCACATTGATATATTACTACTCTCGTCCCGTTTTACCGTAGGTTGCACTGGCATTTCCAACATGCGGATGAGATGGAGCTCACGAGCGTTTTGAAGCACTGGCATGCTCTCAGATGTGAGACAATAGGAAGAGGTTAGTTTGGAACTTTGACGGGATGACATTACCTGGTGGACCTTCAATTTAGTGTTCTGCAACAGACATACGATGTCAATAAGCTTGGTATCAGCAACTGCAGGGCCCAAGCGAGTACTGCAGTGATGAACGTTCCGGCAAGGATTTCGAAGAAGCCTGGGCAAAGTGTTTTCCAATGATATTAGATCCGACGAACGACGTCATCGTACATGTCAAAAGGGTATCGAGCAGGCACGGTCTACAATTGTGACGACCATCAGTCACGACTAGAATTAACTAACTACATTGCTGTTCTTTAATTTTGGTGTGTATGTATGTACGTTTGCTTGCGAGAGAGCGAAGAGATGAAGAGTAGCACCAAGTTCTGAAGGTTATAAAGATCAAGAGGACAGTCGCAATTAAAGGAAAACAATAAGCGGGGGGTGAAAATCTACCAACAACCCAGCGAAGCCGCGCAAAAAATATCAACCAGATACGATAAGCGACATCGCAAGGCAGGGAAGACACATTACTCCGACTCGCTGCCCGAGCTGTCGTCTGAAGAAGAGTCCGATGAATGATCGCTATCATTCTGATGAGCTAGCGTAGGTGCAGCGTTGGGTGTGGCAAAGTTGTTATCTTCGAAGAGCCGCATCCTCTCTTCCAGCTTGCGAATCTTCTCAGCTTCAGCAGTCTCGTCCATGCTCTTCCGCTTAAGACCACCAGTACCCGTGCCCTTGCCAGTTCGATTCCGTTTCTGCGTTGGCTGCCGCAAAGGCCGAAGCACAAAGTTGTACAACTTTGTGAGAACGTGCGGTGGTAGTATGTCGATCTCAAGTTCGATCTCCTCGGTACTCTGCTTGAGTTGTTTATCAATATGATAGTACATATCTCCCAATTGACTTACATCACGAATTTCGGGAACGCCCTCATGAATGATTTGGATGACCTTCTCAAGCTTGACCCCATCGAGACTTGTGATGGCCTCACTCAAGTCCTTCTTCTGCTCAAACGATAGTGCATCGTCCTCGGCCATAGGCTTCTTCGTCGTGGTCTTACGCTTGCTCCCGTTGGTCGCAGGTGCTGCCTTGGGCGCGCGCGAAGCAGCTGCCTTCGAGGTAGAAGCAACAGGAGCCTTCTCTTTCTTCTCCTTTTTCTTCTTCTCCTTAGTCGGCTTGGCCTTCAGAGCCATGAGATTACCGCGCATCGACTCGATTTGAGCCTCCATGGTGGCGATCCTGCCTGTGTATATCAAGTACATCAGCCGGATGAACACGCTGGGTATGTCAGGTCCACCCACGATTCCGTTCTTCCTCCGACTCCTCATCCTCGTACTCTTCCTCTTCATCGTCACTTGCATCCCGAAGGGGAGGCAGATTCTTCCACTTCTCATCAAACAACCGCTGCAACTCAATCCCTGCCTGATTGACAGGTGTCCCAGCGGGGTTGAACAAGAAACAGTTGCGGATCATGAGCTTGAAGTCATCAAAGAACTTTGAGGCATTGGGATACTCCCCGGCCTCAAGCTTCTTCCGCATGGTAGACATGTCCATGGGCTTCTTGATGACTTTATAATATGTTGGAATATCAAGCTTTACAGCATCTGCAGGATTTCGTGAGCGATCTCCTCACAAGGTACGAAATTGACTTTGGACATACCGACAGGCTCGTAAAACGGAGCAGCAATTGTTTGATGCTGCTTTCGCTGAAGATCACTTAAGATCCTCCCGCAATATTTGAGCTGCTCCCCTGTGCCATCGTCCTTTGGTACCTTAACCTTGCGCATCTTTTTCGGTACATCGGCATATGGTAGGTCTTTCGGAGGAGGTGGATGAATTTCACGTTTCGGCCGTGCAGATGCCTGTTCGGCCTCATTGCGCCGAATGACAGGAACTGAGGTTGAAGGACGACGAACGGGTGCTGCCGCGGCTTTCTTGGGGGGAGCTGGTGGTGGCGGTGGTGGAGGTGTGGCAACTTTCTTAACAACAGGAGGCTTCGGCTGCAATAATAAGTCGCGCACGCAGCATTCATCAAAAGGTGGCCTACCTCGGCTGGAGGTGGAAGCTGCTTAATCTGCTTATCAAAGACAGCCTCGACGTGTTTGCCTGCCTGAGCAATCACATGGTCCGGGCCATTGAACGTGATGCAATTACTGAACACTAGTCGCACGTCGGAGACGAACTCCTCGGCGCTGTAATAGCGTGGAATGTTGAGACTACTCTCCGGCTTGGCGGGATTAGATGCCATGAGCTTGCGCTCGATGGTGCTGAAGTCCATCGGGGTCTTGATTATGGACGGGTAATGGGGAATATTAAGAGCGACGGGGTCGACGGGATGCACAAATGCGGCAGCATCTTTGAGCTTCTTAAGCGAGCGTACCGTCGACAGACAAAATCTGTGTTGCACGGGGCTGAGGGTCGATATGCCATTACCCATAGGTATGGGCACTGGGATTGGACTTGATATAATGGTGTCACCATTTGTTTGCACAGAGGACGCTGTAATAGGAGGGGGAGAGCCAGTCTTCAGGGTCGAGAAAAAGAAAGGGATTAACACGCCTGTATGGCGCACAATGAGAAAAATGCTTACATTGGCAATGGATGCCTGATCGGCGTCTGAATATTTACGCGCGCGCTTAGCTGGAGGTGGTCTGGCTTCATTATCATCATCGATGGTGTCAGAGCGCTGCTGAGGAGAATCGAAGTTGGAAGTAGCACGCGATGTTGGTGGGCCAGTAGAATCCACAGGAGCTGGTGATGAATGTCGTAGTGTGCCATTAGAGCGACCGTTGGTGGTAGGGGGGGACTGGTCCATGTGGACATCTCCATCGGCGTCAGTGCTGTGTACGCCGTTGACGCCGTTAGTTGTCGGGACTTGATCCAAGTCATCAACTGTTGTCTCCTCTGCCATCTTTACATCATCCAACAACTGGCCCTCTATTGGTCGTGGTGTTCCGCTCGGAGGATGAATGGGGATGGTAGCTGTTCTGATAAGAACAAAGAAAACAATAGAATAGAACAAGAACTGACCTGGATCAAGCGGAGTCGCAATTTCTACACAAGTTGAGAGCGTGTCGAGGATTTCAGACTTTAGAGAAGGATTATTAGAGTCT
>MU177892.1:1184658-1257126 GCA_016695465.1 Suillus americanus
GAATCATTTGGTCAAGTTTCAGGTCTACAGAATTTGTGTTACATTTTCAAGTCAGCTGGAGATAAGTAATTAAGTTAGGGATCGCGTGCACCATTGACAACATTGTCGCCGTTGACGGCGGTAGAAAGAATCGATTGTTGTTCGGTGTTGGTCGCGCTGTGCTCTGTCGCGTTCATGGGTGGCGCGTGACTAATGTGTCACACAGCGTGACGTTTTCAGAGGAGAGGAGATTTTGGATTTGGGGGAATCGGAAGCCAGCCATTGGGTCTTTATAGGCGAACGGAATTAAGGTTTGACCTGCGCAGGGGCCACTAAAAATTACTCACACCTCAAATCTCACATAGAGCAAAAAATTGAAACTAATTCCTGCTCTAATACCCACAACGTCATAAGTCTGGCTTTCATCCTTCCTCCTCTTCCTCCTCGTCCTCTGAGATATTCGCAAACACGGGTTTGGGCTGGTTTTGTCGCCATGCTGGTTAAATCCAAAGTAACGCCACGTCAGCCGGCCGATTAAAACAAATAACTCAAAACAATTATTTTCACACTCCGCCACGGCACCTCCCACTTGCCGCAACCCCTCCCCCTCCGCAGCCCAGGCTACTATTGAAACATGCTGCTCACCTGAAGTCCATTGAGGGTCTTCGTCTGCCATCTTCGCATACTTGAGCAATGCCTCCCGTGGCTACAGTCGTCAAAGAAGTATGAAAGAAAGAAAGACATAGTTAGCCACCTTGGAAACCATCAAACAAAAGAAGATAGGGAGCACGTGATTATGGCACCGCACGAGAACATCTTGCTGCGAAGCGACGTAAAGAAAACCAAGAACGCAACCACTCACATCTTCGTCCCGTGTCGTATCCCGCACCAAATTCTGCACAACGTGCTGCGTCGCACTCGCGCCAACCCGTCCTCCCCGACCCGGTCCTGTCACCGGCAACTCCGGCCTCCTGCTCTTCCTCGGGTCCATCCGATCCTTTTCCCGCTTCCTCTTCATTCCCTTCACTAATCCCTCCCCATCTTTGAACATTGGCAATGCATGCGGCGTCAAGATCGTTGGTGCAGCCAGCGCGTCCGACAAATCCTCGATCGTCCGTCGCTTCGGGGCTCCCTTTGACAGTAGCAGTTTCGCACCGTTTAACGACGTCTCCGGCGAATACAGCACTGCAATGGTGCCGTTGGCAAGACCTGTGATAATCTGATTTATCTTGGCATGCCAAACCACTTTGACTGGTGTCGTGTCCATGTCAATCTCCTTCACCACACTGAGACTCTCTCGGCTGAGCAATGCCAGTTTGCCTCGTCCTCCCTTTGCGGACGCTCCTGTGCCTGTAAGGATATATTTTTCGTCAGGGCTGAATACAGCATTCGTGCCAGGATACAATGTCGTAGCCCCCGAATGCGACGCGAGCGGTCGTTTAAAGGCCCGTAAATCCCACACTGTACCTAAATCAGCCAAACATGTCAGCAAGCCTGCATTCGCACGTACGCTTAACGGTGTCGTCCCCTCCTCTCGTCAGCACTGTTCTCCCATCAACGGAAAAAACCAGAGATCCAACATCTGTGCCTTTCGTGTGTGCGCCCTCGATCGTCATGTTTGGCCTCACGAAATTTGATGACGCTTGCCACATATGCAGAGCGCCGTCGAGGCAGGCTGAGAACCATCAATGATTACTTCACTTCGCGATCAAACCGGGTCTAAATGGACATACCGCCTCCAATCAGCGTTCCGTCGGTAGAGTAAGCGCACGTCGTCACTTTGGTCCGTGCACCACGTTCTTTTGATTTGACAACAATAACAGATTTCTGTTTCCGTTTGTTCTCGACATCCCATATTCTATTCCGTAATGTCAGAAGTTGTTCGTTGATAACGGCGTGAGAACTTGCCTGATAGTCGAGTCTGCCGAGCTAGTGATAAAATACTGCTTATCCTTCGGATGCCACATGCAACTCGAAAGTTCCCCGACGTGCCCACTACACAATATGTGGCGTAAGCAAGTATGCTCACGAGTGATATGGAACGGGGCGTACGCAGTGTGCTTCATGTCTCTGATATACATATCACCCTTGACGAACGTTGCTCTGAGGTCATTCAAGCTATTCTGTTCTGCAACAGGATAGATTAAACTTACTTCTCCTCACCCTCCCGATCAAACAGCTTAGCTTGAAGTGTCCCTGAAATTACGAGGAACTGCTGCCCATCGTTAGAGTACTTGAGGTCGTTAACCTGTCTTCGAATGTCAAATACATCCTTCCCGTCGTAAAACCGACGCACATACATAGTAACTGCCTGCAGGCTCCCACGTCTTGAAGGACCTCGTTTGCGTCGTCATTCCACCAAAATCCCACAACTTACAATCATAGTCATGCGAACCACTCAACACACGTGCACCGCTCGGATCTACCGTAAGCGCGGAAATCACCTTGGTGTGCTCTTTGAGCGTTGCCTCGTGTGTGATCGGGAAATCGGGAGTTGATAGCGAAGGAGCGCTGGGGTCGTATTCTGGCTCGTCGTCAGTAGAGCCAGCATCATCTTCGTTGTCTTCGTCGCCTACGCCATCAACATCCTGTTTGAAAAAGCCTGGTTGCGGAAGGGAAGGCCCGGGGTCGTCCGAGTCTTCGTCAGATTGAGAAGGTGCCCGAATAGACACTCTGAAAGGCCCTGAAGCAGAAATCAAGAGCTTGGCCTCCACTTTGGGCTGCTGAGCGGATAAAATGTATTAGAGGAAAATGGCAACCGAAAAACGATAAGACTGACCACTAGCTCCTCACGTTTCGTTTTGTCGAACCTGTTGGGATCAAGCTCGCGCTTTTTGGTAGCCTTGCCAAATCCAACAATGCCCATCGCGGAAAATACGTCCATGTCAGCCATTGTGTCAGAGCTGGCTGTTGGTGTTGATCTGTGGAAGTGGAAAGATTGCAGCCACAAACTAAATTACTTACTCCCACAAACAGCCTGAAATGGAAACCCCGCCTAACTGTTGTCTTGAGGCTTTAAGAACGCTATATCTCAAGCTTGTCCTTCAACCAACCATATTCTGACCTGCAGCCAGAATAACTCAGTATGCTCAAACGACAGCGTCCTCCAACGCCCCCACCATCGCTGGACGAGTTAACGCCATTTCCCGATCGAACTATCAGACCAATACCACACCGTGAAACTCCTCCAGACATTTTTTCACATGAATCGCATGCTAAAAGACGCAGGATACACCCTCCAGTGCTAGACGGTGCACAGAGAGGCTGGGGTAGACCACCTACTTTGTCAGTGCCTCACGCAGATGATAGCGATGGCGAAGAAGATTGGATAGATGGGGAGGATGACGCGGCAACTGGTCACTTCGCGGCATTACCGGACTATACAGACTACAAGCGGGCCAATACTATGCTACACGAGATCCATGCTCTACACCAGCATAGGCTTATGTTTACCCAACCGAACTCACAACCACCATCACATCTATATTTGCCTCCGCACGCAGGCTTCTCAGCCCCTCCACTGCCTATGGCCACTCATCCACATAATCTTTGGCATTCCACTCACGGTCTTCGCCATCCTCCTTCTATTTCCTCCAATAGCAAATTATTTATACCAGCACTGCCGGAACGCCCTTTGCCTGAGTTCTATTCTCATCTCCCACATGCGGCCCAAGATCCTACTGAATTAGCTGCACACACCCCATTGGATTTTCACGAAGTCAAGTCCGTGCGAGAACGCTATGAGGATACCAATAAGTACGACTCGTGCCTTCTCTTCTTTTCATGTGGCGTTGCTAACTAAACCTAACAGATTGCTGGGATCAGTATTCCTCTCGCGGAGACGGGAACTTCAAGAGAGCCCTGATTCCAGTACTACTCCTGTCACAGAGCGAGGCCACTGACCAACACCGGAACTTACTGTGAGATCGAGCCCTTAGATCAGGTGCTGTGGACATAGACCTACTATACACCCGTCGTGATCGGCACCTTCGATTCTATCATCGTTCAGTCCACCATTACGGATGCCTTCTTCATTACTATCGCGTGCTCGTCCTCACATCCTACTTTATTTGGCATCTTCGCATCCTTTCATCTATGAGCATTCTTGGGCACATTGGTTTTACACCACTATCACAAACTGTATTATCGTGCATCGCAATTAAACCGCAACTTGCAAAAGGTGGAGCAATTCATATCCGTTGTGCGGGCAATGAAGTATCAACGGAATCACACCGACAATCTACGGAAGCATCCGTAAGTGATGGTAATAGACCTTGCCTTGTATCTGCGAAGGTGGAGGAAGTCCTACCCGTTATGCGTGGGCAATTAAGGGATCGTAATGGCAATTTATACAACCATCCGTAACAAGTCTACTCCTGTATTTGCGCAGACACACCCTCTAGATGCAGGGAGACTTTCGTATGGATCATATCCGTTATCTCCCCATCCAGCAGTTCGCCAAGTCCTATTCCATCTCGTGCATATCGCCAGTCGTCTGATTCCGGTACGTAATCATAGCGCTTGGGACCACTAACAAATTCGCGTTTCATGAGTGGACGTTCATCGGCGAAACCGGGCATGCGAAGCAAAAAAAGAAGTACGTCAGTGTGAAACATCATCAAGATTCAGGCAGACGAATTCGACCCACCTAAGTGGGGAAGACAGCCATATTTGCTTGTTCGGCGGCTGCTTATTGATCACGTATGTCCCATGGGTGCCTAAGTTGAGCGTCAGGACGCCGCTCTGCGGAAGAAGTGAAATTAGTGAGTCAAGGGTACGACTGCGGGACCAACATTCTAGTATTTTCGAGCATACTTACATGATAGTCTACTTCATACGCGTCATTCCCTACTGTGTCCAGCAAATCCTCGAGCCGTTCGAGTAAAGTTGTCATGGTCGCGTCGGAAAGTGCGTGATACCGCTCTATAGATAAATTACTGCATGCAAAATTGGAAAACAATTGGCCGTCTTGAGTAGGATGAGGAAGGTAGGAGCGGACCTGACATTGACCATGGGGGCAGGTGTGCTCAATGTCCGTCTGCACATGTAAAGGTGCGTCGCTTGCGAAGCCCGTGTTGTCAGTGGGACATGTCTTATTAGCGATGACATTCTATTTGCAGCTGCATTCTGCCAGTGCAAGCTCGTGCTTTTTGGAATGCGTTGAAGCAGGTTGCGGGGAAGCATCATGAAGCAGCACGGATTAGCCGTGAGAACAGCTTTGATTAAGAAACCTCGAGGTCGGATCACGAGACAACCACGAGCAGCTGGTATGAGACTAATGCATAAGTAAAAAATGAAATGTTCGGACTTCTTGAAACGTCGACCACGCTCTCGAAATTCATACAGGGTTGAAAATTAGAAGGGTCATTTAAATTCATTTCATCCGCTATAGAAGAAAAATATTCTCGAGGGCTGTATTATGCATGTTGCATTATTAAAATGCGGGGAAGTACATCAAGCAGTAGACCCCTTGCCTCCTCCTTCTCGTGACGTCCACTCTAGCCACGACCCTTCATAATTAAAAATGCTAGAAAAACCATAAGTGCACGTTCAACGTTGTATCAAAGCACAGTAGAGATGGCCAGTCTGCGATCACTTACTTCTCGTATCCATTCCTCCGTGCAATATCGCATGCACTAGCACTCCTCATTCCACTACGGCAGTAGAACACGACTTCTTGTTGCTTTCCTGGCTTCTCGAAACCATGCTGCGCCTTGAAGGCTTGGGGCGTAAGGTGGAACGAGTTGGCAAGTACCGAGAGTGGCAGATTCACAGAGGACGGAATAGAGCCCTGCATAACCTCGTCGGGCTCGCGCACGTCAATCAGGTATGCGTCCTATGAAAGACAAGGTGGAAAAGTGGGTAGGCACAGTCACAACGTGAGAGTGCGACGTACTGCACTGGGACTGAGGGTCTTCGGTTTAACTTGCTCGTATGTGAGCACAGGCCCTTGCCAATCCTTCTGGAGCTTGTCCTTGGCCTTGCGAGCAGCTTTCAGAGCGTCATCAGCTTTGCTCGACTGATACCGTGCGAAAACCTGATAGGTTGGTCTCACGGCTTGACGCGCGAGTAGCGTAGAGCGTGCTGAACAGCGAGTGGTGTTGAAAAGTGCAGTTCGCAGCATCCTTGATGATTCCTATAGGGAACAAGTAATATCAATAAGCTGTTAAAAGCTAAAACATAATAATGTTCATCATCCAGGAAAGGAACATCCGTAAGCCATTGCGTGATCCGAATCGCCTACTTGTCACGTGATCAATTCGCTCTTTTTGCTATTGGTTGTCGCAGAAATGCCGCAGCCCTTCCGTTCCCCGCCAGCACTTTATCCTTCATACCTTCATCGTCCATCTTGCCTTCATCGCTCATACCTATATATGCGTCGTGGGCTTCATGATTTCACATCCGTGCTACAAACATCTTATTTCAGTGGTTTTGGACGTCTTTCGGTTCTTAGGAGCGGGCTACCGAGGGAACTCAAAGTAACCACCAGCATTGTAATTTTTTTCCCTTGACACCTCGCAGTACAGGTGGGAGTGTTATCCTCAACAAGCTTGTACTGTGACGTGCCATATGCATTGCCTTGCAACTCATTCTATCGGTCATCTCGCGGGCTCCATGTTTTCTGGGACTTGTCATCTTTTCCAATTGCATTCCTCGTCTTCGCATCTCTGTGGTCTAGGTTACCCACGAAAGGCTTTACACCCATGTTGTCACCTCTTTCGATATTCTTCTCGAGGTGGGTCTTGCTCAATCCTGCACCAGGTTTTTCAAATACTGTGAGAATATATTTCCATTCCTAGTGTTCAGTGCTCATCGTTGGGACAACGCCAATTGGGTCCTCCGCATATCCCGATAAGCATGACTGCACGGCCGAAATCGTACCGATCCGGCGAATCATGCACAATCCAGGTAACGCCAGCTCACCTATTTCCCCGAGTACGTCCCATGCGGTAATATAAATTGGCCGCGACTTGTTCTCCGAATCTGGTTGACGCGGCGCAGTCATCAATTGATCTCATATATTGTCTGTCCCACCGCTACTCGCAAATGGTGATTTACCGTAGTTTCGATAACGGTTCTGTGATGGCCTCTCCCAGGGAATTTCCTTTGAATCAGCTATGGCACGTTGCAAGAAAGGTCAAGTCTCAATAGCTTCACAGAAACCTCACAAGAAATCTTGTGACTAATGTCGAACCAATCTTAGGGTTACCTGATATAACCAAATCTCGGCAATACGCGAGCTTGAAGTATTGCAATACCTCTTCGCTTCCCATCTTCTGTGTACGGTCACCTTGAGCTCTTGAATTCACCATGGATATGAACTCTACTACTACTACTCCTACTCCTACTCCTACTACTACTACTACTACTACTACTATGGCGATGACTATGATGATGACGCCCTGGTTACATTTCAGTGGCGGAGACTACTTGATTTTCAAGACTTGGGTGCCTGAGTCGAAAGGTGCAATCGTCGGTGCTTGCATTGGGCTGGTCGCATTCTGTATTCTTGAACGTTGGACTGCGGCGCTCCGGCGTCAAATGGAGATCCAATGGGGGTCCAGGTTAGCTATGCTTAAACACACGGCATGATTGATGCTGATTCGCTTTGTTAGAGCGCTTGCGCTAGTCTTGCGAAAGCAGGGCATTTCAAATGATGTCAACGATAAACCCAAAGACCCCTCTGATAAGATAGATGTGATTGAGGAAGGATGTTCTCTTCCAGCCACCCCAGTGACAATCCGCAGTCGCCCGAGGCTTGTGCCTCCCTTCATTCCCATGCACGATATCACACGGGGGATATTCCAGGCTGTTCAATCACTCTTTTCGTACGCCTTAATGCTGGCCGTCATGTAAGTCCCGCAACGCATACAATCCTAAAGAGTTCAACTTAGCAAAAATAGGACGTTCAATGCCTCGTATATTATATCTATCGTTTTGGGTCTTGCCATAGGCGAAGCTCTCTTCGGGCGAATTGGTCGGTTGAATAGAAGTCTAGTTTAAATCTACCTGACCCACACTGTTTTTGGTGACTTTGTTGCTTGGTCCTTACTATCAGTCACTTTCGTGTGGGTAGCTTCATGGTCGCCAATTATTTATTAATATTTGTGCACTTCTTATTCTTGTGACCTGACTGTCAACTATGCAATCCATATAGTACTCTTACAGTGGGAACCCGTTCCATGTTCCAGGGCAGCTCATGATCCAATGTGATCGTGCATCGGACAGTCGGACTTCCAGCGGGATGGCATGATTAAAATCTGAATTAGCCACCATCATGTCATGGGTTGCATCAGGCTAGGTACGGGTTTGACTCGCTCTGTTCACGTATTTTCTGGATCCAGCTTCATCTATCGCAAATACAGGTCAGGCAAACAATGGTTGGGCTGGGACCGAGCATTATCTCGGTTCGAACGCTGGCGAGATAGGCGGGTTAATTGGATGACCATTTTATGATGATTGAAGCCTTTAGCGGCTATTCGTGTACGGGTATCCAAATATACTAAAGAATGAGAAGAATATTATGATGTAATTGTATCAAATCCTGGGAGTAAAGGGTGAGCGAGGGTGTTGTGAAACGAGCGGACCGTATGATCATCTATGATGAACAACACCGAAAGGAAGTTTATGAGCTGGACGTGTGTGCCGGTTCCTTTCAGGCGTCAGCCTGTACCTTTCACCTGACTCAAAGGTGGCCCGCAAACAAGAGCAAAGAAATGTGAAAAACTTTTTCGTGAGGATTAAATACGATGGAACAGACTGAGCAGACTGGAAGCAGGCCTTGATTTTTTTCTTGCGAGTCTGGTTTATTTGATTGTCGTCAGAATGATCCTCCCCTCTGTTGTTGTCGCTGTTGTCCTTTCCGCAGCTGTACAAGCCCACTTCCAGATGCAATATCCTATTCCACGAGGTCCTTTCGTCGAAGACTCTGAACCAGGGTTTTGCGGTGAGTCTGGGCGTCTGCGTACATGTCCTCATCTGATTTTACGTAGACGGTTATACCAACGCTGTGAATAACCGTACCATATTCCCCCTTAGTAACGGGATCATCAATATGAACAGCGAACATCCGTTGTGGACAGGTGGGTCAAAGGGGGCTGCTCTTTTTTTGCAGAAGCTGATAATTTTAAAATACAGTGGAAGTCATTGTCTCGACATATCAAAACCCGGATAACTTTAGCTATTTTAATTCAAGCTCTGGTTATCAGACTGTAGTTCCATTCTTCCAGCAAAGCGGGGAGGGGCTGTACTGTTTCCCTATCGACCTCGCTGCTGCAGCAGTAAATGTGTCCGGAATTGAAGACGGCGCGAACGTTACTATTCAGGTTCTCTTTAATGGCGGCGATGGTAATCTTTACCAGGTAGGCAGTCTTTTTCTATCTCTTTTTTATGGCCATGATTATTGAAACGAACATTATGACAGTGTGCGGACTTGACTTTATCTGCCAACATGACGGTTCCGCCGGCCAACGCCTCGTCCGGTTGCACGAACGTATCTGCTACTACCAGTAGCAGTGCTGGTAAAGGGGTAGTAGAAGTGGGATCAGGAATTATCGCTGCAGCAGTGCTTAGCACGGCAATGATGTTACTTTCCGCTCTGTGAAAGGGTAGCAAACGGCATTTTCTCAAGGCAATAGCAGTGTACTTCAGTACTACTTTTATCAAATTATGTATCCGTCAAATGAACAGTTTTGTCCGCTCAATGGCCCACTGAATTTCAATTGAATTGACTCATGATGGTCGTAACCTCTCACTTGTGCTTATGTAATGTAATTCGGATGACTAAGCTACGTCCACTGAAAGATGTGTTTTGAGCGGAACTCCAGCAAACCTGGACGAGTAACTTCCCTTTTGCTTCTTACCACAACATCATGTCCGGTCTAGATGATGACTACGACATACAGGATCCAATTCAACAGGAAAACGAAGAGGAGGACAACGAGCAGCAGTCACAACCAAGGGCGAGTGGGAAGTCTCGAGGATCCATTTATGACGCATTAGATGGCGAAGATGAAGAAGAGGAAGATGAGGAAGATGAGGATGAGGAAGACGAAGAACCTGGAAGGGACCGTGGGCGAAAGCGCGCGAAGGTCCGTGCCCTTGCTGACCTGCACCGCTGTGTATTAATCTACTGCAGCACCGGCACAGACGCAATGCTGTGAATCGTTTCCTTGACGTGGAGGCCGAAGTCGATACCGAGGAAGAGGAAGAGGAGGAGGAAGATGAGGCAGGGGGAGGTATGATTCATTTTACTAACTTGTTCATCTCTAATACTCACAAACATTTCATCGTCATAGATGAGTTTATTGCTGATATTGGGCCAGAGGGTGATGAAGACGATGTGAATAGACGCGCAGCGGTCAATGCACGGCTGGACAGGCGAGAAAGGGAGCTGAATGATCAAGATTTGGCCAAAATTGCCCAGAATCTTCATGAGCGTTATGGTCGGGCAGCAGTGCGGTACACGGGAGACATGAATGAAGTACCACAGCGCCTGCTCATGCCATCCGTGCATGACGCAAGCTTATGGCAAGTTAGAGTCAAGGTGAGCTCCTCAAAGATTCTTCCTAATCACTGAAGCTTGAATTATATGGCAGCCCGGTCGCGAACGTGATATCGTCTTCAGTCTCATGAGGAAAGCAATCGATCTCGAGTACACCGCTCAGCCTCTCTCGATCCTATCTGCATTCCAACGCGACTCGCTTCCCGGTATGGTATACGTCGAAGCGCGGAGTGCCCAGCAGGTCAACCAGGCTTGCAAGGGTCTTGTCGGCGTGTACCCGAGCCGTGGCATTGTACTGGTCCCCATCGAGGAAATGGCTAGCTTACTGCAAATAAAGAAGCAAGACCTTACCGTGACACCCGGAAGCTGGGTGCGCATCAAGCGTGGCAAGTACCAAGGTGATCTTGCACAGGTCATGGACATCACAGAGAACGGCGAGGACGTTGGACTCAAATTCATTCCGCGTATTGACCTGAACCCACGGGACGATGCCAACGTTGATGGTCGGAAGCGCAAGAAGGCTGGTACTGGGTTGACGACGATGCGACCGCCACAGCGGTTCTTCAACTACGAGGAGGTCGTTAAGGTCCATGGGCGCAAGCAGGTCTCAAAGCGGAACCAGGTTTATGTCTTCCAGAATGACACATACAAAGACGGGTTCATTGAAAAGGACTTCAAGCTTAATGCTCTACAGCTAGACAACGTCAACCCGACACTGGACGAGATTACGAAGTTTAGCCGAGGGCAGGATGGTGCCGACAACGAAAATCCGGTGGATCTGTCGATCATTGCGGAAGCATCGCGGAAAGCTGCCATTGCTGTGCTGCAGCCCGGTGATCACGTCGAGGTATTCGAGGGCGAGCAGTCTGGCGTCTACGGTGTCGTCGATTCAATCAATCAAGATGTTGTGACTGTTACAGCTATTGGCGTTGATATCGATGGTCAGAAGGTGGATGTTCCTGCGCGCAGCGTGCGGAAACGCTTCAAACCAGGTGACCATGTCAAGGTAATGACTGGTCAGAATGCGGATGAGACGGGTCTTGTCATCTCGGTAACAGACAATGTGGTGACTTTCCTATCAGATATGTCAATGCAGGAGGTAAGTGGAGCTTCGTTAACTGTTATTTGATTGATATTAATATTCTCGCAGGTTTCCGTGTTCTCCAAAGATCTGCGTGAGGCCGCCGAAGTCGGTTCTGGAACCAACGTTGTTGGCAATTATGAATTGCACGACTTGGTCCAGCTCGAGTAAGCCGATCACCCGGCATCTCCGCATGTATTTATCTGATTATCGGTGTACAGCTTGCAGACTGTCGGTGTCATTTTCAAAACCGAGCGAGACTCCTTCCGTGTTCTTGACCAGAATGGTCAAGTACGATTGGTGCAACCTCACCAAATCTCGATGCGACGGAACTCTGACCGTGCTATTGCTACGGACTCCGAAGGTCACGAGCTCCGTGTACAAGACAACGTAAAGGAAATTGAAGGAGAGGTCAGTCCTTTCTTGTAGCCCCCAATAATCCCGCAGTTTAAACGCTTTCACAGGCTCGTAAAGGCCGAGTGTTACACATTCACCAGTCATTCTTCGCCTTCCTACATAACAGGGACATCCTTGAAAATGGCGGTGTATTCGTAACCCGGTGCCGCTCCCTATCATCGCTCGCTCCAAAGGGCAACCTCGTTAAGCCAGGAATGGACTTGGGCAAGATGAATCCTACCGCTGCTGGCGGCGCTCAAGGTGGCATGGTTGGCTCCGGTGCAATGGGACGCGGACCACGAGATCGTGACATTGGTGCAGTCATAACGGTCGTCAAAGGCAATCACAAGGGGTACAACGGTATCATCAAAGACATCAATGGTACCCTGGCGCGCGTTGAGCTAAACACCGGCAATAAAGTTATTACCATTGAAAAGCAAAAGCTATATCGGAGACTGTGAGACATTTGCTGTTGGTATTGGTGTTTCCCCTGCTTACCTCTAATCATAGTCCGGATGGCAAACTGCAGCCACTTAATACACCTTATCATCAACAAGGCCAACAACGAAACATGGGTCCCCCAGCCGGAGTCCCCAGTCGGACTCCGAATCCATATACTGCTAGCCGTACCCCTGGTTGGGGTGGCGGTCGGACTCCGAACCCATTTGCCAGTGGGGATGGCAACACTGGCAAAACACCTGCATGGAACGCCTCGTCACGAACGCCAAATCCATACGTTACTGATGGCAGCAAAACCCCCGCATGGAACGCCTCGTCACGGACGCCAAATCCATACGCTGGTGGTGATGGTGGTAAAACTCCCGCGTGGAATGCATCCTCGCGGACACCGAATCCCTATAGTGAGCCATCGTGGGGATCAGGCGGCTGGGGTAGCGCATCGCCTGCACGTCCAGCGGACTCAAGCTGGTCGTCTTGGGTGAGTTCCTTTTGAGTTTAATCTGATTAGAGACTCATGAGAAATCAGAACGCACCAACGCCAGCTGCTGCGGCAACTCCTGGGTTCTTATCTGCACCGACCCCTGCTGCATATACAGGCGCACCTACACCGGCAGGCATTATGAATGACCCTGGTTCAATGTCTGCACCTACACCAGGTGTTTCGGGTAACGAAGATGACCATGACTCGGACTTCGGTACGCACAATCAAAACAATTGAATGCCTTCTATTTACACACGAAACAGGTTTGGTGCTACGTGACCCTTTGATCGCGAACAAAAAGGTGGTGGTGGAGATTCGAGGCTCGGCAGATGCAGGATGGCTCGACGGCGATTTGGAGTTCAAGAAGGGTTATGTCTCCTCAGCCTTCGCTTCCTTATCTGAGATCACAGCACTGTTCCACCCTCTGGATTCGCCAGGAGACCCTCCAGTTCACGTACCGACAATCTATCTTCAGCCAATCCAGCCAGAGGAGGTAGAAGATCATGCTCTCGTTTTGCGTGGAATTCACAAAGGCAAGCATGTTGTCTTAAGAGAGAGTGCAGGACATGGAGTTTGGAAGGTGTCGCAGTTCCAGGACCCGGAGGCATTCATAATTGACCAGGAGAAATTGGTGAAGCTCTACCATGTTTGATTGAGGGTTGGTCTCTCTGTTGTTCTCACTCTAGTTATTTTGCTGTTACACTAGTTTCATCTTGTATAAATCCTATTTTTGTCGCAGACAATAAAAATGAACTGTTGATCTCATATTTTAGATAGACCAAACACGTGTACTCCTGAAGTGGCGTCAGCAGCAGTGCTTGGGATCGTTCATTTAAGCTGCTTCTACGTCTGAGCTCTGGGTCTAGTCGCTAGCCATGGAACCCAACCCATCCATTAGCATATCGACAATACGAACTTTGCACGCTCCCCAAGAAGTATCGGAGAATATCCCAGTACAATCGCAGCCGTCGTCACCAAGGTCAAGCGCCCTGACGACTTCCCCAAACAGCCCTTCTGAGTCGGTATCCTCATTACCTTCTGTCGGCTCTTCATTCTTCTTCTCTTCCGCAGCTGCCAGTCCACCGCGCTCACAGCCTCAGTCTAATCACTATGCACGGGATTCTAGTACACAGGGGCTTATCATACCGTCTCTGACCCTACCAGCTCCGTTGCGTCGTCCCACTCCTTTTGGAAAGACACTTGGAGATTTAAGGTTAATAGTTGTAGGGAGTGGTGCTGATGACCGTGAGCTGGTATCCCATATACTCTTGGACGACAACGAGGATGTTGTGGATATCAGTGGATGGGAGGATTTCGAACATGGTTCGATTCTAAGAGCATCCACAGACTGGATCGAACATCGAGATGCCCACGGACTTGAGAAGTTCGAACCTGCGAAGAATGTCGAAATCATATCCCTCGCACGACACGATTTCGATGACAATGTACGTTATAATATGCACGGTGAATCGATTCAAGTTAACCTCCCCCCCAGTCAACGAAATATTCCATATTACCAGTCATTCAATCGCCATTTCACTCAGTATCTGAATTAATTGATCCCCGATGCCAGCCATCTGCCGCTCTGGCTAACTTAATTGCATCACCGTGGTCACCATTGCACACCGCGCTCATTATCCTATCCAACTCAGGTAAATATTAGTTCCATGCATTGTGGCCCCTGCTTCTGACTTTGCATTACACAGGCCCGTCTACTTCGGAGGACGGCCCTATCGACTTACTTACTCCACATATACCTGTCATACTCATGCGGCATGGCCCAGATCATACACATTTCCCTTCGCGCCCCCACATGTCTTCATTCAGGCCACGTTCAGCAGCTGCTCTTCGGAGTGGTCTTTTCCGCTCACCAGAGACACTTTCTTCACTACGATATGAAGCGGCAGAGCGCTTCCTTCGCTGGCGTGAAGTTGAGTGCGCTGTAGAAGGAATAAACGCCTCCCATCGAGAAACCATTTCCTTGTCCTCCAATGAACCTTTATGGAACAAAGCGAAATGGGAAGCAGAATGGGAATCTCGATTATCCCAGGATGTTGCTATCTCTTGCGAGCGCGAAGACCCCGCGAGGGTTCCTGAGCAGCAGTGCTTTGATCCATTGCACTTATCATCACTACTTTCATTCTCTTTGTGCCTCCTTGATCCTGCGACGAGATTACTCAGCAGGAGCGTTTCTACATTTGTCGATAAGTTGGCAGACAGCCAGGTCAGGATAGCAATGCTGGGCAGTTTGTGTTTGGGAATTGGGATCGGGATGATGATGCGATGAGGGACGGCATTTCAGAAGGCAGTTTGTCATGAAGAGCGTGCGTTCGACAGATTCTCGTATACATATTTGCGTTAATTCTGTAATATCCGTTTCATTTCACCATTACTTACTTACTGGGCATCTATTAGTGGTAGTCGGAGTGCACGATTCAGAGACAATTCAGCGCGCGATTCAGCGCGCGATTCAGTGCGCGATCCGGAGACAACTCAAATTTCGAACCGCGTGAAAATCGCTAGGCACTGAGGCAAGACCTGTGCCTAGGGGTAATATTCATTCTAGACCGCAAGATTAGATATTCATGGTTGTTTATTCTCCCCCAATAGTCAGAACTCCAATGAACGGACCACGTTGCGGCGCACAGAGCTCAAGGACGTAAACGACCACCCACGTGCCATCCCGCTGACTTTGCTTGACATCAATAAAGGGTCTACCTTGTCTTCATGTGGTGACAGCGATCATGGTTGCGGCAAGGGTGCGAGGCTGAGGATGATGTAAAGCCAGAGCCTAAGTATGTTACGGCGAATGTGAGTGGATACACTTGATGTGGGAAATCTACAACGATCAAGTTGGTAAGGCAGAAACGTCAGGACCGCACCAACTGCTGCAAGGAGACAGTGATTGGGGCATAAATTTGCAGGAAGGCTATTGCGGGTGGTGTATCCGTGAGTGTTTATTCACTGACTGGGAAAAAAATCGCCTAGACGGGCCTCGGCAAGAAATAGGGTTACTTTGTGTGCCTCGGGCATTGCGGATTGCGCCAATACGATGGCCGGCATGATTGGCGGATTGAAGCACGGCGGATTACTGATATGCCAAGTTTAATCAGGGTGGCATGCCGCCGCATTTGTCACACGCGAAAAAGTGTAGATCGTTAAACCCATGAGCAGAACAAAATGGTGTAGCCATTTCCCGTTCCCGAGAGCCGCGGCAAAGAGCTCACTACCGTCAAGCCATTGTAGATCATAAGCACAGATATCCTGTATATGCAGGATTTCCCATGCAAGCGATAGATCTGGAGGTGCCATTGATTAGTACCGTCGGGATCATGGCCGATATGAGCACTAACCACCAAGATTGTACGTCCAGGAACTACCGCCGGCCTATGATTCCGAATGACTGCACCATCCCCTCCGCTTACAGGGCGTAGGTTGGCAACTGAGCACCTTCCAGCACGTGAGAATACCTCAGCATAACGTAGAACGAGGATATCGATATCCTAGCCGTCGCCGTGTTTCTGGCGCAGCGTGTCGGCCCTGATAGGTTTTACCGAGGAAAACGTCAAACAGCACGAAATTGCCGCGCCCTGATCGTCTTCCTCCGTCGGTGTGCCTTATGTACAAGTCGGTAGGAGAATAGATAAGGCAGATAGCCTATGGCCATGAAGCAAATTTAAATGCACGAGGCCCACAGTACGGCACCGCGGTACTTAAAAAAGTCTCGGTCATTTGCAACTCCCACTACCGTACCTTCCGAACCTAACAGACATAAACAACGTCGGTGAGTTGCTCCTTGCTATGTGGCTTTGCCCCAAGACTTTTTTATGGGATTCTCATAAGGCCTTTTATCCGATCAAACTCCGCGGTTCAATTCTACTAAGTATCTGCACAAGTGCACTCAGTACTCTTCTCTGTTAAAACCAGTGTCAAGCGACTCGGCTCTCCTTTTAAGGGAGTATATCATGGATCACCTTATCGTCCCTCACTCATTCCCGGCAGAATGCGAGTTTTTTTTCCATATCGAAGCGATCTAGAAGTAATTCCTGCTTCATGTATGAGTCACATGCCCGAGCACTGCCCGAGAAGCCATCCCTTGGCTTGCGCAACCCTGCGGCATGGCTCGGATATTCAGAGGGGACCCGTCCTCGGCTACGGATTCAAATTCGAATGACGATTCATGCACGGACATGCGATAGTGTCATCACAACTTGTCATAGACTGTCACAGAGCAGGTCATATTTGTAGAATGCTTCCTAGAGGCGGGCCGTTAGGTGCAGTGAAGCGGTTCCCATTGCGTAAGTTAAATGATGACATATGCCTATACGAGCCTTGTCTCGGCTTCATTTGATCTTATCTTGACGAAATCAGCTAGACTTGCTTAGTTGGACTGACATCGCGCAGTCGCGCCCCTGCCTACCGAGTGGCAGTGCCAAGTACAGTCTTACTTATATTACTGTATCGAACCGAACAGCATCTTCCTCATGTTAGCGCGTCTGCTGGAGGTACCAGGTTAATATTCTTCGCCGCAGCCATGAAGTGGTTTCGTCGAAAGCACGAACAATCTTGGGAGGTTGTAGGTTGCGAGTGTATCGATCCTGTGCCGATGATCGATTATGACGATGGTGCGTTGGTCTGGTCCTGGGCCTGTGAATCATTTCCTATCAAGCCACTCCCCATCCCAGAACTTGATATCCTGCGTGTCAGAGATACGGCCACGTGTGGGACATACATCTTCGACCTCGGGAAGCGTTCACCCCAAGGCTCCGATTATTGCAGAGCGGTGCTTTTTGCCAGACAACAGTTACTCCAAGAGATTGTGAAGAACGGTTACAACATTTTGGTTTTGGAAAGGTGAGTAAATTGAATGTAGACTGCAATAGGAAGTTGCCTGATAACACACACCTTGACAGCTGGACGCTAATTCTTTATCGCAACGGAAAGTCGCATCGTATAGAAGTGCAATATGCGGGGCGACCGGCACACGTGTCAGGTAAAGCGCCACCGTTTCGCCCTCCACCATTCATGGCCGTCTTGGAGTCGCAGCATCTGTTTTCGTAATTTGTTGACTACAATTGTATCTGAAACCGAGAGTCCAGGCCATCATATCCCATCGTGTATTTTATTTCTGCCTCATGCTGTCCTACCACATACATCCTAATTCGTGCATCCTTGCTCTACACGCCTGTCGGTAGTAAGGAACATGACGCACCATATCCAGAAATGAACGTCTTCGCAAGATGTGACGATCCCAAGGACTAAGGGGTATCAACGATTCATCGTGTAAAGTTACCTCAAGGAATTTGCAAATGTCAGCTCTTAATTCTGGTGGCCCCTCGTGGTAGGGTTCTTGCCATCAGTGGGACACCTCGGAAAGCGGAAAGGCCCCAAAGGGCCATAATTCAGTCCCGCACATATATAAATCCAACAGCATCACATAATGACGCCGTAACTATCACTATTCTACATACTACTCTCCTACCTCTCCTACTCATGACCTTCAAGGACATCTTTTCTCCAACTATCATGGTCCAAGTCTGCAACCGCGCCTTCACCAAATTCTGTCATAATCATCTTGGTATACAGATACATCAAGTCCACAAAAGTCATATACTGGAGGCCGAACGCGTCGAGAGCTCGTCTGGGCCGGCGCGTACACACGCATGTTTAGCGGATTTGAGACCAACAGTTGTTGGTCCTAGAGTGGAACACAAGGACGAGTTCACCTGCAAAGGGGGTGTCGATGCTGGAAGACTCGTCAATCTAGCTCGCAAGGGCTTGTATTCGACAGCAAAGGAGATGGGCGGTAATGTTCTCCTTGAGGAAAAGTCAGCACATCCTGTATCTTTGTCCAATTCGCTGCTAACCTACGTTGTTAGATGGGACTGCGAGATTCGGCATCCTAGATACCAACGCCGCGACCAATTCAAAGTCACAGTGAGTCCCGTTCCGTGTTAATTAGTACCAAGATCGAACCCTCCCATAGATTCATTATTCGGCCACGGTAGCTCGATCATGCAGGCCTGATGCACAGAGACCAGTTGAAATTGAAGCAGCTAAAGGTATAAGGGGATTAATGACAGTTATAGATCGTCATCCGGAATTTTGAGAAAAAATAATGTTGTTCATCCACGGACAGCGTGGGTAATCGTTGAGTATTGTATTTTTAGCCGTGGAGGATTCGGCAGATCACTGTATATCTTAGGTCCACATTAATAGCAAGGAAACATGGAAACAGCAAATAGTTATGTAGCACTACATTAGTAGCTCATGTATATGACGCACCAACATAATGACAGATGATTGATTTCAACGCGAACACATTTCAAGGTCTTCGATATTTGTGGCAAAGATTAAAAAGGGAAGATTTAGTTTTTCGCCTTCTCAATCTTGCTAGATGCCCGACTCGCATATCCGGTCCAAGACTGGCAAACATTAATAACCCGCAAAAATCTCGCGCAGATCATGGCTCACCTCATCATACAATGCCACATTTGGGACACTCAATAACTTCAGTCCTAACCAGAGGACTCCCGCAGTCATGCCACTTCCACAAGATGCGATGATTGGTCGTTTGCCTTGTATGACGGCTTCCGCGTGATCGCCTACGTGGCTCACTAATGCATTCCGTAAATCCGGAAGAGATAGGAAGGTGGTGTATTGTACGGATGAATTAGGGATGGTACGAGTCTGCAGGAATGCAGTGAATGGCAATGAGAACGAATGTGGAATGTGACCAGATGATAAGCCTGGCCGCGGTTCTGGGTCTGTGCCTAGGAATCTACAAGAGTAAGGAACCGTAAAACTTTGCCCGTGAAGTTCGCTATTAGTTTTGCTCACCGACCACGGGAACGAGCGTCAATAACGAGCTCGACGGCTGGGTCCGAGTGAAGATCCGTAAATGAGTTTGACACCATTTGATCGTAGGCTGTGGGAGGCCGCGAGCTTGGACGACATTGGAGGATAGCGAACATGAAGTCACTCACACCGTATCATTCCCTTATCGAAGACAGGAGTGGGATAAACGGATTTACTGGTACGAGCCGGGGCGTTAGCCTCAATCGGAAAACCCTCTGCCTCCCAACGTGGCAGACCTCCGTCGAGGATACTCGATTTCTCGTGGCCAAACGCTCTAAACATGAAGAGTGCACGTGGTGATGAAAATACTCCATGCGTATCATATCTGCGCAATGATATAGTTCAACAATACGCTCTGATGGGAGAAGTGTGAAACCGTACAAAATTACATGAGAAGTGGGCTCGATTCCGAAGGCCTCTGTTATGGAAAAAAAGAGCATTAGGAAATGTGATTGCAGTCTGCAAGTCACTAATTGATCATACCGCAGGCATCGGCAAAGTGACGTTCACTCGGAATCATATGTTTGAGGCCAAGTTCATGGGGAGAAGACACCTCATCAAGGTCCAAGAACTGCGCACCAGGGATGCGCTTCTCTTGAAATTCCTCGTTGGCCTTCCGCGGGGAATTAGGCATGAACCAGCTAGAGTCCAGGATCGATACATGTTTGGTATCAGTAGAAGGCAGCAATTGCTGCAGCTGCGATGGTGATAACAACAATGGCGTCGACATCGATCTCGAAAAAGCCCTCTTGACCGTCAAGGAAGTTATCGAAAAGCGTTTCCCAGCTGCATTCACGCCATTCCGACTCAGCAAGGCCAGCAACATGGCAGTTGAATTTTAAAGAATAATTTTTTTGAATTTCCATTGATTTCACCATCTAAGTCCATATTGGGCGGTACAGCGTTCGGTGCAGTGAACGTCGTGACTGAATCCAACAAAGTACGACATGCCATCCGACCAAAGCACTTGGTTGATCGCAGTACCGCAAGATGGTGACTCCGAGGGTCTCTTACCAGAAATCACAAGCAAGCTCCCTCAACATACGACAGTAGCAGAACTTGGCATTCCCTCATTCAAGGTCCTTCATTTCGTACTCATCGGGCAGGGACTAAGGCATCTCATGAATCGTCGTGTAGACAGGGACATTAGACTCCCTGATCGCCCTGTCAGAGGAGCTGCCAAAACAGGACGCGTTCTTTACGGCGACTGTCGCAAAGATTGTGGACACACTCCGCAACTTGCTGAACAACGACCCCACCAAGCTTGTCCAACACCTCCTTGTAAATGAGGGCAGCGTTGATGACTACGTTCTTCGGGGCTGGAAATGGAACGATAGTCGATATGGGGTACAACGGAGCTTGCGGGAAATGGTCGATGTCCTGAACAAGGTACTAGTATTTGCCGTGCATCACTCCTGCAGGGTACTCATTTCCGTCCAAGGAAATGGCCTCCATAGATAATGTAATGAAGGCCAAACTAAACAACTACAATATCGTGAAGGGCTCCCTCGTTCAGATGCAGCGCAAGAAAACGTAAGGACGAAACTTAAACACATAGCACAGCGCTAATCACTCCTCAACACAGCGGAAACCTCTCCGTACGATCCCTCGTAGGCATAGTATCCGAAGAAGACGTCATCCAAGACTCCGAATACCTAGAAACATGCCTAGTTGCCGTACCAAAGTAAGTGACTCCTCCATGAACGCATGCTGATTCGAGCGATTCAATATTCACCCCAGAATCCTTGTAAAAGAATGGAACTTGAAGTACGAGCGACTGACTAACATGGTCGTCCCCCGTTCGTCATCGTATGTACCATCCATACCTCTGCGCATAGGCTCACATACACCCCCAATAAAGACTTGTAGCATCAGATAGCGAATACACGCTGTTCGGCGTAGTCATCTTCAAACGCGTACACGATCAGTTCCTCCAGAAATGTCGTGAAAACAAGTACGTCCAACTCACCTACCATACTCACAACATCTAATAACACCCCACCAGGTTCATCGTCCGCGACTTTACCTACTCCGAAGAACAAATAGCCAAAGAAGGAGAAGAACTCGAGGTGGCAGACACAACAGAGAAAGAGCTCTGGGTAAGGCCCATCACCACCAACGCAAAAAAACCCTCGTTCTCACCGCCTCACAGACAGAACTGCTAAGACTATCGCGGACCAATTTCTCCGAGTCTTTCCAGATCCTCGTGCATTTGAAGATCCTTCGGCTAATCGTCGAGAGCGTGCTTCGGTACGGTCTACCCTCGAATTACACTGGTTTCGCTATCAGGGTGCGTTACGTTGCGTTTAATTTTGCTCTTCACCGCATCCTAATTCGCTTCGCTTCCGCTTACAGCCCGAACCAAAGTCTACCAAGAAGACCTTCACAGTACTTACAAACCACTTCAGCTACCTCAGCCCCCGCTCCTCAGGCCGCGCCCAGAAACAAAACGCAGCCGACGAGTTCGCAGGAGAGTACCAGTCTTTGATGGAGCAAGAATTCTTTGATTTCGTCTTGTATGAGGTACCATGGATCGTGCTCTAAGGATCAAGTTAAATAGTTCTATTAGTGGAAGGATAACAATATGACCAGCCCCACTACTGTAGAAATATCATTCGATGTAATGTACAAAGGAATCGGGAGTGAGCGAGCAGGTTGAACCACGTATAGGACACAGAGCAACGGAACCGATAAACAACTAGATCGAGCGCTAGCGTTGATTGTAGACAAGGAAGAAGAAAACATCAATGTGGGTTCGGATGTGTGATATCAGTCATGATGAGTGCGAGATGTGAAGGGAACGTAGAGAAGATCTCCTGGTACATTTTGAATAGATCCTGTGCTGGATAGTCCCTAGGCAGAGCAGACTGAGACTGATCGCGTGCGAGCGAGAGCAGAAGAACAAAGAAAGAAGAAAACGATACAGATGCAGTTACAACCCGAGGTTCGACATCACCCTCGAAACCTCATCAACAACATCAGCATCGCTCCTCATCGCAGCTCGCTGCGACGACGAGCCAATGACAGCTGATGACCGCGGACCATACACGCTCGGGAACGACGGCGCCGTAGCACTCGTCGGACTCGAATCGCCACCCGCTGTCGACGTCGTAGGCGACTCGGGCTGCGGCAGCCTGTTGCTCGCCTCTGTGATACGAGAGAGCGAATACGTGAGGTCGAGCGACTGCGCCCGGTTCTGCAATGATCGGGGCTTGCTGATCTGTTCCTTAATTTTCGACTCGAGCAGCGAGTCTGACCCGCGCTTGAGCGCGTCTTCTGTATTTCGTGGTCGTGTAGCCATCCCCGTGCCCTGGGTCTGTGTCATTAAGGGTTTGAGATCGTAGATAGGCGACTTACGATCGGGGGTAGCGGTGTCCAGTAGTCGAGGCCCGTTCCTGGCGGACCATATGCTGATTGAGAGTCCTCATGCTCCTCTAGATCGTATATGTATGCAGGAGCATTGAACAATGCTTTTACGTCTGGCGATGAATTTGCCATCCTCAACCTCCGATCGCCCAGTATCTCCGAACGGGTAAGTTCAACCGATTCTATAAAATCAAAATCGTTAGCACCTACGTAATAAAACACCAAAGACAACTCACCATGCCTCCTCGCAGTCGACAACACCTTACTATCAAAGTGCGGGAACGCCTCCGCGAACGAATCACCCCGTTTGTGCGTATGTGCCGTGGGCGACGGGTACACATGGACATTATGGTTCAGCAAGAACTGCTCCAACAACTCCCTTGCCGCGAGCAAGAAATCGGAATTGCTCCTCTGGCAATGGAACTTGAACGAGTACTCGCCCACGTCTCCGACCGCGACCGCACTGGAGGACGACGCAGAGGCGCCATTGGTGGGGCTCGACGTAGGTGCTTTGACATTCGGGGTGATGATCACTTGGAATTCGCGCTTGATGCGCTCTACGAAGGTTATGAAGTCAGCGGATGCGCAGACTTTGGGAAGATCGGCGCTGGGCGGGACTGCCATGTCTGCTTCAAAGGGGACGTGTTCCTGTTTTGATGTCAGAACCAAACTCGACATAGCAAAGATCACACACCAGCAACATCGCAGCAGCAATCTGCACCTGACTCTCGGGGCCAAAAATGGTCACAACATCCGAAGCGGTCTCCTTGTCGGGGAATCGTACGCGCGAGTTGGTCTTTGTCTCGATGTCGTGTATGAATATTGCCTTCTCGCCAAGCAACACGCGGTGGTGTCGCCGGGGAATCGACAGCGTCTCGTTCACATAGTCCTTGTCCTGCGCCTCGTCAGCACCCACCTCCCAGATGCCAAGAGTGAAGGGATGGAAAAAGATAAAGGGAAAGAGGGGACAAACGGGTGATGGGTAAAGCCGGACGCACCTTTGGATTCACAATCTCCATCACCGACTGCTTCAGGTTCTCCAGATTAATCGCATTCTTTGAGGGCGTCCTCGCCACGACATTGTCCTCATTGTCATTGTACCCACCCAAAGCCGCAAACTCCTCTGCGTTGCTAAACTTGACATACACCCCATACTTTTTCATTATCCGCTGGATATTCCGGCCGCCAATCCCGATGATGCGCTTGTGATACGCCTCGGGTACATGGAAGGATATCTCCGCCGGAAGCTCTTCTTGTAAGAGAGTGAGACCAGTGAGCACGGAAGCGTCGTTGCCAGAAACATCAATAAGGAAGTTGTGATCGTTGAATGTCTCAAATTTGATCTTGACATTCGTCGTCTGCATGATTTTGTTGATCTTGCCGTTCTTCTTCCCTGAGATGAATTCTCGATGCTCGTTGGCTAGCTCGACTTGGAAGCGAATCTCGTGGTGGAATGCCTGGATTGCGTCAGTGCATGCTCAAATTAGTGAGGGAATAAGGCGCACCTTGACGATGTCCAATTCTAGGATCATATTCACGGCAGCGCGTACCTCGTACTCTAGACCGTGCATCTCGAAGCACATGCTCTTGAACACGACTTCGGCACCAGTCGTGAGTGAGATTTGTTTCAAGAGCGTGGTCACTTGGGCAGAATTGAGGGTCGTAGGCGGGAGGAGGACGTTGAACTGGATGGGTAAGAGCCAGAACGAGGCGACGTAGTATTGACAGGCCTAAGATTCCGAAATGTACTGAATAACATGAAATAAGAAGAGAATAGGACATACGAGTTGCATTATAGACCGAATTGTACGCTGCACATTCACACGGTGGTCCCCGAAGACGGTGATGAGGCTGGCGGAGCTACCTATAGGCGGGAATTGGACAAAAGTAGCATTGTCGCTCATGATAGACTTGAGGTCTTCTGCTCGGTCGAGGACCATCCAGTCGAGTTTGCGAGGGACAATGACGGTGTCGCGCGAGATGACGGATTTTCTCTGAGGAGACGTCAGAAAGACGCATGAGGGTTGGCTGACAGACGAACCTTGTTCACGGACAACTGGTACAACATGTCCCTCGCTCTTTGTACTCCAAAAAATTCGCCGGTGATCCATATGATGTTTTGACCCTGGCGCACTCCGGGTGTAGGTGTCGTATTCGAAATGATATCAGGGCCCACCAATGCCTGCAAGGGGGAAGGGAAGTAAATATTTGTAGCAGTCTCCTCCTGAATACTCTGGAGGACGTGTCTCTTCCTCCCTGCGACGATCGCATGGAGCTTCTGGTCGATCTCGCACATTTCGGAATGAAGACCGCTCTAAGGGCATTAATACGTCAGCCAAAGATGAAATGAGAAGGAAAGGGGTATAACGGACGAGTTCGTCTAGCATGACCAATAAACGGACCCTCGCTAATTCCGTAGCATCGCCCTGACCTGTGATGACAAGTTCGCATACACGTTCTGTTTCGAGACCGCTCCAACCTGCGCCATTTACGCCGTCTGGGGGAGTTCGGCTGCTTAGGGCAAGAGGGGAGTTTACTACAGCGATGTGAGCGAGAGTAGCGCCTGCGATGTCATCTAGTTTTCGACGGACGTCGGGTTTGAGGGTTGGTTTTGAGGAAGGAGCGTCTAGGATATCAGCGCGGGCGACTTTGATTGCTGTGCGATGCTGTGCGGAAGATGAGATGATTGAAGAGAAAAAGAGAGAGAGACGGACCTGAACTGGACAGTCCTTGAGTAGCATACCACGGGCAGCCATGACCTGCTGGTATGGACCGGAGATATAAAAGTTGCAACCGCGGTGAGTGTGGTCTGGAGGTAAATAGGAAATGTGGACGTTGTGGATGGACATTGAGTGTAAAACGAGTTTGTCGACATCTTCTGGGGGAGCTGGATCCGGAGGAAGAGAATTTGGGAACTCTGAGTGACTATGGCGTGTGCGACGTGGATGAGTGAAGGAAGTTGAGTAAATGTCCATTGTTGTAGGATAAGAGAGAGAGAGAGGAGTAAGAGGGGTATGTTTCTGAAATTTAATAGGAGGGGTGGGGGTATCCCGACGCACGAAAAAGAATTACCAAGTTGGAACTTAAAATTGTGATTTAAACTGGTATCACGCTGTGCGTCGAGAGAAAGAGAAGAGAGAGAGAGAGAGAGAGAAAAAGAAAGTAAGAAGAGCAAGTCAAGGAGGAGGACGAGGACGTTGACGACGTTGAAAATGCACCGCTGGGTTTCAATTTTATAAAAAGACTGCACAGACCAACGACTAGACTAGACCTAGGTCACTATCATCAAACAACTTTTCGAAACAATTCTTTCCTATAGTATTGAAGTGCTTGTATGGTTCCAAGGGTGGTAGCTTGTCTCCGCATAAGTAACAAAAATGTTGTTTGCACTTTATGCATGTCATCTGGGTATGTGGGGTAAATAAAGGGGGATTCACAGAAGAACTTGAAATACTCACATGATTACACCCCACACTCTTCTCCACTTGAACCCCGCATCCAGGACATCCCATACTACACCTCGAAATCCACTCACGAGTCAGTCGATCCTCCTCATACTTCAAAACAAGTCTCTCAACATTCCTTCTACCCCACCTTCTCTCAATCTCAACCCGTCTAACATCCCCCTCTGCTAGCCCAACATACTCAATCACAAACGACTCCGTCACTTGCAACGGACACTCGCTGATCGGTCCATGCCACGTTCGTCTACAAAACGCACAAAACGCAAACTCGCACCTCGGACACGTACGCAACCTCCCCCACCCACTCTCTTCGTCCTCTTCCGGACTCGGTACAGGCGTCTGGCACAGCGTTACAGGACAATGCACCATCCCAGGATCCCGCTCTAACGCCCTCTTCGCTCTAAGCCATTTCCACCTCTTCACCTCTTCCTCGTCAACAACTCTTGTCATGTCCTCCTCGCCAGCCTCGTGTCCCGCTTTTACGCACACGGGATCAGGACACCCGACTCGACCGATATCCCCCTCCCTTATACACGACCCCCAGAAATCTGATAGGCACGAACGGCAGAATATATGGGTACATCCAAGTCGCACGCAATGTCTTCCTTTGTGTGCAGACAAACATATCGCACAGGGAAACGATGTTTCACCAAATACAGCATCTTCGGCGTGGGTATTGTAGGATTCAAGCAGCGGAAGCAGGGAGGGGTTAATTATCGTGATGTTCCCGGGTTCCAAGAACTCTGCTCCGCTGATATATGCTACCCAGGCATAGAGAACCCCTTGCGAATCATGCGTCCACATTTCAGCGAGTTGCGTGTGCAGGTCACTCTTGGCATACCATCCATGCCTGCACGTCAACGAAGTAATACGGGGTGGTGCACGTAACGGGTACTCTGGCGGAAGGATCAACGCAAGCAAGAAAGGCGGCAGCGCAGTAAGCGGGTTCGTGTGAGAGTGATTTGGAGGTGATTCGATGGACACACTCCGCGCGGGTGACAGTTCTACCGGGATCTCTAGCTTGACCGTACGTCCAAAGGGTCCAACATCGTTGGATATACACACGTCTGGGTAGATGGACTGCTCGTTTAGCAATTAGCTTTTACTCCCGTACTTTAACTCCGAACGCACCTTTAGCACTTCCCACTCCTCCTCCTGCATCATAGCACACTCTTCATCGGCAATACATTCCTCATGCGGGATACTCTTCAAAGACATCAAAGTAAGAGAAAAAAGGACGTTCAAGTGAACTTTCCACGGGGTGCAATGACAAGTCCGAGTCTGACAATCCGAGTCACGTGCATCCACATATCCGTTTCTCGCCAGATAAATCGTGGCCCGTCTCTTACGTCCGACAAACCATTGGATAATAACGTCGGGTCAATGTTCCAAGTCCCATCATGATCCGTGACCATATTCCCATCCTGTTGCAAGTGGCGGTCGACAACACGCTGCAGTTCCGAATCTTCTCCCGGCCCCATCCCAGTCCGAGCTCAGTGTCCAACATTTGTTCCGCATTGTGAATATATTCCTGATCTGAAGACAATCACTGTATAGTATATGTACTCCCGCGGTTCTGCACAGCCAGCGTTCAACTTCGTGTATAAAATTGACGGATGGTGTGAGGGGTGGCAAAAATGGATTCGTTGAGTATCTACTACAGCTAGAAGTGTCTGCTGGGGCGAGGGCCAGTACGGTTGCCGTGAAATTGTGGCTGCCGACGCTAGGACTACAAAGACAAACCTCGGCACGCACAAATCCCACGCATGACAGCCTCGGCTCTGAATCCTCATTAGTCAGCGCTAGCATTTAGCCTTTTTATACAGCCACAGCCTAGTCGGGAAACGCCGACTGCGCTGCCCTCTCGCGATGGCACACGCACTTGCCGGCAAGGGGACGTTTTTGATCAACAACGGGTCTTCCTTTCTCTCATTGCTGTGTTTACGTTGATACAACTTTTCAGTGGAATGACAGCCACAGAACGGGACTCGGACGCTCAAAATCAATACATACCCATATTTGGTTTGTCTCATGGCTGAGTTCAGCCTTATGATCTTCCAGTGGAACGGCTGCACGCCCGTGCAGTAATATATAGTCTCTTGACTTCAGGCTTCGCTCTGTTGTTCCTCGTTTCAACTTATCCGAAGGGTTGCCTATTTTGGTCATATACCAACGTATCATGCACATCCGCTGTCAACATGAGTGTTTCGTACAAGGTTGTCGATAAGACCAAAATCGTCTATCAGCGCACAGGTCACTATACCCTACTTGCGACATACGATTGAGCCTTTGAAGCTCTTGGTCACAACCGACAGACCGAGCGCTCACTGCTACGACTTGTGGATCTCCATGATGGAATCCTGGAAAGCAAGGGGAGGTAATCATATACCCTGCTGATTAGCGAAGGGCTATACAAAGCTTGAATTGAACGATCATTATAGACGCTGGTTTGGCAGAAGAGATGCACACGATGACACAACACTGGGAATAATGCAAACGATTCAGGCGAAATTCACGACTGAACTAGCATGCTAATCACTTCGTGGGCATGTCCGCTCATATCCTACGCAGGTGAACCATAATGACGTGATCTGTGTTCATAGGTCATTCTAATGTTGAGACCTGGAGTTGGTCCTTGGGTAAGTAGTGTCGAGGTCGGTATCTCCGACGGTTATGCATTCACTGGCAGGCTCGGGTATGAGCGCTAGCCAATGCCATTTATCTTGTCTTCATGCCTGTTCACGTCACCTTCATTGACACATGCGCACAGGAATCTATTGCAGATAGCCATGGCGATGTTGGCCTTATCATTTGAGGTCGCGGTGACTTTGCGCACATATAAAACACGCATAATTTCTTGATTCTTGACATTTCCATCCGTTCCTTTCTACAGCAATTTGGTAAGATATTTTATATGAAATATTGGCGCTACTAAAGGTCGTAGTGCTGGTTTCTAGTACGCCAAAGATATTTGTACGCATCACATCTACCTTGAGTAGCTGAAAAAGAATGCGTGTACACATAGGCTTTCGGGCATGTAAGTGCAATAAATTGCACATAGCTTTCTGCTTTCTGACTCATTCCCTCTGCCTACTAGTAACTCTCTTACTATTGATGCACTCCGTTGACAAAGTCGTTGGACTGGACTTGACTCAGTGTTTCAACAACATTACGACGAATGCAAATATTACCAATAATTTAGTTGGTCTGCTCGATGGCAACGGTTATCCCGTGTCGAATATCGCCGACGCGACAGCGATCAGCTACTCGCTGTGCACCTCTGTCTGTGGGGACATGCGGGATTTCCAGTGGCTTGCGCTTTCGCAAGATTTCAGTTCGTGGCTACTGCCATATCTTGCATTGATTTCGCAGCTCCCCTTTGGGGCACAAGACAGGTTTGATGATGTCATGTCTGCTATCTTGACCGTCGGGTCACCAGTACTTGCTGGTTACTCTCTATTCATCACCCTCCTCAATTCTCGCTGGATCAATCACCGATTTCGTCAATTGCGGGTGAAGTATCCCAATTCACATTTCGCACTCTCCATTGTCAGTAGCCTTCAGCAACTCCCGCTAGATTTGCATACCGAAAACTTCGCCTCTCTTGTTGTCCTTCCCGAAAACGACTGCTGGTGGAAACATTTATCTCAGCAGACGAACTACACTCAAAAGTGGTCAGCCGCGTCCGCAACCTCCATTGCCTGGGTCATTATCGCCTATATCCTATCTATAGTTAATTCACCATCAAATGCTTTTACAAGCACTCAGGCCGACGGTGGAGCCACTGGTTCAGTGTGGCTGTGGTTGGTTCCAATAGTAGCTGGATGGCAGGTACTATCCCCGAAATGCGATTCCAATCGCTTGCAAGCAGCGTATGATTCTGCCGACGAACATGCGCGCACGGAATCGACAAGTGATCTTGCTGGAACCTCCATAGCTTTAACCATAACTGCTAAGGATGGTGAAGTGATGTCTCCAGACGAACTCCTCACTCCTCCGGTGTTTAATTACTCGCGCTCGCTGCCATGGGCATACACAGCAGAAACAATGTTCCAGGTTTTCAACGCGGCATCAGAGAAGGCTCATAAACGTCATACCGTCAATAACGATGAGTGGGCCAGCGAGCCCGGTGATTCAAGATCTGCTATCCACCCTGACAATCGACGTGGGACTCCTGATCAAATCAGAGCGTATTGTGCGATAACTGCGGAGAGAGAGCGCAGCCACTGGGTGCCTGGAGTGTTCACAAGAATGGCTTTCGCGTCATGTGTTTCACTTGCGTTACAATGGGGAACCGTTGGAGGGGCAATTATAATAGAGTGGTTCACTCCTACGACAGTACGTTTCTTCTAGTATATGTGATATCGTGTTGGCTAACTTCAGGCAGGGAATGGGGTGTCGATCTTTGAGTTACTTTCTTTATGGAGCCGTATCGACTATCATCTGGATGATGCTGCTGATCTCCAGTATTCTCGCCCACTATTCTGCAGCTTATTCCAATCGAAAACCATCATCTGCACGGAAACCATCACCTGCACAAGTACCGCTGCATGCACATATTTCTCTCGCACTCTCACACTGCCTGCGAAGGATGGGCAAACTACTGGCCATTTCAAACTCCGGCTGGGTGATCACGACATGTATTCTCCAGTATTCCGACATCTACAACACATGCTTCTGCGATTCCAGTATGATTAGTAGGGGGGCTGCTGCATACGTCACGATCTTCGAAACCCCAGCCCAAACTGCACTGGCCAAGAATGCCTGGATTGGTGCCCTCTTCCTAGTGTTCATCTCGGTGTCAGCTTTCTTCGTTCTCGTGGGTCTTTTGGTGGATACTATTCCGGCAGAACCATCGTCGTAGTTCATCCCAAGGTGCTGTCTGACAGCCCCCGTGCAATATACCTTCCGCGTAATATACCTTTGACTTGTTCTGATTTACGCATAACTCTGGACGACACTCATTAGTTTATTCTTTTACGGTATACATATATACTATACTCGGTTTCATTCTGTCAATGTTCATGTCTTAGGTCCTAGTACCTTATTCCCGCTCCTTATCTCCTACTGATCATTTTCTGTGTCTCCTCGATACCAACCGTACATAGTTTATGGACAGCCTTAGGAGTTGCACTGTCTTGTTTTTGAATCCTCCAATATTTCAAACTGTCCATGGTGCCACGTTCGTTCTACAAAACGCAAATTCGCACCTCGGACACGTATGTAATCTCCCTCTCTTCCGGACTCGGCACAGGCATCTGGAAAAACCCTACAAGATAATGCACCATCGCAGGATCCTGCTAGACTCGTAACCAGTCTGACTATAGCGTCAATTTGAGATGGTGAGAATTTTTTGACGTAGTCAGACTGGTCAAACTCCTCGCTTCGCCCTGCCACACCACTCGAGTATCCGTGGTAGTATATCAGCCATCCGTTTCTTGCCTTGCCATGACACTGCCTAAGATCCAAGCAGACAACTCATGCCGAGCCAAGAGGGGCACTAGCGGCTCCGAGTCATTCCGTTGCTCATTAGTCAGCATTTAGCCTTTGTGCAATTTGAAAGAGCTTCGACTCGCATGACTGTTTTCTTTCTTTCTAAATTCTATCACAGAGGCCTGTCTGACTAGCTGCGTCTCCAGGTTATTCAATCGACTTGCTGTAAGGATATTATATCCTTTACGCACCGACCAGTCTTTCAAACGAACGCAAACGCAGTCCGTACTTATGTCATCTCACCGAAGATGCAAGTTGCATTTATTTTCCTTCGCCTTGATCCCATGCCTAGATGAGTGCCGCACGGTGGGCGGCACAGTAAACCTAATTGCTGCAGGCTTCTGGATGGACAGTGGGGCCCGTCGTATGGATGGATCCGAAACAAGATCCCCGCAATCTTTTGTCACTCCATGCATCGCGCCCCACTTTCATTGAATGTCTTTTTAGCGCTGTTTTAAGTTCTTTTTATACCAGGAACCCGCGCTGAAACTTGTCTTTTCTAAAGGGTACACTCTACATCTCACCAAGACTATAAATCGCGCACTTCTCAACGTGTCAAAGGCGCAAGCTTCCTTTATTTCCCTTCGCCTAGATCTCATGTCTGGATGAGTGCCACGCAAAGAACTACACGAAAAACCCAATTGCTGTGGGCTTCAGGATGGACAGTGGGGCCCGTCGTATGGTCTGAAAAGGATTTACACGATCTTTTTGTCACTCCATACAACGCGCTATAATTTTGATCGGCGTGTTGTTCCGCTGCTGCAAACTCGCGTTGAAATTCTTCCGTTTCAGCTTCCGCGAAGAGTACATTCGAACATGCCACCTTCCATTGCGCATCCCATCAGACTTATCTAATCTTGCCTTGTTACTTTTCTAGAGCATCACAGGAAACCAAGTATTTGATTTTCCTGCTGAAAGAGTGTTCAAAAGGTTTGCCCATCCCTATGTCAAAGTTGCTGCTAACACAACTCTCCCAAAAGAACTGTAAACTCATCGTTGACTTACGGGAGTTAGCAACTACATGCGACCTTCGATTTTCTGTACAAGGTACGGTCATTTGATTCACTCATCGCAAGATGACACGTTTACGATTCTGAAACGCCAAGGACATCAATGCAGTTTTTCTTGGTGAAATGCTGCTGCTGCTGCTGAAGGCTGAGTAACTGACTTTGTCCATACAGGAAATGACACCCGCGCAATAGAAAGGATAATACCGAGAGGAAATATCGTTGCCGTGACGTACACCGCGATATCTCGACTGATTCCTCGCAAGTTTCCGACTGCGTCTATTTCGCCAGGCGGCCTTTATTGCGGCGTTTCGTGAGGCTGAGGAACCATACTAACTAAATCCCCTAACTGTCTTATCCTCCTCCGAGGCCATTCACTGTTCGGCTGCCTGGTAGTAGTCCTAAAATGTTCAGGCACCTTGAGCGAGAGAATAAAATCGACGAGGTGACCTTGCTTCTATACCTTGCCTTTAAATTCGCGTTCGAATTGCGCCTGGCGTTCTTATTGCTGAGCACTATCCTTTGGATCATGTCCACTGCTCACGAAAAATCTGATGATGCGATAGACGAGAAGGAACTCTCTCAGCAACGATGCCTTGTCTCAAGCCAGTCAGTCATACAGACGGCGTCGGGAGGGACTACAAGCTCAAGTGTCATCTCAGTAAGCAAGGACCATTCTCTCTCATGTGCTGGTTGGCGGCTTTGCTCATTTAATCAGTTAATAGGTGTTTTCAAGAAGAGTGCGTGGTGCACGATTGCGATCCTGTGATAGATGTCTCAAGTTTATCCCACTGAGCAGGATTCGCTTTGGTCATTATCAATGGCAGCTCTTTATCATTACTGGCCTAGAATGGCTTGCAGATAGTGAGATAACAATTTGCGTGTTTAGCACGGGTTTCATCTGATTGATCGCTAGATCTCTGGTTGTATGGTTTATCGATTGTTCTTGCCCAGGTACAACAGGAACTCCGTCCTAGCAGCATTCGCCGGATTGATCGTTGGCGCCACGACATGGGGAATTATGGCCGACCTTATCGGAAGAAGACTGTCTTTCAACGTAAGTTGTGCACTGAAAGCCGTGTGGAAGACTGTTTTAATAGGTGACTTAGAGATCACGCTGTTCCTCACTGGCCTTTTTGGGCTGGTAGCAGGAGGTGTGCCAAATTTTGTGACATTTTGTTCCCTTGCAGCATGCATGGGCTTTGGAGTCGGTGGCAAGTGAGTGCATTTGTATCTATAGGGGAAAATGGATCTTATCACTCGACATCGGTGTTGGTATTTGCAGTTTACCTGTTGATGGTATGCGATATTTAGAGCAAGAAAAGTTCGCTCGATTTATCGTTATGCTATTGAAGGCGCCCTGTATTTGTAACATATTCCACAGTCGCACCGGGTGCGTCAGTTACTGCAATAATTTATCAGAATTTAGCCATTTGATTTGCGACTCTAGTGGACTTTGACTCTTCTGTCGGTCTGGTGGGCGGCGGGATAACTGGTAGCGTCTTTAATTAGTTGGTGTTTCATTGCCAACTTCTCCTGTGATCCATCGATACCAAGTGGCCAGTGCCCTAAATCTGCCAACATGGGATGGGGATATACATTGTAAGTGGTGCCTTAGTGACTTTGTAGTGCAAGATTGATGCTCACAGCTGTCTCTAGATATACCGTGTATGTCTTGACAATCGGTTGTGTTAGTTCTAACTAATTCCTGATCAGAGGAGCCCCGACGTTCCCGACGCTAATCTGCGGATTCTTTGTTTTTGACGTGCAGGAGTCGTCGAAATTTCTGGTGGTGCAAGGTCGCGATGAAGAATCCATCAAGGTTCTCTAGTGGTTGTCGTTCAGACTCAACTGGATGTTTCTGCAGGTCTTGGAACATATTGCAAGGCGTGACGGTAGATCTATTACGCTCAAACTCGAAGATCTACAAACAGTATCCGGTGATACAACATCGAAGTCGGCACCGAACTTATCCACTAGCGTTTGTAATGCATTTTCTGGAATGTCGCTGTGCGCCGTCTGCCGTGATGTTATATTGGCTGCTGAGTCCGCTGCAGCTCGCACGTCCGTCCGCACTTTTCCAGCAGACGCTTGGCAATTAACACGACCCTCACCATTATTATCTGGGGGTATGTACACCAAGTATGAGAGTGCACTTGTTGGCTTGTGGATGTTCAGTTTAATTGGCATTGCATACCCACTCTTCAATGCCTTCCTCCCCCTTTATCTTTCAGCGCAAGGTGCAGCATCCGGTTCGTCAAGCGTGAGTGAGACATATCGCAACTTCACAATCATATCCATCCTTGGGATCCCTGGGTCTCTTATTGCCTGTACGGTGGTCGACTATACTCGTGGTACTGGTTGGTGGCTCATAGGGGGACGGAAACTTGCGTTGGCCATGTCGACCGTGATGACTGGGCTCTTCCTCTTCTTGTTCGCAACGAGCAGAACGACATCTGCGGTACTTGGATATTCCTGTGCTTCTAGTCTTACACAGTGCGCACTCAATTCTGACCTCACCAAACGTACATGCTGACCAAATACATATAGGAATGCGTTGCGGGTGATTTACTGAGTTGAGTGTCATGCACTGATTCTTCGTCTCTAGATGTATGGAGTGTTATATGCGTATGTGAGTGACATGCTGGAAGAGCTATTTAAGATCCTAAAATATAACCCCAAATCTGCAGACCCCAGAGGCCTTCCCAGCGCCCCGCCGTGGCACGGGCGACGCGCTCTGTCCTGCGCTGAACCGTATTGGTGGCTTTATCGCCCCTCTCATCAAGATTTCCACTACACCGATCAGTGGTAGTACATCGGCAGCCACAGTAGATGGGTACATCGTGATTGCGTCTATGATTGTAGTGCTAATGATGGCTTTTGTATCTTGCAGTCCTATCTTTGTGTCTGCTGCGTTGTTTATGGTTGCAACCGTCTCAACAATATTGCTTCCTATCGAAGTGAGTTTGCGAATCTGACGATCCGTACACGCGTGATGTCTCATCTTACAGACTGCGGGGAAGACGGCTTTATAAGTCTCATGCACACACGGCAGACTCCAATACTTGTATTAAGTTTGAGACCGTGATGGTTCGAATTCCATGCCCAGTTGTAAACATGTATCGAATGATCTATTTATGATCTGTCGTAGATCAAACCCCAATGAAATAAAACAGCAAAAACGAAAGACCTTCAGCGGTCATATCGTAACGGGCAGGCAAGTCCCTGACTTGTCTACTCAAATCCAAGGTCACCAGGGGTCTGGGAGTGATGTATGAGATCTGATATTAGTATCTCCGAAATCATTGGAGGTAGAGGGTGAAATGTTGAGGTCCGGGGTTGATCCGGAGGGTGCACGAGTATTCATGACAGACGCGGTGGTGGAGCCATGAGCCGGTTAGGTCCTATTAGAGTCCTAACTGTAGTAATTATTATCTGTTTGCGGGCGCCAGAGGATGAGGTTTTGTCATGCCGCAGCTTTACAACCGCGGCATTTCCACCTGGCCCCTCGCAACCTAACGCCGCATAGTAGTCAACTGATTAATAGAAGACCTCCAGGTATCCTCATGCGAGAGCTCGCAGTCAAAAGGATCATGATGCGCATCTAAAACGGCCGGCGGGAACGGCGGACTGGTGGAGGTATAGCCTCCACCAGGGCATTTGCGAAGACGCGGCGGGGGACACAGGTGTCCCCCTTTCCTAGTTAGTAATGTCCTACGGGTAACCCCACATGGTCAATAATTGGATCTAAAAAAAAAGGATCGTGATAGTTACAAGTAGGCAACCAATCACTAGCATTCCTTCAACATCTGATTTGAAACCCCGATCAACTCAACTATCAGCTGGGAGTCTGGGATGTGACGTCGACAATACTTATTCTGCAACACCACCCTAGTGGTTTACCACACTATTAGACAGCTGCCTTGACAAAAATTGGAATCGTGGGCTTACTCGTCAGAATGAGTGCCTCTCTTTGGATCAGCTCGTCTGATTTTTCTCTCCCTCTTGTACTCCCTAATTTATGGTGTGACTACCAGTGGTGCTGATTACTAGTACACACAGACGACCGTCAAGTGAGTACTACCGCTCTTTCGAGAGTCTTCATTACTGATGCGTGCGGTCGGATCCAGCACTCAAAGTTCAGGTCGTGGCTCGGGCAAATATTGATACCACTCCACAGCAGTGTATAATGATATTGTGTGATTCCTCGGATGACGGGTCTAGTCGAGTTCCTGGCATCTAGGCCATGTGTGTCAGAAACAGATGCTTACTAGTTCCATGGAGGGCCCACGTTTCTTGACACGTACGGTGACCTCTCTATCGGTATGTACTAGGAATTTCCTGGACCAGATGCCACAAAAGCGCTAGTAGGTCTCGGATTCCACCTGTGTCTTCTGCGCCTACATGCATTCAATTGTGCTTAACATGTTGACCGTGACTAGGTTTGACACTATTTTAGGCATTGCCTACTATAAGGTATGTCTCCGAACCACTATGTAGCCTAGTGCTGGCGGTTGTGTCAAGTTCATACGTTTACAGTTCATATGCTCTGGATTGTTTATCCGCCAACCTTCGGTTCTGCCTATACGTTCACGCTGAAGTCCGCTGGCAAGCGCAACCATTCTGATACAAGTACCGAATACTTTCCAAAAACTTTTTCTGCTAGGATATAAAAGCAAGCCATCTTCCTAATGCTAACTACCACTGGCAGAATCAGAGCTACTGTGTCTCTTGACATAACCTAGCACGAGCCATGCGTTTCTCATTCCTTCTCGCAGTCGTCGCGGCTTTGACAACATCTATGTCTGTCAGCGCATGTGCGACTTTAAACGGGCTGTGTGGCTCGAGCAGCGCGGAACATGACACATGCTGCGAAGGCTTGGCCTGTACGACGGGTGTGAGTATGAGTCGCTCGCTTTGCATTCAACCCCACAACTCACCTTTGCGCCTTGTATCAATAGGTCTTCGGCTCTAACACGTACTGCCATTAACCCTCCCCAGATGAGCTTGGCACTAAGCATGTCGCAACAGTGAGTTGTGTCTTTCGTGTTGCTACAGTGGCTGATTGCACGATACGCAGTTCATTGCGGAGTTGATCGATATATTCATTTCTATTCAATTTTTCCTGGCGCCTCGACGAGACTCCTGAATAAATTACTGTAGCGTTTATAAAAGCCCTTAGGCTCAGGCATCATGTCATTTGACTTGCGTACGTTTTACATAAAAGTACAAGGAAACTGGTGCCTTCAGCCGACATCGAAGTAGGTGTACATTACGTTGAAGCGGAATGAAGAAGGGGCTAGTGTGAACGGCACTCGAACTACACCAAATATTCTGACGGACACTGCTCCTGAGCAACATGAGCGCGAATAACAACTGCATGTGATGTATCATGTGATATTTGTTCTTCAGTTCGTGGCAGTGCCGCCGCATTCAATTGACCTTCCATGAAACTATGCAACGCCTGCAATTGGCACTCCTCTAGCTGATGTACTATCTACTTCTCTCTGAAGTCCTCCTGGGAGTATTTGCGCATCTGAATGATCAATCGTCTGTACTTGAGAAATCACCCTTTCAGAGTGCTTGCACTGGCAGAACACGCAAAACCTCTTAGGACCCTGCAATGGATTTGCTTTGGGGCGACATGTATGACCATGGGATAGAACCACTGCTGGGCTGTGTAGCAAGGCTACATAAATGATGTATCGTAGTAGTAGTACAAAGGTCAGTGCGCACTGCAAACTGGCCATGCCATGTTCTAATTCATTAGCTCACTGAGCAGCTAGGCGCAGAACTTCCAGTCCAAAGGCATTGAACCATTATCTGAGCACGATGGATGCACATCAATTTTTGTTTGACGCTGCCTGTATCATTCTGTCAACGACCATCTTCATATTCTCTCAGTCGCCTCTCGGTCCATTCGTTAGCTTAGTCATTTGCCTTTGTTCAACTTGTGCCTGCCACCTGCCTTCATCCAAACGACCGAGACGATAACTACCTTGCTATAACCTGTATCCTATCCTCCGGACACTGCCGTTGGCCAACTTTGAAGTTAAGGATGCACCTTATCAAAAAGCTTCAAAGTTGGCCAACGTCGGAAGACAACTTGGTTATTCGGTATGGTCCTGACTCCTCATTGTAAAACCAATGCAGATAGCCAGCTCACGCCACGGGCCTGTGCAGTTATTTTATCGCACCCTCGATTTTTGTTTCAAGTCTTCTATACGCGTGTCTTTGTCCCAGTAAAAGCCACAAGCACGATCTTTCGTGTCGGACGTGCGTGAGGTGAGACATGACATCGGTAAAACGGGCTGTGGTAATCCTCACTTGCAATTGGTATCCGCGATAGTAAAGGTGACTATGAGTGTTGTTCGGATTGTTCGCAGAGTAGTTTCTCGATGATCATGTCCTACCTGAGAAGGTATGACATATTGCATGGCGTGTCATAAGTTTGTACGATATTGGGTCCACTATACAGCATGCCACTCTTTCCATGGGGTGATTTGATCTGTCGCTAATTCACACCAACATTGGTTCGTTTATGCTACCTCAAATACTCGCATACACTCAAACATGTCACCAGAGGATGGCAAGCCTTTTATTGCGCATTCCACTCTAGGCTCCGTGGATAGTTGCACCTATTTACTTTCTTGTCCACTCGAAGGGGTCTGCAATGGCTTTGCACATCAATGTTGCCAAGCTTGCAGGGGAGAAAAATCCCTTATTCGACATGTCAAGAGATTGGCCGGATTTTCAACGGATCATTCACTCATTCATCCATCGGAGTATTAGTCGATGGAATGCTACTAGGTGGCGCATGCTTTCTTGCCGGGAAGGCTGAGTGTAGTACCGGTTTTTCTCTATGCGAGTAAATACTTGAATACTGGCTAACTGTGTAGTCCTACCCTAAGATGACTGCACCTACAACATGCCCACTGAGTGACTGGTGGGTGACGAGGATGCGTCAAAACGAGGAACGAATATTTACTTGTCAAATCATCACCACAGACTGTCCTCTGTATTTTTTGGTTCGTCCATACGTAGAATACTTATTTTTCTTACCATAATGCGTTCGCGAATGCCATTACAAAGGTGCTTATATTATAAGTTGTTACAAAGGTTTAGGCTCATGTGTTACGAAATTGGGTCATGTGACCGTCGCGTAATTCTTGGAATAAACTGTCACTCATTTCGCGTTCTGGTCGTTCGTTTCTTCCTCTTCCTCCCGTCCTCGTAATGAGTTCGTCCGATTACGGATTTGACGATGAACTTGACTCAGCTGTCCTGAACGAACTGGACATCATCGAGGCTGCTCATCGTTCTCCACTTCGAAACCCTCCTAAGCCACCCCCGCCTGCACCCAAGGCACCTAAACCTCTGGTCGAAGAGGATTCGTTCTTCGATCTTTCTCTTGAAATAGATGACACGGAGCTTCAACGCTTAGACACGTTCATTGATGCGGTATACAAGGGAAATGCACAACCAGTGGCAGGCCCAAGCAATCATGCACGACCTCCATCCTCCAAGAATACTGTGCAACGAACCCTGTTTGGAGATGTTGCGCAACCGACTGTGTCTTCTAGTAGGCAAAGTCCCACTAGACGCTCCTCGCTCCAGCGGACAAAGTCGAGTCCCCGCAAACCTTTTGGCCAACAGGCGCCTCAGACGAAGCAGTGGGACCATACTGTGTTTGCAAAGTCAGGCTGGAAAAAGCCAAAGACTGTCAAGGGCAAGGGAAGAGATGATGGAGATGATGATGAGGAGAACGTCGAGTTTGAGCAGTTCCCTGCTCCATTTGTACCAGGTATGTCAAGATCTTTTGGTTCGTTACAACTTATGGAACAGTACTGACATGCGTCTTTAGTTGGGTAAGCGGGTTCCTTGAACATCGTAGTACAATTCTTACACCACATAAAACACTTCGTTATTTCCCCAGACCTGTGTGTATCTTGCCACGGCACGCACCCTATTTACTGACGTTCTTACAGCCACCTCCTATGAAACTCAAGGTTGACATGCTCGAAGCTAAACATTGGATCTATCCCCTAAATCAACCAAAGCGTGATTATCAGTTCAACATCGTTAGACACTGTTTATTTGACAACACCCTCGTTGCATTACCCACCGGATTGGGAAAAACTTTCATTGCGGGTGTCGTCATGCTTAACTGTGAGTCCCTCACGGCTCTTGTCAAACAAAATCTAATTTCTTCCAGTCTATCGCTGGTTTCCGAAGGGAAAAGTCGTGTTCGTTGCCCCAACAAAACCTCTCGTCGCGCAACAAATCGACGCGTGCCACCGCACGTGTGGCATTCCTGGTTGCGACGCAGTCGAGCTTACCGGAAATAACCCTCGAGCATATAGGTATAGGATGGTGTGTATTTATTTTACGTGATCGATATTTAAGCTGACTCGAAATTTTGTAGTGGGAGGAGAAACGGATATTTTACATGACACCACAGACCCTCATCAATGATCTGACTACGGACAACTGCGATGCGCGGGATATCGTCCTTATGGTCATTGGTCCGTTACCTGCAGTTAATTATGTTCATTTGGTTTACTAAGGGAAGGGTGCAGACGAGGCACACAAGGGAACAGGAGACTATGCCTATGCACAGGTCATTCGTTTCTTAATGGCCAAGAATCCCTATCATCGCGTGCTGGCATTAACAGCAACGCCCGGAAGTACACCTGAAGCTATCCAGAGCATCGTTGATTCACTGCACATTAGTCGCATTGAAATTCGTGATGAAAATAGTATTGATCTCCGCGAGTATATGCACAAGAAGGTCAGGGTCAAGCGCAAGTTTCGAGTCACACGGCTGACGTGAGGGTCGACATCTGGTATCTAGGAAATTAAACAGCACATCATCAAGATGACCGACGATGTTCTGAAAGCTCAGGAACTCCTGAAGGAAGTAATGATAGTCAGTTATCCTTCCTTTTGGTCACTCTTATTTGACGATGACGTATGGGTAGACCATCCTTAAACCACTCTCTAGCAGAGGGGTTATAGAAGTGGTGGATCCAGTCAAGATGCACCCTTATCGTGCCCAGGCTACCATGCAACGCATTGGGGCCCAACGGAACAGTCCTCATAAATGGGCATTTTCCTCACTGTCCAAGCTCGGCGCATTGGCGCGTGCTATGGGGTACCTGGTGGGTACTCCTTACAGCGTATATCTGTCTTACCTAACAAGTCGCGTGCACGGCTAGATGGAAGCAAGCGTTGGCATGTGCCACAACTGCCTGCTGGAAATTTCCACTGAAAAGGAGGATGATTCAGGGAAGAAGAAGGGTTCCACAACGAGTGGCTTGCGCAAGGACAAGAATTTCATGGCTCTTCTTAGTGAGCTCGAGGTACAGAAAGTCCGTCCGAGCGGGTACGGTATGCACCCGAAGATGGAGACGCTAAAAATGCTGCTGTTGCAGCACTTTGGGGCACGGATGGGTGAGGGGGAGGAGACGAGAGCTATGGTGTTTGTGACATACCGGGAGTGTGTGGATGAGATCGTACATGTCCTTAATGAGGAGAGTCCCCTCCTGAAGGTGACGAGGTTCATTGGGCAGGGCACAGATAAACAAGGCCGGAAGGGGTTTGCGCAGAAGGAGCAGCTTGAGGTGGGTCTAGAGCTCCGTCCCTGGGCGTATACTTATAAAATCGTTGAAATAGGTGATCAAGAAGTTCAAGGCTGGTGAATTCAATGTGCTTGTCTCTACTTCTATTGGCGAAGAGGGTCTCGACATCGGGGAAGTTGACATGATCATATGTTATGACGCACAAAAGACGCCGATTCGCATGGTATGTACCATTTAAGTCATCCCTTTTACATGTGTATAACTACTCCTCTGTCGTAATGTGCAGCTTCAACGCGTCGGACGCACGGGCCGTAAACGGGACGGCTATGTCCATGTCCTCCTCTCCGAAATCCGCGAGGAGTTAAATTGGGACAAAGCAAAGGACACTTACGGCGAGTTGCAGAGATGTATCGTTCGCGGTGATCAGCTTGAACTTTATGGCGACATCCCACGACTCCTCCCTGAACATGCGAAGCCCCAAGTACTCGAGAAGAAAATGGAGATTGAAGAGTACGTACGCCAAGAACATGCTTCGCGAAAGAAGAGTGCAGTTGTCAGCGACGAGGATTCGTCTCCGAAGGGCAAGAAACGCAAGCGAAATGATGATTTTGCTAGGAATATACCTCAGGGTGCAAGCACGGGCTTTGTCAGCGTCAAAGACCTGCTTATCAAGGGTGCAGACGCAAAGAAGAGGAAGAAGGCAAAGACGAAAGGCTTTGATCCCACAGCTGCAGATGATGACTCGACAGATATGGAATTGGAGGCTAATCTCATGGATATGCGCCGTACTTCCTCGACGCCTGCTGGTGTCAGTACACAGAAGGACAAGTTACGCAAGGCACGTACGATGGATCCATCCAAGAAACGACAGCCGGCAACGTCGCGCAGGAAGGGGAAGGAGAAGGAAAAAGAACCATTGACCACCAGCCAATTCTCGCGAAAAGGTGATAATGATGACGACGATGTCGAAATCGAGCAGGGTATCTCACTAGCTGCTCGCGAGGCCATCGCTCGTAAAACCCCTTCTCCCCCAAAAAAGCGGCCAGCTTTGCCCAGATATCGCTCGTCTTCACCTGATGAGGCTCCGGTTTTGGCTCGAGATCGTTCGAATGGTTGCGCCAAACCATCTGCAGTCCAAAGTCTTTCCTGTCGTCTTACCGAAGATGACGCGTTACTCTTAAGCTCCTCGGAGGCGGAGAATCCTTCAGCGCCAAGCATGTTATCTTCGTCATCGATGATTTGCGATGTGGATGACGTGATAGAGATATCGTCCTCCCCGCCACCACCCCAAACTGACCCTGATCAAACCACAGAATCTTCATCAATGTCGTGTGGTCCCAGAGACTCTCCGACCGATAAGTGCCACAAACGAAATGAGAGGAGTCGAGAACGATCCCCAGATCGTTCGCCATCACTGCTCTCATCTTCAGACGGGGTGATGGGTAATACACAAAGCATGGCGTGGCTACTAGGATCAGATGATGAGCCTGACATCCAAATTCTGTCATCTCCGCCCATGACACCACTGCAGGAGCGCAGTCCTCGCGCAGATCGCCTATTTGACGCTGAAAGCGTTATTGACGGAAGGGGTCTTTCGCCTGGGGCACATCTAATGCCACCGCCTTCTCTACCATGCCGAGGTATCATCCAGTCGCCCGCGCACTCTTCTGATCACGACATTCCCGATGCCTCATTCGCTGTGCGACCCGCCGGACGTTTTTTCAAGCCGCGCACAGCAGCCGCAGAGCTTAACTCACCGGCATTGGACATGCCACCTCTTTCCCAACGGCGTTTGAAACGAAAGGATACAGATATCATTTCTTGGGGATCAAGTCCGCCCCCTAAGCGTAGCAAGCAAAAGCGGTTTGTATCTATGCGACATAACCCGTGGCTGGATGGAGAAGCGGCCCACTCTGGTGACGAAGCAAGTGAGGGATCGTCGCACTCGGAAGATGATGTTGAAAGTGATTCCGATCGCCAATTCATCAAGGACATCGCAAACACTCAGGTCTCTCCTTCTTACGATCAGTCACTTGCTTATCGACGGGGTTTGCTCACACAAGCCCCGCTGGGAGGTCCCATGTTTGCCACCAGACCTTTGAGGAGAGAAGTATACGCCCGAGGTGAGAGCGCAAAACGCCGCGCTGGTGTGTCAAGTTCTCCCGTACGTGAGGACGATTTGCCAGACGAGTATGCCATCGGCAGCTTTGTCATAGATGATGATGAGGATATCATCTGATTGAAGGATATCTCCCATGTCGGTTCTGCAGTCGAGATTAGGTATGGTCTTGCATGATCCTCAAGGCTTTGGTGTCTCGTGCACTGACTCAGAATATATAGGTGGAGAACTAGTGAATTGTAATATCTCTCTTTCTTTCTTTGAGTTTAATATACTACATCGGCGATCCGTGCTTAATATATAGAGACAATGCAGTGGCTATAGTATTAGTAACGTACATTTGAATCCTAGAATTTTTCGACAGCTGGCTGGCTAGCGCTGGAGATTAGAATGACTCTGAACGATATCAACAAGTGGCTAGCGCGCGCTGCTGACAGTTGTTGATATCATTCAGAGTCATTCTATAGAACCGCTTGTGCAATGCACCTTTCATGATCACTGAGTGAAGGTGATCAATACTTTAAGTAAATCAGCTAGAGTAATAGAACCAATTGTCAGATATCTCGTTCTTTGTGCAAATAACGGCCAACTGGCGGCGTGTCGGGTGGCCCGCCACGTCACAAAATCTCACATTATTGCTTTGTCACACCTCTCGAAATTTCCTCGTCGTCGTTTACGACGCTGACCCACTGTTCTGTTTCTCCCTGTAGTGATAGGCGATATCGAGTAAATTTTGCGATCCCACACAGCCCACACACCGTCTGGTCAAGCGTTCAGACTCCACTTGGAGGAGCCTTACTATTTCCACTGGTCCAGAACTACTCATAGTTCTCCTGATCATGGATGAGCTCGTGCATCATTGTCTCCGAGAGCTTTCATTCGACGGCGATCTTGGTACGTGAGCACTATGTACTGATCTCATCCTATCGTCGGCGTTTTTTGGAGTGCTGATCGCGAAGAGGATCGTTCGAATCCCCATTATGACAACTCTTTCCAAATATCCATTTTTTCGAACAGCATCTGATCTTGGTTATTTTCCGCCATTCCTGCAGGTTGTAATGTTTCCCGCTTGCGAGATTTCATCGTAGGATTCTACAGTCACGACGCTACCCACCCGCAGGTCGTCGACGATGCTTTTTGCGCGTTTGTCTGGTCTATAGTGGTCCAGCAGCCCACTGTCCGCGTTGGCACAGTTCCTGTGGGCGTATCATCCGAAGTGTATATCGCTCCTCAGACGAGTGCAAAGCGTAAGGCGGCAGCTAAGGGCGAGGTACTTGTCGAAGAAGCCCCACCATCACTCACTCTCGTTGAAAATGCACGCGATAGGTCGTTGGAGGACCTAAAGGCAGAATATGGCGAAGATCTCAGGATTGCTGTTGATCCAGAGACATCTTTTGCTGCAATCACAGGATCTCATTTCAGAGTATGCAGCAATCGTTATTCAACTTAATCTGAGCTTATCATTTCGCAGTCTTCGAAACTCAGTCCGATGGTTTACAGTGCTTTGCAACTCATCACACGAGGTCGAGAAGAAGGTATTACAACTGTCGAGCTTGGACGCAAGACAAAGTACGATCAGAAAACGTGCTTTTATGTCATCAAACAACTGCTGGAGCTTAGCTTAATGTATGTCTCGATCTTTCTCTCTACGAAACTCGTAATGATGTAAGGATAGTATCAAAGCACGGCGAGGGGGTGTTGGTAACCACTCCTGCATTCACAAGTATTTTGTGGAGCGCAGCGCGTTTTGGCAACAGATTCAGCAAGAGGAAACCAAAGACGACGAGCCTGTTGTTATTGGAGAGAGTCATCCTCAAGATGCAACCCCTGTTGAAGATGGGACTCCCTCTGCTGCACCATTGGAACTCGACTTTGAGCCTGTGGATTCCAGACATTTATCTAGTCTTTCACTAATCAAAAACCGAATCGTCAAGTTGTTGAAGGCGTCGCAGAACAATATTCACGCATCAAATAACTTAATGATCACTATCGTAGGTCGTGTTCAGTTATAGTGCAGAGTTTTTGTTGAATCCCTACAGGGCTTTACGAATCCAACCAAGACAGACCGTCGCTTCTTTCAAACCCGTCTGCGAGAGTTAATTGCGCAAGGAGTGATAGAACGTGTGTTGGTACCGAGCTCCAAAGTCAAAGACAGGCTTGTCAAGTGCATACGACTTGTTACTCCAGACAATCAACTCCCAGAGGGCGGTGTCATTCTTGCCCCTCAGGAAGGCGAGGAGGATGACAAGGAAATCATGTTTGATGATACTTCTGGTGTGACACATCATTCATCTGTAGACTGCTCTAATTAGTCTCTCAGCTGGTCACACTGAAGTTAGGGCAAACCGCACAATTCAAAAACAAGTATCAGATGTGCTTGAAGAAGCAGGGTCTTCAGGCAGAACTCTCCACGTAAGTCTCCATGCAGCGCGCCAGGGCAGTAATTTGACTCTGTTCACAGGAAATCTGCAGCGCTCTTGGCAATTTCGATAAACGCACCATTGAGCTTCTGTTAACGCGAGCAGGCAAGAGTCGACCTCCCGCTCATCTCAGCGATCTCGGGACAGCGGACTTCATGGAGTCGTTTGGGCGGGAAAGACGACATCGATATTATACTCTCGCGGCATATACAACAGTCATGGCCAACGAAAAGCTCGAAGATACCACAACGTCATATGTTGATATTGATCTCTCAAAAGCTGGGGATTTTGCTGTGTTCCACGAGGCAATGTTTTATGATGACGATGAAACTCTCCACTACTACGAAGACATGTTCAAAGACAAAGAGGGCGCCAAAGTGAAGACAGGAGCTAAGAAGCGTAAAAGGCCAGAAACCGAAGATCCAGGAGCTGATGAAGCGGTTGAAGATACGCCAGAACCTGTACCAAAAGCCAAAAGGGGCCGCCCACCGAAAAAGCCTCGTGGTGAGGACGATGGTGACATCTCTATCCCTCCGAAAAAGCGTGGTCGACCTCGCAAAAACCCGATTGTTGAAGAGGGTGATGGGACCTCGACGGTACGTCAGGTTCCCAAATGGCGCGGTCGTCCACCCAAACAGAAACCCGATGCTGAACAAACCGTTTGCCATGGCGAAGTTCCAAGACTTGAATCGATGGAGGGTGTCAATGTCATTGTTCCTGCCGCACAAGTCCCGTCAGCGCCTCCTTCAGAGACCAGTGGACACCCTCCAGAAAGCCCAGGTATGACCGGCGTAGTTAGTTATCGGCAAGGAATGGCTTCAACCGCATCTCATGTTGCTCCTGAGCCCCTGACTTCAAGCCCGAAGGAAGGAAGCCGTTTGTTTCAGGGATCATCCGACTTGTCCTCATCGGCGGCACATGAGGGTCCCAGCGACGAGCAACACAGTATTCGTCGAGCTGTGGCAGACGCCAATGTGCAAGCTGCAGCACCGCGGTCGCCCGATGGCGTCGTGCTTACGACCGACATCGGCGACCTTATGGGATCCCACAATGGGCTTGTGGACGTACATGCAGAAGGACCAAGACCGTGGAGATCTCATAGAAAACCGACACCCACAATTTGCGAGAACGATGCTTCCTCTAGCCGGAGAAGCGGTACTGCAGTAGAAGGACTGCTGAGTGAAGGCTCTCATAATCGAATCGATGAATTAGAAGTCGTTCCCATCCCACAGCAAGTAGTGGATGGTGCAGGAGCCGATGGATTATTCGTTATGGATAATCGCCCTTCCGCACAAGAATCTATGATTATCGATCCTGTACTGTTGGAGACGTCCCCTGTAAGTGAACCTCACGCTTGACTTCGTATCACTCGATTAATGTGACAGTTGATGAAGGCGGACATAATACCTATTGGGATAGGAGGGAAACGGAAGGGATCTCCACCACTAGTAACACCTTCCCAACCCAAGCGCACGCGAACATCTACGCCTGGTGATAAGCTCAAAACAAATCTGAACATATCTCATTTACGCCGCGAGAACGAATTTTTCCGGGTAATCCAGGACTTGGGCAGCATTGCAAATCTGCACACAAAGCATTTTTTTGATGCGCACATGGCTCTGTTGAATGATCTGGCTCAGCGTGGAGAACCTGCAAGTGCGCCCTCAGGAACTCGTATCGACAAGAGAACTGCAGACGCCACCATAAAGAACATGGAAAGCCGTGGCCGCGTCAAAGTCCTTAAAACCACTGTATTCTCTGTCACCGGAAGCACTCGGCCTGCCTCCCTCGTTTATCTCCCAGACATACCTCAAGAGAAAATCAACGCGTTTTTACATCATCTGAGCCACACCGCCCCGGCGCCTAACGTTCCGCCTGTCAAGACATTTCAGGAGCCTGTGAACTTCGGAGCTTCGAGCAGCGTTTCACAATGCACCACTCTACCGCTTCACCTACTGCAAATAGAGAAATCCAGGAAAGATGATGATGAACATCAGGTTCTTGACGCTGCCAAGGCGGAGGAACTCTTCGCATACGACTCGGAAACGATCCGCGACGTGCTACTTACGGAGAGAACCACAGTAGCGCAGTTGTATGGTTTCAGAGTTGGGAAAGCGGCTAGGTTGCGGGACTTTCATGTCTTTACCCTTGGGTTGCTCGAACAACACTCTTCGCCCCGTATTGCGTCCCACGAGCATTCCATGATCGACATTTCCTTGTACCAGTTTGACGTTCCCATTGCCATTTATTGCTCATTCATTGCCGTTGTCACCTACGACGAAGAGCTATCAAAGCTCATAGCCTCTGCGGAGGGCAGAGAAACACTGGTCAGGGACCTGCCGAACCGTATATCAGTGAAGCTGCAGGTGGGAAAGTCACGTTCCAAAACTCGCGTTTTGGAACTCTTAGATGGCCTTCGGCTTCTTGGGCTTGTGACTCCTTACGAACCATCCACGGATGACAACGCGGATTTCACATGTGCACTCTCTGATGGCCGGACAGTTGCACTCAAGGCAGCCTCTTTTGACGGGTGGCGGGTATCCGCACCATCTGCTGCGCCCCAATATTGGCGCTTCAATGAAACAGCACCGTTACATCTATGGGCTCTTTCGGATTCTTCCCCACCTTACTGGAGGCATGTTTCTGTGAAGTCCCGCTGCGATGGTGTAGCTTTTTGGGACGAGCTGCATAAAGTCAGTCGAGATGTTGCTTACGCACGAAGCACCATTTGTCCAACGCACGGCACTATAGGACCTCCAGCAAACACACCTCTTATGCGGTTCCTTCGCCGGAGAGTATCTTGGGACTTGGAATACCGCTTAACCTGGCACCAGAAGCGTTATCTAGATCAATCTGTGGACAGCGCCACGGCCCGTAGTCCACTTGACGAAGAGGATAGTGACTTACAGCTGCAGCAGATTTGCCATGTTCTTAGCGCTCCACGTGCACCTGTTGTCGCCTACCTCAAAGAAGCCGTTGAAAAGGTTTTGCGTGAAATAAAGAAAGCACAGGCGAGGCAAAAACGAGACGAGGCGGAGCATGATACGATGCAAAACATCGAAGCCAAAACCATGCTTCAAAAGAAGGCCAAAGACGCGAAGCTTCAGAGGGAAAGCGACTGGGAAGCTTTGCTTCAGCGCGTGCATCCCGAGCCTCTTAAGGGTACCATTGGCATCCGGATTCGAGCTGTTCGCAATCGCTTTATACAATCCAGCTCAATCAGAAATACGGATCGATGGCAAAGTGAAATTGAAAACGCCGTCCGAGAGGCTCGACTGGCTTCAAACAAGGTTATCGCAAGGCCGAAAGCGCTTGCGGTTCCGCGCATAGCTTTACCTCCTGTTGCAGCCAATCCTCCTGAGAAATCGGTGCATTTTCTCATAACTCAACAAGGACCACCTATTCTCCCGCAACAAATCAGAAAATCGAAAGGAAAGACCAAGACCAAGGAAGGCTAGTTTTGTTCATCTGCCTTTCTGTGCATTCAGATGTAAACGCCCCTCGTAGACCAATCAGAGAATAAGACACCACACCAGAGGCGCTCTAGATTCCATTGGACTCGAGAATACGATGAGCTCGCCCGTGATACATCTGCTATAATTCGTGCTCGATGTCGCGGTGGGGTCAAGACCGATCTTTCAGCTTTCGACCAGGTATTTCCTGCTGTACCACGTAATTCTGTCCGCCTCCGCCTCTCACACCTCCGAGAGAATACTGGTGAAGAAGTGTACATGAAGCGCCTCGAGGACCGATGGCATGACCTTTGGGTTCAGCATAGGGGTAACGAGCACCTTCCCGACGAAGATCCTCAAAGCCCGTCGAACTTTGACATCGTACATCACATAGAGTTTCTTCGGAAGCATGTTGATAAGAACGCCTTGTAAGTTTACTTTCAACTGTTTAATCCATGGAGATGCTGACTGCAATTAGGAGAGTTGGTTATGTTGAACATACAACTCGGACGAAGCTACCGGCATCAGTGGATGACATCATACATCATTTCGATGTGCTTTGCAACACAACTATTTCTCCTGCTTGGGAATTTGTGTGGCAAGCTACTGTTGAAGAAGGTCGAGAGAAGCAGTTTCTCCGACAGTCTTTCACTCATGGAGCAGACGGAGTTCCATATGTCACAAACACGAGTGACGATGTAGTTCAAGTCGCAGAAGCTGCGCTAAAGGTAGCTATTATTCGTTTGACCTTTCCACTCGCTTCTCACTATCTTGACGCCATTCTACAGATGGTTTTTGGCATGTCTACCGAGCATTACGATGCTGATTTGGCAGCGGAATTGCTCCACAGTGCAGGTAATCAGTCTGTATCCCTTGCAACCTCCAACCTTTTGCAGCGCGGAGTGCTGTCAAGGGTGGTTCGTGATCCCAAAAAGATGAAGCCGGGACGTACATTGAAAATATCAGACGTGTGAGCAGAGTCGTTGATGGACAAGTCTACTAATTGATACAATTGTAGCAACCTAAACGCCATCGGAGGCTTGATACATGGAAACTTATTCCAAGACGCTGTCGCTCTGGATGAGGTATTTGCAGAGCAAGTTGGCATCCTGGAATGGCCCTTGCTGGCTTCTGATGGTGACACCGCAGCACTACTCCAGCTGGTGTCAGAGGAGCAGGTACGTCGATGACTAGACTGCATAGTCGAAGTGTTGCACTGACAAGAACATAGGTCAATTTCATCATCGATACGGCACAGTTGCGAAACGCTCGAACAAGGCTTGACTGGAACAGTAAAAAAGCAGGTCGGTGCAGTGCCTCAGTTGCAGTTCCTTCCTTCTGACAGAAAATAGATGACGATGATATCGAGACTAGCATTCAAGTCCGCTTGAATGCACTCGACGACGGAGACGATAATGAGGGCAATGGAAGTGCGATGTTGCCTTCATATGAGTCGCGCTTGGGCCCTACGAACACACCACTGGATGAAAGCATGCAACGTGAACATGGTAAAACGGTGACTGGAACTGACGCCGCTTGCGCTAAGAAGACACAATCAAAAATCGTAAATTGTGTGCTATGCACCGAGTCAACGTTTTCCGAGTTTGTCGCTGGTCTGGATTGCGAACAACGAAAATTAGCTCAAAATATTTTTGATCGAGCTAATGCGTCATCAGAATCAGGTTCATCGAAATCGCACTACCTAGTATGTTTTCTATTTGGGCGTGATTTGCCAACTTGCTGATCCTCTTGTACTTTGAGGCTTTTGGTGCTGGTGATGTGGTTATGGACCTGTTACGACGAATGTCCCAAACATCCCCACCCCTCATTTTGTGGGTTGGATACTCTGCGCCAGTCATCGTTTCCTGCCTTCATGCTCGTCCTTGGACAGTGGAGATCATTAGGGAACCAAAAGCTCTTGCCTTACCTCGACGTTGGCTAGATATCCGTGGTGATACAATACAAGAGACCTGGAACGCTGCTTTACATGCTGTGGTGGGCATCATTTTTTTTCATCCAGGAATTTCTCAGGTGAGCGTTTTGACAAATTTATTCGTGTGCCTGATCTCAATCCGATAGACCGAGTTGCGGTGGAGGCTTAGGGCAGTATGTGACCGACAGGAGCTCGTAGACATCGTATGCTTCTTATACCGTGAAGAAGCTGTTTACGCACGAGTTAGTACAGAATGTCCGGCTGGCACTGTCTGGCCGGCAACATTAGACGATGGGGAGGAACAGCAGGTTTTCTGGTTTCTTGGCAAGAATAAGTATTGGTATCAAGTCTAAATCCAACCATAATGCATACTCGTGTAAAGTGTTGTGAAATCAAAGATGTTTTTTAATGCTCTCGTTACCCATGACGAAAGCCTGAAGTGTGCATATTCTATTCCTACTCAACTCTCGCAAAAAGTCACATTAACATTGACGATCATGGCCTTCAGAGAGGTGAGCCAACAGTGACGTGTAAGAGTGTTACAGTTTAGTTCTCGTGCATATTAGTGCTCGGGGTACAAGATATACACTAGACAGTGGATATATCCTCAGGCGTTGTGTCATGGTATCCATATGCAATGAGGGTATACAGGATTTATGGGAAGGACAAGTTGAAGTTGACACGTGCAGCAAGCGCTAGGCATTTTTCAGGACTCTGATGGAGGCACTCCAAGAGGTGCCTTCGATATTCCAGAATGTTGAGAGGTAGATCTGATGGAACGAATATCCGTCTTGCCCTCCCACTTTCCACTCGAAATGTGACCTCTGAGTGAAACGACCGTTATCGCATTGCTGATTGACAGTGTATGAACGAAAAATTACAAGGGAAGAATATGTGCACATACGCTGAAAAACCCGAAAAAGTGATATGCAATTTGACGCGCGAGATCAGCCCTTGTGATGGGCACTTCATTCGTCCCGATATCGATAGGGTACTCCAATGTGTCGTATCCGGGCCACTGACACTGAACTTAAACTTCGCAATCGGTCGAGGCTGCGAACACTTACGGCGATAATGAGCTTGAAAGTCTGGACCTGAGTACGATCGACTGTCGGGAACATAATTTCTTGGGCGTCTTTCAAATGCAGTCCACCGCCGGACTGAAGACACTCCTCCAAAGGAATGCTCAGACTATTCCTTTCTGTATTCGCCTGGAACATAACAATCGAGGAACCGTCTCTGGTATACTGCGGAATGTTCATCGGGACAAACATCTCCACACTGTGAGAGGTACTACCAGAAGACTGGATGGGAGGATTCTGGTCTCCGTCAACCATAACGACAAAATTAACTATGCAGATACAACTCACGGAAGCTGAAGAGATGGGCGTATCAAACAACGTATGTCTGCTTAATTGGCGGGGATGCACAACTTGGTGTATACCCAACGTGTGGTTATACATGGCGTAAGGAAAACGTTCATGACCGCTATTCTGCTGCAGGTGAGGCATATTGGTAGATCTGGATGGATCGTCGAGCTGGGAGTGAGTTACCAACATCCAAGTTACTTATAACATTACAGTCCACAGGTCAAAGAGCTATTTGCCCATAGTCCCGGGCGCCATTAGTCTGAACTGGATCTGAGCCAGGATGTTTAGGCCAGTTAAATCACGGAAATGGGGAGACGAGGGTTCATTGTACTCCCGGTGCACTTTATGTTCCTCGGAAATGGATCAGGTAAACTGTCATTGAACGGGACGCAGGACCACTACCGTGACTGGCATGTGAGCATGGTGGGTAAAAGCTCGATGATTGCACAAAGCAGATCCCGTCAACTGTTACACAAAGCACGCCACGAAGTGTCTTGACCTTGTACGTGGCCTCGGACTCTGTCCAAATAATCAAGAGCACTGTCTCACTTCGGAACACGGGAGTTAGTTGTTGAGAGAACTTGTAGGTACAAGCACCCTGTTCCCAGTACAATACTGGCAACTAAAGGCTCGCCTGGAGGCTAGTTATCACGGTGTGATGTACTCTTGAAGACGTGACTTAAAGACATTAGTGTCCCGGGTGAGACAAAGCTGGAGGACAGATACTTACCGCACGGATAAGATCAGGCTGCTCGAACAGAGTCGAACTTCCAACACATGAAATCTTCACTAGCCAGTTATGCGTTCAGGCAAAATGACATGACTTACATGACTTGGTATCTCAAAGCCACGAATCTTTGGGACCTGTGCTGCACATTGTAGTTTCGACACCCACTTTAGTGGGGGTAGTGTTTTGTAATTTCCTTATTGGGTTCCGGTTCCCGCCTCCGAGGCTCTCGAACGTTCCAGAATCTACGCTGTTTTACTTCCATGGATGCAGTACTAGTGTTCGACTTCCAATGGTCCACAATTAGAATCCGGCACCACTGCGCTGACACGCTGGTATAGTGACGTCTCATGTGGGGGCACCCGAAATCTCTCATGACATTGGCAGGGCAAGGACAACCTTGACGGTGCACTGCAGAAGATTAGCGGTAGTAGTTCAGGGCACCTGTAGGACCCTCACCGAAAATAAAAGCGTCTTCTGCATCAAATACCTCAACAAGTTCTGTTATTACCTCAGTTATCGTGCTCAGTGTGACGCGATCATCAGAAGATTCCGCGCACTGCTACGCTGTAACAATTGGGCCAAGCACTTCGGTATGTGATCGACACCATTCCGTCGCAAAAACTGTACAGGTCCTATGGCTACTCAGATGCACTCATAAGGGCCAGTTTCACCTGAGACTCAGATCATGTCCTCGTCTGGGGAGCCTGATCTGAACACCGTGGACCTTTGTTTACTCCTCGATGTCACGTCTTCAGCGTGGCTGACTGTCATTTCACTGGCCGTTTCATCTGTCGGTTATTGATCGCTGCGCGTTTACGTCTTGTAACTCTGCTTGCAGTGATGAACGTCCGGCCATCGGTGCATTGTATTCTGGATCTGAATGTTCCTTATAATTTCCTCCTTGACTTACAGCACTGTTCATTGATGAACGAATGTAGGCGTTCTCCCCGTCATACTTACAACCATAATTGTTTATTTATCTACCGCAGACGATCCACGGTGCTCCATGTTCTCACAAAACACTCTTCCGTCGTCTGTCATCTGTACGATGCAAGTTAGTACTGGACCCTCAGGCTACTTCTTGTCCCGGTGAGCACGTCGGCTGGCTGAGGAACGAGGCCGAACCGATGTGCTCGCCGTGTGCCTGCTATGATTGGCAGTCCTGTAAGATGCTGAATGATAGTAGCCATGATGTTATGCCTGTTCTGTTTTGACCTGTATTAGTAGAGACTGTATGTAGAGATACAACTCATAATGCAATGAAAGGTCCAGGGATGCGTGCCATGCTTAAATATTTATTCATCGACTGGCTTCCTCACAGAACCTGGGTAACATGAACTCGGCCTTTATTCGCATACGATAGCGAGTTGATTGGACACTGGGGGCTGGCACGTCACTACGATATGGTACATGTAGTAAACAGGAGTCTGAATCAGTCAAAGAACGCGTTCGGAGAATGTGATATCATGTACAACTACGTCAACAGATCGGGGGAGAGGTGTGCGGTCTGACGAGAAACTAAATAAACAACAAACGCTGCATGATGGACAATCGAGCAAGATGATCTGACCTAATTTTGAACATCCCCATGTAGACGCCTACGCACACATTCTGCAATATCATTTTCAAGCTGTCCCTCGTCAATTGCCATGGGGGAAGGCACTTTATTCCATATCGCATGCACAGCGTCCTGGCAAACAATGTAAACTCTCTTGGAAGAGATATTGTTGCTCTCAAGGTTCGTTTGCACATTCTGGTACGTTTTGTTGATGAACTCCCTCCGGGTTTCAGTTTTGATTTGCTGAAAACGAGAACGTGTCTTGTCGTCATCATTACAAGGGTCGAACCCTCGTGGCATCTTGCCCAACGCCATGTTGTTGATGTGCTGGTCTGACTTCGAACGAATAATGAACACCTCAATGTTGGTGAACTGCTCGCAGGCCCGGAGAATGGCAAGGTCGGACTCCAAGAAACGATTGTCGATTAGAACAATGATGCAGTCGAAGATGTAGAGGCCCAAGTTATTGAAGTACTGCCAGTCAAGCACATTCTGAGTGCCCGCTCCGGGAACGTCATACCAAAAGATCTGGGAGCCTGGGCGTGTATCAATGTATCTCGTGACCGAATCAGTAGTTTCGACAATCCCCGTAGGAGCAGCGATGGAGTCATCGTTGGACAGGCCCCGGACAGCATTAATGAAGGATGACTTTCCGCCTCCAGAAGAGCCAACGACTGCGAGGTGGAAGAAGCCTGGGCTGTAACGATACTCGGCTTTCATCCGAACAACATCCGCCTCCGACGGACGGCACTCGGGGCGAACTCCTTCAAACCACCGACACTCTGTCGCGAGCATTGCTTCCTCTGCTCTCCGAAGAGCTTCTGCAGCTCCAAGCCTTGCTTCCTCTGCTCTCTGAAGAGCTTCTGCAGCTTCAGCTGCCGCCCGTTCGGATTCTCTCTGACGATCTTCTACCGTTCTTCTTGCTCTTTTTTCTTCTTCAACATCGAGCTTTGCCCTATTTAGTGATTTTGACATTTTGTCTCGCTCCTCGGTTGCCGCCCTATTTTTGTATGCCAAGAAACCTATAGGAAGGAGTGAAACCGCGACGGGTGCTGCAACAGCAGTACCTAGGCCGGGAATAGCACCTGGTAGGCCTGCAATAGCACCTAGTAGGCCTGCAATAGTACCTAGTAGGGTTGCAATAGCACCTAGTAGGCCCGCAATAGTACCTAGTATGCCTGTGATAGCACCTAGGCCTGTGATAGCACCTCGGCCGTCAGCAGTACCTGGGGGCATGTTACACCAACAAAAGAGAGGGAGAGGATTAACGCTGAGAAGGGCTGTGTGGTAACGTGTTCTCCGTCTACGTGCGGTGCGACCTACTAGTAGTAGACCAAGATTAGCTGACTATGGACTGCGAAGCTTGAAGCTTTGCTCACCTTGATGAATGATTGTAGTACTGTGGAAACAGTGATGAGAACTCGAGTGAGGGTTTTGTCGATTGAAAACGTGCAGGCTTGCAGGCACCTGTTGCCTTACGTATCCCTCCACCACTTACGGCGGCCCTTGGCCATGCTCGACCTTTCCGCAGCCTTGCATCTTCCATGGATGTCCACTTTGGGGTTGAGGCCACGTTGGTAGATGTCGAAGATACAACCTGGGTAATTGCAAACATTGATAATAATTACATTTACTCCAACTTCCGGTGTCGGGGACTGGCGCGGCCGAGCGCCGTTACGACGAGTTTAAAATTTAAACCCGCCATGTGAACACCTCGCAATTGAACATCTTGCCTGAAATTAAAAAATCAAAAAAATGCTTAATGGGAGATTGAAGCTATCAACGGTTACAGTTGATCATGTAGACTCCGGTAAGGTCCACCTCATCTATGAGTTCAAATTGACGACTTGGTGCTGAGAACATTGATTGTTTCAACGACTCCAATACCCATGGAAACCGACTTTTGTCCTCTGCCTGCAATTGTATGATAACAGTTGCCCAGATGAGGTTTCCTTGTCAATGATATTCAGTTATTGTACTCGCTCCGACGGTCCCGGGCGGGACCCTTCACGGTCACGATTCGACTTAAAAAGGTGCGGGTTGTTCCTAGTACCATTCAAGTTGTTGAGAAAGTTGTCCATGAGCGCCTCTATGGACCCACACTGTATCAAAGAAGACGTGCTTTTTGTATTTTCACGAGCACGCGCTAGCGTGGTGACCGCGTCGACTCCGAGGAGCACAAGGATTGCGCAAGGTATAAGACTTGGAGTTTGGAGCAGACTCTAAGTATCCCTCCAGCTAATTCTGTCAATGCCAATCTCACAGCCCCTGCACAAACCTTCTCTCCTCTCCCAGATAGGGGCTCGTGTCGATGATCCTCCGCATCATGTGGGGCCGAGTCAAAGGATTCCTCATTCATACAATTCCAAACAAAGAGAAGAGACTCATCTCAGACCTTGGGGAAATAATAGTGACGGGAAACCAACATCGGGGCTAACAACAGGTCACGCTGGTCGTCACCCCCAAACCAAGCAGGTAGTAGGACTTTGATTTTAAGGGAAAAAAATAGATCTCATTGAATCTTCGGTGTAGCATGTACCGGACCCTTCCTTCGTCGATCGTGTACCTGCTATTCGCCAACCGACGGTTTTTTCACCGGGCGCAGTCATCCAAGAGTGGAACAACCATGCATATGGTATCTCAGCGACTGTGTCCATCTCCGGATCTCCCGCTGGGTCCGATACAAAGTCCATGTCCGTTGACGATGGGCCGCTGGACTCTAGAAGGTTTAGGGAAAGGAGTTCCAGAATGTCTGTTGATTCTTCCCCATCGACAGGCACCTATCGCAAGGCTTCGTCTCAGATGTCGGTGGACCCATTTTCTCCGAATGTTGATCAAAGCGCTCGGCGTAAGACTTCATCCCGCATGTCGGTTGACGTTCCTTCTACCCGTCGGAGCCGAGGGTCATCAGACCGGATGCTGATCGACGAGATCCAGCACCACTATCCTACACAGAACCTCCCACAGCAGGTGTACAGTCACTGTGGCCCTTCATTTACTACTCGCCCGACTGTCTCACCAACCATGACATGTTCTCGTAATACTTCGGTACATTTCCAACGAGATCGTACGCTCGCGTCAAGCGCTTTGCCTCCCGCATCCTTTTCATTACAACATATCTCTCCATCGCATGATAGAGGCTCCCCTCGCGGAGAAGCTAATTCGGCGTCAACGCCTTCGTCGCAATCATTATCTCTGCAACATGGGCGCGACAAGGAAAATAAAGTCCTCTCCCCAACAACATCCCCTTCTCGCCCATGCACATCACAGCCGCCTCCTATCCTGATCCCCAGCTTCCCTCCGGGTCGCTCAGAATTCTCACCAGCTGCACCTCCCGGAACATTCTCCCCAAAACGTGGGACTCCGGCTTCAAGGCAGGGGAATGGATCGCCCCCCACGAGTCCAGATGTTGTTCATCCTCTATCCCCTACCAGTAGAAGTCGTGTTCGTGCGCGAGGATCATCCTCAGGAGACGATGCCAATTACAAGCGTCATTGTGTCCGACAAGATAGCCAACCTATTGCTCTTCTCTCCATCGATTCTCGTTCAGCATGTGGCACCTCACGCCAATCACCCCAGTCGCTCTCCCCTATCGATGAGGTTGGGCTCCCTCCTGTGGACAAGCAGCTGGAAATGGCCCACAAGTCACAGCTGAAAGGCAGGTTCAGGAAATTTAAAGCTATCGTTGGTGGGGCTGTCAACGAAATCAGGAAGGTGATCGTGCCTTATCATAAGGACCATCGAAAGCGTAAAATCGCACGCACGAATACCAACTCAGAGCCTTTCTCAGAAGTTCCCGACTACCTGCGATCTTCAGAGCGTTGCAACCCACCCAAAACCACACACACATCCCGATCTCAACCACGCACATCATTTGACATTAGGAAGGATATTGACCATATCGCTCAAACGTGGACGAAGCTCGCGCTGTGCGATTCTCCAACGGCGTTGCAAGGGGATGACGTGCTCCTTCAGGGCGAAGTACTCTATCTTTCTTTATCTCCCCCGAGAATCAACGAGCCTCCCATGAGCCAAAGCAGATCACCACCTGTTCGTGGAACTACAGGTCTTGGCGCTGTCACGCAGTTTCAGAGTGATGAAGTCGACATATACATGGGAGATGCTGCAAACTTGGCCGCTCCTACGTTTCGCCGACGCAGGACTGCCGATGCCTTCGGTCCAACAGATCACACCTCGACTCCCTAACAAATATCTCCTCCATTACAGGTGAAGAGAGTTTACAAAGATATGAGACACGAATTTATACGAACCTACACAGCGCACACGATACGGATGCCACGAAGAGGCATTCATGTTCATGTCAAGTTTAAAATGTTACGAGCCACAAAAGTCTCGATTTCTAACGAACTTGACCTCATACGCACTTGTACCCTGCACGATAGACGTAGACCACGAAATAATGATTGACTGAATGTCGGGCAAAACCGAGTGACGATCAGGGTGTAACATAGAGATTTAGATGTTGAAACTCCTGGATGATTTTTCGGGCCGCTAGCAGGATTAAAATATACCGGCACCGAGTACAATACAAAAACAGTTCCAAGGATCGCAAAATCTGTACGATCAAAACATGCCCATACCATCTTCATCACCATCGCCCCATCCACTGGCGATGACTTCTTCTTCTTGTGGACGGGGGGAGGGACGGCGTCCTGGAGACGGTGAAGTACTCCGCGTATCGTCTGGATGAACTTCTTTTGTAGTGGCAGGTTGCGACGATGGCGCGGTGACACCTTGTGGTTTTGCTTGCGATTGCTGGGTACTGTACCATGAAATCTTCACAGGGCCTACTGCAGCAACAGTTGATCCTTTGGCAAAACCCTGGGCAGACAGTGAGGACACATTAAATACGATAGGGAATTTCTTAACCAACCTGCTCGGCAGCTGCTCTCGTCTTGAAACTGACGAGAACTTCATCATCGCCAATGGTCTCTGTTGAGTCGAGCTGACCAGTGGTCTATGATTGTCAATGAACCAATGAGCCACGCATTAGAAATGAAGAATTTCTACGTACTTCATACCAATCCCGCAATGCTTGCAGGCTCTCTTCGCGAACACCCTTCACCAACAGCTTCCTTGGGCGGTTGTCGAGTTTCATGCTCGCCCTAGGTGGACCACCTCGCGGTGCTCCGCGGTAGAAGGCGCCGCGTGCCCCGCGACCGCGACCTCTGTATCCACGATACGGTGCACCATACGAGACTTCAGGACTTGACTCCGGTATTCCAAGACTTGCTGCCTCCTCCCTCAATTTTGCGAGTTTAGCCTTAAGCTCCTCCGTAGACTCCCCAACGGCATGCAACTCAAGCTCCTTATCCAACCTTTCTCTCTCCTTTTTCTCGTGATCGTTCTGAGTAGTCAAGACAGGTGCAGGCGAATGGACCTTGGCGGGAGTAGCCGACGGTGGTGACGGCGCTGATAAAATCGTCATCTCTTCTCCCAGTTTCCGTAATCTTGCTAGAATCCCTTTCTTCTCCTCAGGAGAAGAGGTCTCTAATGAGGTCATTAAAGACTTCTGCTCCGCTATCTGTTGCTCCAGCAGCTTCTGCTTCGCTGCGAGCTCTGACACGGCAGGAGACTGAAGAGACGGTTTACGGGCGGGAGTCATGGTGGGCGGTGCAGGAGGCTGGGATGGTGCAGAAGGCATGGGGGTTTCACGCGCAGCCAGGTTGGCCAGCAGTGGTGCGGAGGCCGCTAGCATTCGCGATCCTGTTTGCCCATGTCCTTCCATGGGCCGATGCCAAAAGACCTTCACAAACCGATTCCCAAACACGGCATCTTCCGATTTCCATGCAGCATGAGCCTCGGTGTGTTCAGCGAAACTCACGAGTGCCTTGGCGCTGCGAACATCGATCGCAACGTTGGTGACTGTCCCGAAGCGCTTGAACCAACCATTGACAGCGTCAAGGCTAAGCTTGTCCTCTGGAATCTTTTCCACCACAAGTGTTTTATCTTGCCGTCGTTCTGGACGGAAGGTCTGCGCGTCACCACCAAATATGCCTCGCCCACGAGGTGCACCCCTCACTCCCCCTCCGAACCCACCACGCGTGTTGTACGTTGATGGCCCTGGTACACTTGGAACACCCATCTCCACGTCCATGTGTTGAACTGGTTGCTGCTGCATGAGTGTGGAACTTTGCGGAATGCAATCTCCTGCTGGTAAAGCCGGCGGTGCAGGTTCTGGAGGCAGCTGAGGAGTTAGGTCTTGTATGACCGGAAGTTCGCCAGACCTATCCACTGCGTGAGAAACTTGACTACCGTCCTCTTGCTGAGCCCTGGAGAGTAGAGGAGCACGTTGCGTTCCACGACCCAGGCCAATACCGGCGCCATTCGGACGCATATCCATCTGTGCCTCGTGAGGATCATAGGGGGCACCTTGAGCCATACCGAAAGGCATTCCACCAAACATTGGTAAGAATGGTACAGTAGAAAACATTTGCGATGGGACGAAAGCATCTTCGCCGTGACTATACTTGCATAATGCACCACGAGCACAATATCCATTATCTGTAGGGATATGTGAGCAGTTTCTTTAAATCGTTACGAAAGAGCAAACGCACTATGATAATCACGACATATTCCTTTCCTTTGGTCTGGGGGCTGATAATTTTGTGGTCGTCGGGCGCTCGCATTTTGATTGTTCCCATTCATGCCACTACCCACTGTACCATTCATCATCATCCCTTGAGCACCAGTCCTATTTTGGCCACCACTCCATGCACCGGTGGAGCGAGAGTCACGACCGTTGGGATACCGTGAAAATTGGCCTTCTGCATTTAACCGAGCACCTTTCGTAGGCGGGCGCCCGTCACGTTCGTCATGTTCCAGCGATCGTTTCTGCCCTCTTTCCGTCGGCGAATGATTAGATATGAGACCATCCAGAGGTATAGGAATCCCAGTATCTGCGGACTGTGAATGTGAGGGCAATGAGAAGGAACTTGTTGGGTCGCTGGCCGTGTACGGGAGATACGTCTTGGTTCTGAGAACAGTGAATAATGTATCTATAAATGAGGGTCCCTCTGGGTACCGAATTGAGAACGAGACGCGTAGATTGCACCGAAATAACACGCACCTTTCTCTAAAAACTCTTCCAGCTGGGAGCTGAGCTCCTTTCTCATCTCATTTTCCGGGACATTGTGCTTCAGCAAAGCGAGAATGTATTCAGCAAGTGCCCCAGGCTCGGCGTCACATCTAAATATGCCAATCATTGTCAGAGAGGATGAAGACCGAGTATCTGGTAATACACACATTGGCTCCAGAGTTCGGACCAACCAGGGCTTTAGGTGAGTTACAGTGGTCGGGTCGTAAAGCATTTTTACCGGAGAAAAAGGGAGAAAATAAGAGTTAGACGACCGGCCTGTGTATCTTGGGTTATCGAGGACGCAAAAAAAAATTATGGATGAAAGAAGTATAATGGACTACCAGACCGATGCAAGTAAATGCTCAGGTGGATGCTCTGCTTGAGGCAACTGCCAAGGATGATGATTAGTTTGCCCTTGACTTATGACTAAGCAATAAGGTCACCCCCTCTTAGTCAGCCCCTCTCGGATGCCAGCTGATAATGGATCGCTGCTGCTCGATAGCTGAGCGCTGAAACTCAATAGCCACAACCCTCATCGAGACACTTAACAAGTCATGTCGAGTTAGTACATGGTGTGCATCTCAGCTTGAGCGTCCGAATGTCATTCAAGATCCAATGGGCTTGAATGAACGGATATACATTGATATCAAAAAGACGGCATCGTCACACAAGCCCTGCAAGATATACGTCTTCAAAACCAAATTACGCACGCAGCCAAAGCCTAGGAATATCTGTGAACGTGACTTGAGCTCTAGCCAAGCTTTAGCCCTAATCTGTATAAATTATTGTATCATCTCTACGGGAGCTCCCCATTCCAGAGGCCACCTGCCGTACTCGTTCAGGTTATCCGTCGACAGCAGACGGAGATCTGATCAGTATAGATGATACGGGCTGCAGGCATTTTTGGCCGATTCCTGCTACTGAGGCCAATGTGATTTATGAGGATTGCTTGTGGGAGACAGTGCGAATGTCAAGGCCTCCCGCACAGCATGTGCAGTCACAATAATAGTCCCGTTTCCTTGTCCCACCACTGTCAACAACAAACCCACTGATGATGGTTTGGAGCTAGTCCCCCCGACTGTTACGGCGTGCATGAACAGGGGCAACCTTGCGTCACATACATATTGCATTTAGGTGCTCATCAAGAACGTTACCAGCACGCTCTCCGCGTTGTCTGATCAAATCAGTCAATTACGTGGCACCGCGAGCATGATCATTCGTGCCTAATGCGCCGTCTATCAGGTCATCGAAACTGGTGGAGCATGAAGGCTGAAGAACAGAGAGCCATGGTTCCGATACAGATGGTGCGTCGGAGGACTTCTACTGCCAGCGGTTTGGATCCGATGAAGGCCTGCCAGCCTGGCCGGTGCCTTCGAATGTGTTGGCACAATGAATATGTAACTCCGGCAATTGAATGTTCTTCTGGCGGTCTCAAGCTGTTCCTGATAGTACCTAATGACAGAAAATAGAGACCTAGACAATGAAAATTAAAGGCTGGCACATAAGGATGTCATAGTAACCTTCAGTGTCACAACTAGCTGATTCTGCCATCTTATGATCGCCGTGAGAGAACTCTAGATTATAGTAAAAAGCACAAATAGATCTCTTGTTTGTAGATGAACGGCAGCCACATTACTGCGCCACCACGTAGTTCCAGTTGCTCTTGATATTCCCCGTCTGGATACCCACCAGCTCTGTCCAAAGAGGCTTCGAGACGGGCCCCATACCGTCCTTACCAGTAGGAATCACGACATCACCTCCATTGTACCCAATTCTGTCCACAGGGGTGACAACAGCAGCCGTGCCAGTACCAAATAATTCGATGAGTCGACCTTCCTTTGAGGATTGGATAATCTCGCCCATGTTAATTGGGCGTTCCGAGACCTTGATGACATCAGGAAGACCTCCGAGACGTTTAACCCCCGAGACGTGGTTACGAGCAAGGGCTAACACAGAGTCGCGTGTAACGCCTGGAAGGATCATTCCGTCGAGAGGGGGGGTAATGAGTTCGGTTACTGCGAAGGCAATGAATTCAGCATGCGATCAAGGCACCGCTGTGAGGTGAATGCTTACTGCCGTCCTTGTCCTTAATAACGGCAAACAAGTTCATGGTGCCCACCTCTGTGAGCCAGTGCTCGGGACCATGTAACCACAAGTTCTGCGCGTAGCCCTGTTTCGCTGCACTTTTTTGTGCCACAACGCCTGGTGCGTAGTTCGCGGCAAGCTTATATGCACCGGTACCTTTAGGCACAATGATTACAATATCCGATTGGTGAGCCAACAGCTTGACGTACCTCCAGGCGCGGCGCGAATGTACTCCGTCGTGCCGTGTAAAGGTACAGGCTTGAACCCATGAGGGTAGTATGGTCCCACAGGGCTGGTGATCACGAAGAGTAGTGCTTCGCTGGGGGGCGCAACACCTAACGTACCATTAGTGCCGACTGCAATGACTCTTAGTATCTGTGGCTGCAACGAGAATTATACTACCCACTTAACGTGGGTCGGATGTAAAGACTGTGCCCGGGCTCCTTAGGTATCCATTGACGGTCAAGGGAGATTAACTCCTTTATGCATTCAAGAAGCGCGTTTCCGTCGAATGCCTGTTGGAGACAGTTAATATCATCTGTTCCGAATGGAAGAATAGAGCATACGGGAAGCGCTAGCCGCTGCGCGCTGATGTTCATACGTTTCATATTCATGTCGGGCCGGAACATCGTCACAGTGCCATCCTCATGTCTGTAGGCTTTCATGCCCTCGAATAGTGATTGGGCATAATGAAGCACGGTAGCACTAGGGGACAGATTGATGGTGCCGACTAGAATATAAGAGCAAACATATCGATAAAAGCTATGACGAAAGCGGTAAGACTCACAAGGTTCAATGCTGGGGGCTTCCCAGCCAGTAGCTTCAGTCCAGCGGATCCTCAGCATATGATCTGACTGGAATCACAATGAGGCACAACACACAAACAACCTGAGAAAATGACTCACGAATGTCCGCCCGAAGATAAGGCTCTTAGAGGGAGGGAGTTCCTTTGGGCTCATTGTTTTGGTGACAGTGAGCCGGGAGGGCTGCGTAGATTGTCAAAACGAGAAAAAAAAAGTTCAAAAACACTGTCTATACCTCGATACCGAGCGGAACAGCAGCTTTCCCCGTCGTAGAATCCCGATCGATATTTTGGGACATGTGCCGGCTCCCAATGGTAGTAGGCCGCCATGATGAGCGAGTTGCAGACTGCGTAAGCCGGAATGGTGTCAGACGTAACCGCACAAACGACATTGCTGAGCCCGTGGGTATGAATGATGCAGCGGAAGGGTATGCTGAGATATATCTAACGAGGTCACTTTTATACAACCGTTTGATACAGTACTAGTCACGAGGCTGTGGCACGTGGGCTCAAACGGCACTCGGAACAAAACGTTATAATTGAGTTAGCTAATTGGGGAGTACAGACCCCAGTGGAAGACAAAAACCACTGAAATTAACGCTTAGTTTGTCAAAAGCATGTTATATCGGACACTTACTACAACTTTGCAGTAGTGGAGAGCTCGAACGTTCGGGTGAACACCGTCCGAGCCAGTGCATAAAATGGCATATGCGTGCACTTCGTCCAGCATTCGACAGCCCATCTAATGCTTGCTGCGATGTATACAGCTTTTCGTACTTGTCGATCGATCTTGATTTGTGTCAGGTACTTCATCGGTTGATCTGGGTGAGCTTTGCCTCTTCGTTCGTCTTTTTCTGTCAAATCAATGTGTCCGCCATTCCTGATGACTTTTTCTCCATCTCCCTCCATACAAAAATCAGCCAACGTTCTTCTCAGCCTCCTCCTCGACTTTCACTCCAAGATGCGCACGTTACACACATACATCCATGCACTCTTTGACGCCTGTACTTCTCTTCCTTCCATCAGATCCCTTATGTCACCACAAGAATTCTACGGCGCACACCCATCTTTCCTCGCTCGCACAAGCGCTCCACACATTCCTCACACCCACCCAAGTAAAAGAGGCAGTTCAGATTATCTAGACTCTCAAAAACACTTTCAATGACTACCAAAACCTTTCCTCACTCATACAAACTAACGAGTTGGAAGACGGGCCGCGTAAAAAGTGATGGAAAAGCGAGCCCGCTCCGCCATCTGCGAGTCCAGCGCCTATGCAGGCTATGCGGGGAAGTAGTTGCGAATGTACTTTCACTTTCCCTCACTCTCAATTTCGCGGTTCTGTTCTTGTCGAACCTCCAGGTTCGTTCATCACCGTCGAGGTCCGCGAGGCCGTGCTTGAGGCGGGCGTATGGGCCATTGGTGCCGCTCGCTCGCTTCTTTGTAACATGACTTCTAAAATATCTTGGGTAGGCCAAATGACAGGTGCTGCGCTTTTCGTTTTGCGTATCATCTACTAGCTTGGAGGTGCGGCGGAGAACAAGGAGATATGCGAGGACTATCGAGCGTTGCCAAGATGGAAGAGGGTGCGGAGGGTGAGCAGTACCGTGAGCTAGTGCTTGAAATCGTGTGTCTTCTTCCTCTCTTTTGTTGGAAGGCCCCGATTGTTTTTTTAGCTGGGGTTTCTCTTTGTATGGTCTTCTAGATCGGTTTCCAATCTAGAAGTGGAGACTGTTGGACGTTGCCCTGGCATATACTGAGGCGCAAGTAGAGAACACTGACGGGTTGATGATACTCTACCTAATCATCGAGCGGTGGTTAGATCTTGTAGAGTATGTGTTATCTCTTTGGTCCTTCATGATTCTATTGACCGATGTACACCTCAACCACGCAGTGCCCAAGAATCTAAACCTTCCCTCGATCGCCTGATATTCTCTATTTCGCCTATGTCTACTTGTAGCGCGGATGTGCAGGACTTACAGCCGAAAGATGTCCTCTGGGGTGCTTTGTGCGATGCACAGTTCTGGGAGATGGAGAATGTACGAAGTAAGATTATCCGCTACTCTGATTCCCTGTGTGCTTTCATTTTTCCATATTGATACTTACCACTTAACGACGACGGCTTCCTTTCTTGCATACCTCACGTCCTCGCCTAACTCTCTGAAAGGTTCTGCGTTGGATCAGCTCAGCAGCACTTGCTGCCTCCTCTTATATGTTCCCCCTGAGTACCTCACTAAACATGTCGGAAATTTCCTATTCGGGTTTCATGGCGTTGCAAGGATCCAATGACAAATCCAGGTCCCGACGAGTTGCAATAAAAGAGTGTCACGTTACAATTTATCTTACAATTTGGTTACAATCATGCATTTCAACGAAGATTTCAACCAAAATGGCAATATTGGCCATCGGCTGCAACAATTGAAGCTGATTTCATTGTAGCTTGAGATCTGGGTCTCAAGGATGACCTAAGTTTGTCTCAATAAACATATTTCAGTTTCAAGTCAAACATCATTCAAACCAAAAAAAATCAGATTATGATGAGGACCAATCCAACTAAATACTACTGTAACTGTAAATGTTCTAGTTCTTTCTCTGAGATTGTCATGTTTCCCACTGCTCCATTGACAGAGAGATAGCTGCTAGCCCACCCCTCTTTCCCCGACCCTGTTGACCCTGGGCCTGACCCTGCTTACTATTAGAGGATGATTCAGAGGCAGACATATTGCCAGGTACATCAAGACTTATAGTGATGTCTGAATCTGGTCCAGGAGTATTGGTAACAGTGGTAGGCACAATGGCCGGTGTGAAAGAAATAATAGGCACTAGGCTGATATAGCACTAGAACTATTAATCCTGAAGGGCACAAGAGTAATATTCGACCCGAGAGGACTGCTATTGAAGCACTTCCTTCAAATAAGCAAGGGAAGCAATAGCGCAAAGGGCTTAGAATCTAAAGCGACCTGGAAACAAGATGCGATGATAGTGACTTTATCAGTAAGGCGTGAAAAGCGATAGTAAAACTAAGGATCAGCACTTGATGAAACAAGCACTATGAGTATTGTGCTATAAGAGTTAGCACAAATGAGGAACCTAACATCAGTAAATTCTCACATTTCTTGACTTCCTTTTTTGTTACTTTCTCAGCTTGGCTAGATTTGTTTCCTCTCTCATGCATCATTCACCTGGTAAATCTTGTATTTTTTTAGTGCAGTCTATACCAAAACATATGTACTAATATAACTGAACAATTTTTTTCTGACCATGTTGAAGTTGAATTTCTGGACAAGCAGGTCCATATTTGCCAAGTTGCAAAAGTACAACTTAAGTCTGTTTAAGGCAAGGTTAAGTAATGTGTACATTTCCTGATGAAGGAAACACAACTATTGAGCAAGTGTGTGTCAAGTCGCACAAAACTGTATCAGAATGAAAGTAAGAGTAAGGCTAGACATCAGTGAAGGAAAGAACAAGGTAGCGACTAGATGTAGCACAACTACAAACAGCGGTTTGGCCTTGCGACATACTAGAAATATGAAGGGGACTTAGTGACTGCAAATTCAGAGCGGTTGAATGTCATAATCAAGAATAATGAGCAGGATTGGATTGATTGCGCAAAACTGAGACATAACACTAAGTGACTACTCTATCCTGCAGAAGTTCAGGGAAGGGGAAGTAAGTAAGCTGTATGTTCTGCGGGGTATTTTATCATGGCACATGATGGCTCAGGATGCATAAGTGAGGATAGTAGTGAGTCAAGCAACCGCACACTGAACCCATGGGTAATAAGACATGATGCGCTGCGGAACACCAGGATACATGTAATAAGACCTGCAACTAGTAAGTAGCAACAAGTGATGAGAGAAAATGCACCAGTGGAGATAGGTAGAGATAGGTAGGACATGGGAGGACGAGGTACCTGGAAGTTGGACCGTATTAGTGATAGCATGCGTCGTGTTAACAGTGCATCAGCCTCCAAGTGCGCACTAAGACCTAAGTAAGTCACTAAAGGGATTTCTGGTGAAGGGCACATGAATCACACTAGTGCCTGTGCAAGCCCAGTGGAAATATGTTTGTCACACCAGAGGAGATTCATTAGCTGTGAGCGATTCAGAAACTGGTCCAGGAACAGGAACAGCAGGGAGTGCCATAGAAATGGCGTTGAGAGCATTGGGAACCAGGGTGACATTGGTCTGAGCAGTATGAAGTGCCTCTCCAGTGGTTACTGTAATGGTAGGGGTGGTTGGGACAGGTGAAGCATTGACAATGGGGGTGGTAGATTCTGGTATAGTGAGGACAGAGGATCCAGGTGCAGTGGGAGCGGTTGTTGGTAAATGGGGTGATTGAAGGAGCGTGGTGATTATCATCAGTAATCGGAGAGTCTGAATCAGATTTGTCTATGCATCCAGCATTGACAAGGGCCAAGCGCATTAGATCAGACGTGAAATCCTCATCTTCAGCTTCTGGAGTCATTATGTTGGAAGATGATGACGACTGCCAGACATGATGATCAATTTTTTTTGGCGGATCAAGAGGATGCGGGGCTTTTCCCAAAGCATCACCCACAGCTGCTTGTAGGCTGTGAACATTGACACATAAGGTAGCCGATATTTTGTGTTAATGCCATCTTTGGTGAATGAAGTATCGGGGGACATAATGAAGATCAACTAGGTATTGTTAGACACTCAGGATTGATCAAATTGAAAGGAAACAACTTACTGCAACCCAACCCCAGGCAAGAAGATCAGGGGTGGATGAAGTTATGCCCCATTTTTGAGTATTACACTTGGCACGAGGCCATCCAACAATCTCCAGCGAATTCTTTCTGAACATTATAATCCTAATTGCCTAGGTGAATTTGGACCAGAAGACATATTAAGGACAGATTCAGGTAGCGATAAAAATAAATACCTTTGCGAGCGGCTCCCAATTTCCAAAAACTGTGGACATTGTAGGGTCCATTTCCTGCCTTGTAAACAAGATGGGAGGGAACTTTGATGACGATGAACGAGTACCAGTTATACCAAGCATCCTCTGAATTTTGGGAATGGTATCTCATTTTGTAAAACTAGTATCAAAGTACGATGGATTGAGACCAAAAATTTGACCTGCCATCACCCTTAACTTGCCGATTTCGCTTGAGCATCCACCTTGAAGGTGGTGGTCCAGCTGCAGTATATATTAATAATCATTAAATGCTGGGTTACACAACAGACTGATGTACCAATGATTTGAAATGAGAAGTAGGTATGAACCAATGGAGATGATCTAGAAGAAACGAGTATAGTTCTGTCACAAGACAGAGTTCTTCTGCACTCTTGCTGGCATAGCGACTCTTACAGAGGATTGCAGGTGGAGGATTTGGGACAGGAATTTTGAGGATACAATGATCAGGCAGGAACATCTCCGCAACAATTCCGTACTTGCAGGAAAAAGCTGAGAGCTCAACATCAAAAGCCTTTAGCTTGTCTGGAACTTGGGTGCTTGAATGCCGGCATTGGTTGGACAATAAAGTCTTGTTCTTCTCACCCAAAGTACAATTGCTGTTCTTAAGCACCTGGTTTTCTAATTGCAAGCACTGAACAATCTTGAGACAGTATATTAGATAGTTGCAGGCATAGCATGACCATAATACCTTGATGTCCCCATACTGCTGTTGTCTGCGACTGTTGGAGACTGATGACCAATTCCGACTATCAGTTGACAAGATACCTGCTGCAACAGATGGAGCATCTGATTCATCAGAATAGTCCAATTCAGACCCATCAGATGGAATGTGATGGCAGGCCTGCTGGGTCATGATGAGAAAGATATGTGCTGGCAGTTGTAGGGAATTTACAGGATGGGAATGGGTCAATTTAAAGGTGAAACCTGCTGCATATTGACAATCAGGCAGCATCGGGATAAGATGAAACCTACGGAACATTGAATGGTGCAATATAGCATAGTATAGCACTAACAATCAAATGAATCAGCCTTGTGGCTTGACAGGAGGCAGAAAAAATATGATGCAACTTACCTGTGATTCAGATTTGACCGTCCAGTCTAAGATTCAGACTGCAGCTGGCACCGAAGGAGGATTCAGAATATGTTAAGCGTGCAGGGAAATGAGGGACACATTCCAAAAGCATGCAATATTAGTTGAAGCAGTTTGGGGAATAGGTCGTTGATGTCATATACCAATAATCTAGGAACGGATCCGGAACATCCGGTCCACAGATCCGATCCAGATCCATCATC